>OY735203.1:63438820-63533820 GCA_963457665.1 Thysanoteuthis rhombus | reverse complement strand
GATCACTACTACTACTACAACTGCTATTACTTCTCCAACTAAATACATGCTCCTAACGGGTGGGATGAATGTTGTAAAAAAAGATTTAATAAAATAGATTGAAATCATGTATTTAATTTAATTTATTTCTAAAAAGTGACTTTTTTTTTTTACTATCTCATGAAATTTTTAAATGTACGTATACACCCCTTGACAGAAAATAAAGGCGTTCTTTCAATGATACCTAATTGAAAAAATAGATAGGTGATTATGTAGAATACGGGTAGAGTGTTATCCAATTTGGTTTTAAAGAGTATTTTTTATAACTTTCTGGATGTAAAAATGTTTCCACTCCAAACAGCAGCCAATAAAGAGTCGTTCTCACTTTCTCCTCCTCTCTATGAAAGATACTAAATCCCCACCGCTTATTTCCATTATCACAGAGGTCATTGAGCAGCAAAAGTGGAAGGAAAAATATCTATTTTAGAAAGTATTTACATTGTGAATCCCCTTTTCACCTTCAACATATTTTGTAGGGAAATCATGATTTTATAACTAATTTCTTTAAAAAAAACTTTCCTGGAGTCACGTTGGTACTCTTAGGAACTTATTATGGGGGTTATGTTACGTTATTTTTTTCGGTAAGCTGTCACATACATACATGCATACATACATACAGACAGACGGACAGACAGACAGACAGACAGACGGACAAGCTAACCTTCGTTAGATTATGATATGATTATTATTCTAAATCCTCATCATTCTCCTAAGTATTCAGGGTTAATTCAATAATACTGACGTCTGGATAGTTTTGAGTCTTCCTCAAATTTTCGATTCTTCAAAACATTTGCTCTATGGAATTGTTGTTCGAAGAGAAGCGGTAATCAAAGATACATCTACCACCTCAATGTTCTGCAATTCAAAGAATATCTTTTTACGGCTTTTCACTTTCTATTACATTTACTCTGTGGCCAACAACCGAGGATTATATATATATATATATATGTATATATATATATATATATATATATATATATATATATATATATATATATATATATATATATACCAAAGTAGGAATCTATGATTCAGTATATGATGTTTGATGGGTTTATTTCATAAATGTGCTCAATGTAAAAACATAGTTGGAATAGAGCATTACATGCACGCTTATGTTTCTGCTTTTCGGGCTTCTCCAGGCAGATGACTAGATTTTCTATGGGGTAATGTGTATTTTACCGTTGATCTTCCTAAATGGAAAGCTTCGCCTTATTATATTTATACCTCTTTTTTCTATTTTTCTTCTTTATTATTCTTCCATTCATAGTATCTTATGTTCTTGATTTAATTAATTTCTTTTGATTTAAAAAAAAAAATTTTAATCATTTTACGATTTTCGAAAATGTTTAGTTTTCTCAATATTTTCTTGGTTATGTTATTGGTTTTTAGGTTTTTAAATTGTTTCAGATGTTATACCGGTTAACCGATCTGTTGGTAATTTTTGCAGACTTTTACTATTGATTCTTCTTCACTTGTTTGTTTATTAATCTCCTGTAAGGGAAGTAAGGTTCTAATCTTTGTGCCCCTGGCTTATTATTATGAATTATTTTGGTTGTATTGGAATATTGCCGATGCTTCTTGTCAGTCGTGTTGGTGATCCATCAGTCAAGTGGGATGGGTTTACTCACAGGAGATATATGTATTTGTCGGCAGTCTGCTAGTTTTATGGTCTGTCCTTATATGGCATTAGTTGTTTGTGGTTTATTCTCTTCAAATTCTCAGTGGGTTAACTTCAGTATATCCAAAATAATTATGAAAAGATATTGTGATTCGTCTTTGAGAATCAAATTGTGCTTATAGTAGTCGAGGGTATGAAAATAAAGCAAGTAGGGGGATATGTTCTAGTATACTTTTTATGTAGGGTATTTTGGATGAAAGTTATATTATTTTTTTTCGGTGGAAATTTTGGTACCAACACTTGACAGCAACTCCACCTTTTCTATTCAATATGTATATATTCCCAATAAAGGTGATAATGCTGCACCTAGTTTATATATATATATATATATATATATATATATATATATATATATATATGCACCTACCGAGGTCTAAACATCCCTTAATATTCATATACTCTCATTCCCCCACAGCAATCACACATCCAAACTTTACCCCCCTCTATGTATATCCAATATTGGGAACTTCACACAATCATACAGACCCTATCCTGAGAAACCTATGTGTGGTATTTAATGAGTACAACCCAAAGCCATCTGGCTTTTCAGGACATCCACAATGACCATTAAGGACTAACCATAATGACCCACCAGGAATCCTCTTTCTTGATTTTTATTTTTGCTTCCAAAGCAAAACATCTGGTGCTAAACGTGTTACTGAAAATGGGAACCCCTCCTGAAGCATTCATTTATGAATTAATTAACAAATAAAGTCACCATGTACACATTCCATATTGTAAACATATATATATATATATATATATATATATATATATATATATATATATATATATATATATATATATATATATATATAATCCCCTAATTCCCATAACAACTGGTTTATTTTGTACCTATTTCAAGTTGCAGGGTCTCTACGTTCAGTTTTAAGTGTTTATGTCTTGACTACGCCCAAATTTTTGCATTTGTCTCGATTTACACCATCGTTATCATTATTATTTCAGGTGAATTGTTTCTCCTGGAAGCTCAAAATCTCCGAAGACAGAAACTTTTCTCTTGCGGGTCAGCTGTACAATGACACATCAGCCATAGTAGCCGAAGTAGTAGTTGTAATTATAACACCAACAGTCTGCAAACGGATACACGTACACACACACACGGCAGAGCAGCGGTTTGCGTATGTGTGCTAGCAAGGCCGTTTCCTCTCCATGTTTGCTGACAAAGACAGTTCCGGAATTATTACTAAGGTTTATTACCAAAAGCACGTTTTTCAAAAGTTTTCAGAACAATATTCATAATTAATAGCACAATTTTCATTTTTGTGATATTGTTAGACTTTTGCTTTGTGTCAAGACTATCTTATGGATATATGAAGCCCCTGGATAAAGCAATGCATTGAGGCTCCCCACTCACCATCCTTGTTCCCTACGCATCAAAATTAGGTTTTTATTTTTTCAAATTGATTTCCGGGGCCCCAAGAATTGCAGCACCCCCGGGGCCCCAGTGTGCCAATGAGATAAAGCGGCTTGCTTTTGAAAGTGTTGCAAAGATTATATCGACGTTGGCGATTAATTGCTGGCACAATTTCGCTGTCAGACCAGAGCCGAAACTAAGGTCCCAATGGAAAAATAGCGCATTTGAATCCAACAGTAAAACGGACAAAGAAACTTCCGGAATGACATGAATTGAACATCTAAAAATGCAGCAGGAATTGTCAGACACGTCAGGTTTTAAGGGGGGGGTAAGGTGGGGGAGGAAAATCAGAGAGAAGGAAAGAGGGAGAGGGAGAGAATAAGCTTCTGAATAAATAAAAAGGAGAAAGAATAGCGCGGGTGTATTGCGGGGGTGAGTGAGTGAATGCAAGATAATGAAATTAAAAAGAAAGAAAAATGAATAGCAAAAGAAGAAAAGCGGTAGGAGGGGGTGAAAAGGGGAGACCCAGGCGTGTATCCAGGCGTGCACCTAGGTGTGCACGCACGTGTGAAAGGGGGCAAATTATCATGATAAAACATTACTTTTGTATCTGCCAGTGTATGTATCTCACGAGCACATAAATTAGAACCTTTCTAAAAATGGCTACTGCTATAGTGGTGTCACCTCCGGCCATTTCTGAGGTCCAGAGAATATAGATGGTTGACAGTTGTGTAACTTCAAGAATCCTCGATTCGATAAATCAATTCAAAATCGCCGTGGATGACACATAGCGCAGGACGTGTGTTACAGTTCAAAAAATCAGAATCTTTTTTTTTCTTGTGACAAAGTCAAACAGAATCAAATCCAGTCCACGTCAACAACAGTTCATCACGACCACATCCACATATATAACAAGAAGACTAATCATCCTTATCGTCAATCAGCCTCCCATAGTCTGTTGTAAAACATAAGCCTTCTCCGTGGTCCACCAGTTTTTTTAAATCTCCCGAATGTCACAGTACAAATACATTGTGAACTACACCAAATTTCGTGCCATTATATTTTTGGAGGCCACATTCTCGCACGTGATCTCCAGGGGGTTGCACCCTGTGAATCGCAATGTCCAGCGATTGCTTAATAATTATTATGAATTTAATCAAAATGATATATATATATATATATATATATATATATATATATATATATATATATATATATATATATTCAAAATGTGATTTAAAAGGATATAAACCCGGTGAATGTCAATATTTCGTGTCTAAGGCATTCTTCTGGCAAAAAAGGGTCATGGTCACGGGTATGAGACATACAATAGAAAACCCAATCAACTACTCACAACTCGGTAGTATTGATTTGCAAGACCAATTTGCTAACTATCAATCCAGGATGGGGCACCCTTTTTCTCTGTATCTGCCCTTACACACACACACACACACACATATTTGTATATATACTCCTGCTAATATATGATAACCCTGCCAGGCTAGACTGCTACATGAATAATTGGCCCTTAATTTCTAAGAGTTGAGCATTGAGTTGATTTCATAAGGAGAAAAAAAATGATGAATGCGAAAACAAAGTGTTGAATAGTAAACATAGCTTTACGCCTTTCTGGTTTCTCTCAAATGCATATGAAAATATCCCGCATTTCGCGTCATTATTTTCTGCCAAGGTTTCTTCAAAATGGAAAAGTACGCAGACAAAATACTGGAAGAGAGGCTTTCAGTTCGAAGTGCAGCTGCCCAGGTTTCTTTTCGTTAGTCTCCACTAAAAGTTAACGTCCATATTTTTGTCAAAAGTACGGGGGGGGGGGGGGTAAAGAAGAAAAACAGAAAAGATGCATTTTTTTCTCGTCGAAAAAGACCCTCAATGCTGGGCCTTTTGTGTTAGTTCCCATTATGAAAACTTATTTCTAACCGTACCAACAAAATAAACCTTATAAATAAATTCCCACTAGTTATTATATCTCTACTATTATTTATCTCACTGGAACTCATGAAGAAAGATCCCAAATGCTAAGCCCTATTTTGATAATCTGACAACTTGACTGATCTAGAACCGAATAAAAAAGATATACAGGGGAAAGATTCAAAAGTTTTGATTCTCCAGAATCAAATTGTTGAGATTTCTTTTTTGTCTGAACATCATGAGATTAGAGTGTGGTATAAGGTCAGTTTAATGTGGGTGTACCACACATGTGAACATGCGGGTTGGATAGCACAAAAAATTATCTTAATCCTTGCTACTATTGGCACAAGTACATAAGGGTACAGGTCTTAAGACCTTGATTCCCGAGCCCCCTAGACTTGACTACGTAGAGCAGTACCACGCTTCATGAGGCAAATCCCCAATTAGCTATGTCACCAAACATGCATCCGTCTAGCCACTAATGGTCTACCATACTGAAAAGTATGATTGCTGTTGAATTTTGACCCCAAACTGATACCACGAATCAGGCTAGAAATAAAATCATTACCATTGAATAGATGGAGTTGGAAAGGCTGTGATAGATGAACACACACACACACACACACACACACACACACACACACACACACACACACACACACACACACACACACACACACACACACACATATACATATATATATATATATATATATGTGTGTGTGTGTGTGTGTGTGTGTCTCTGTGTGTGTGTGTCTGTGTGTGTGTGTCTGTGTGTGTGTCTGTATGTATGAGTGTATATGTGTGTGTGCGTGTGGAGAGAAAGAGAATATATATACAGAGAAAATAGAGAGAAAACTAAATGATATATACAGATAGAGCATATATGTATGCATATATATATAGAGAGAGAGAGAGTGAGAGAGAGAGAGAGAGAGAGAGAAAGATGAACATACTGAGATAGATAGATAGATAGCGAGATATGAATATATTGAGATAGATGGATGCATAAATATGAACATATAGATAGATATGAACAAACTGTTACAGACAGATACGAATAGACTGTAAAAGATAGATACATAGATATGAACAGACTGAGATAGATAGATCGGATAAGCCAATAATAGATATGTATTCACATGCACCTAAACAGACTGGCAGACAGACATGCAGATAGAGTGACAGAAAGAATGACAGAGACACAAGAAAATGATGATTCAAATCGAGAAAGAGAGTAAATAGAGAGTATGAGATTAAAATGAGCTGTTGAGAGTATCCTGTTGATACCAGACTAAAAATCTAGAAGGAGGTGTTTCAAATTTAATTAGAGCATTGTTTGAAATGCCTTTTCCTGGGCCGAATGAATGGCAATAAATAACATTCGATTTTATATTCTTACTGACTCCACCTCCTCGCCAAAATGTCAAAAGAACCATCGATCAGATCCCCCACTGGATACAATGGACACACTGTTGATTTATACTTTGTTAGTGACTTGCCAATGAAGCCCGGCAGCTGAAAGCTTCCCCTACCCACTATTGCAGCCGTGCATTCAACCTTCTTCTTTTTTTTCTGATACTTCGTCACTGGTTACTTGTTCGCTCGACAGGCTCATTGAATAAAATAAGAAAAGTTAATTTGAAGGCAAAGAATAAATATGACGAGAAGGAAACAAAATGTAAAAATGTAAAAAAAAAAAAGAAAAAAAATGGAGCCCAGAATAAAGAGAAAAAAAAGGAAATGTTTACGAAAAAAAAAATGAAAATTTAGAGGAGGAAAGAAAGAATGAATTGGGATGAAAGAAAGCAATGAAAGAAAAGCATCACTGAAACAGCAAATAAATCTACACATACAGAAATCAATGGGTATACGTACACACACACACACACACACATAATCTCTCTCTCTCTCTCTCTCTCTCTCTCTCTCTCTATATATATATATATATATATATATATATATATATATATATGTGTGTATGTGTGTGTGTGTGTGTGTGCGTATTATACAAAACTATGTAAATTGTTACTTTTTATGCAGATGTCTGTTTGTCTAAAACGCTATTCCAAACCGGCACATTAAATTAAGAAAGCACTACGGCGACCACGATTCGATCACCTCACATGAACTTTAGTAAACTGTTGATACACGCAAGGGTCACCACTACGGGTATGAGAAACATGCAACGTGCGCATGAGAGAAGAATGCTCAACCTCACATGAAGAGATCAGATGACAGCACAGCATATCAATGAGGAAACAGGAGTTCGAGACATCATAGAATCTACTAGAAAACTTAAATGGCAATGGGCTGGTCATGTTGCAAAAATGGCAGACAACCGATGGAAATAATGACTCACAACACGGATCCCTAGGGATCGCATGTAGAACCGAGGCCAGCAAAATACAAGATGGAGAGACGAACTAGACAAATTCAGAAAATATCGAATAAATCAATGTAAGGGACCGATACGTTGATCATATCTTGATAGCTTTGGGGAAGCAAGACAGATTTCGAATCTGGGTTATTGTCAGAAAGAAAAAGATTATTTAAAGTTAAAGTCTTTCATTTTCCATGTACGTTCTTTCTTTATCGACAAAGCCAAAAAAGAAAAAAAGGTCAGTAAATTTAAACCGGCGCAATATATCTCCGGGAAATTATATTCAATTAATTTATGGATATATGTGATCGCTGTCTATGAGGGACCGATATTTTGAACAGATCGGAAGGGCCGACCAAGGGTAAACCATGTCCAGATGCACGATTCACTGATATATGACATGAATGTCTCCGCAGAGCTTTACAGCTGCGCAAACAACACGGAACTACTTTCGTATCGCCACCCGGGTAGAATAACCTTTAGTAAGGAAAACACTTCCACTGACACGAACAGAAGAAAAGAAAATAGACTTAATTGAAGGAATACAAACACCGGAGACGTCAAACAAATTTCTTCGATACATCGTGGCAGCATGTTTGGCTTTAAGGTTAGAACTACAGTACCTATGGCCGAAAAGAGTGAGGTTTAGCCCGAGGTACTTGGTTGATGAGTAACGCTGATACGAGAAATACTCAATAGATATTCTAAATTAGAATAGAAAATACCTTCACTTGATAATTGGAAAAATACGACGTCCAATCGCTGCAAATAGTCTAAAGAATGCCATCATCGTCATCATCATCATCCTTTTAGCGTCTGTCGTTGGACCTTCGCTAGACTTCTCTATCATGGGCGTCGCAAAGCCAGTACTTTTTGCGCTTGTTTATTCCGTCACGCCATCTTATATTTTGCCAGACACAGTTTCGCCTATGTCTGACATTCTCGCAACAAGACCAGCCTATTGCCGTTTGAGTTTTCAAATGGATTCTATAATCTCTGACTTCTGTTTTTTCTCTAATATACTGCACTGTTTTTTAATCTCTCCATGTGATGTTGAGCATGATTCTCTCATGAGCACGTTGCATGGTTCTCAGCTTTAAGGGTTAATCGGTTAGTTAGGTTCCATGTTTCAGCTCCATTGGCTACTATCGGGAGGATGCGTTGGTTGTAGACTCTTCTTTTTTTTTAATTAATGGGTTTTTCTTGTTCTTGAAGTCTAAGCTTACCATCCTAAAGTGATCCTTTGCTTGATTTCTACCTTAAAGAACTTCACAGAGTGCTGTTGTCTTATGTCGATGTAGTGAACTACTTTTTCAGGTCTGTGTTTTTGATTTGGATTCTCGCGTCTCTATCCTCAACATGTTTTCTGCTTTCAATCTAGTACACAGTGAAATTGGGCGCTCACCTTGAAACAATGGTTTGCGATACTTAACATTCAATAGGGTAGCGAGTTCGATCGTCAGGAGGACTCCGTTTCTATGTCCTGAAGCCAGACTAAACAGAGAAAATATCTTATGTCTGTCGTGAAGTGATGCTTAGCAGGTTTTTCCCATCGGCTGTTCTCTATGAATTCATTTTTCACTAGGTGCTCTACTATTGTTGCCTTGTGCCAGACGATGCTAAACTTAGTAAACATTTTTAGGTTATGGTCCTTGCCTAATTCCCACCAATGAAAGTGAGCTATGTTCGAGCCTAAGTGATGGCTGAGAAATCAAATGCAGATATTTTTGGCTAGTAGGTTTTCTCTTTGCCGGACTAAGCTAAGGTAGGTAAATATTAATAGAAAAACAAAATTATTTAGCAAGATCAAAACTCTTTTGCCAGAATTTCTCTAATAATAACAACGTTAACATTTTGCTCTTGAACAGAGCTTTCCTATTTAGTTTTTTGGGTACTTAGTTCCATCTTACACAAGGCTACGAGTGAAGAGCATTGAAAATACTACACTAAAGAATGTTCTTGTTAGTATAAGATATTAACCACTACTCTCATTCAGGCACCCTGATCAGTTAATTACTAAGTCGGGTACAAAGTTTCAGTTGTGGAACATCCAGGGAGGATCGAATTCATTGCACTAATTAATCTATTGACCATTGCTCTGCATGAATACCATAGTTTGTCCTGATGAATTCCTTTAGTTTAATTCAGCGTCCTAACTGTCTCCTTCCTGGGGCGTGTGCAACATCCATATATGCTGTGTTGGGGATGATGCTTATAATCACTTTTATGATGCATTTTACCTTGGTCTGTTCTCTGATCTATGCTGATCTTTCTCTGTTAGAGTTATTCCAAGCATTGCCCTTTCCATTGATCTTTGCGCGATTCTGAGTTTGTTTCCAAATGATTTTATTCGTTTCTATGTATATCATAGCTGATATCATGTATCCAAAACTCTGTTTATACATATAAGTTAGCTTTCTCCAGAAAATACTTCCATGATAAAGCCATCTTACTCTGGCGACACATCGAATTAAATTAATGGAATTAATTTGCACAATACGTGGCCGTCTGTTATTTCACTCTTATGTGTATGTGTACAAGAATTACCATGATATATTCTTGGTAAATGTCACCATTTCGTGCCCAACGCATTCTTCAGCAACTGGCAATTCACAGCCAACGTTGAATTAAATTGAAGGAATTAATTTGCACAATACACGGCCGTGTGTTATTTCACTCTTATATGTATGTATACAAGAATTACATCCTACAGCAGCTGACAATTCACAGCCAACATTTCGGGTATATATCTTTTTAACTCTTTTTAAAAAAATGTATTAATAACCTTATTTATTTAGTTAAATATTGCGCACTGAGATAAAACATCAGCAACTGATAAAATCTGTTTTTTTATTTCTTTCTCCTTGTATTATTATAAAATCAAAATACATTATGAACTATATATAAATATATATATGTGTGTGTGTTTGTGTGTGTGAGAGAGAGAGAGTGACACCCTTTTCCTTTCATAAGCATGAGAGAAGAGATGCTAATCGTTGGCTTTGGTTTTAAAAGAGAGCATTCAGGTCGTGAATAAGTGATCAGACTTATTGAAGCTGACAGCAGTTCGGGACCTCTTTTTCGAGCTCCATTTACGAAGAACTAGAGCCCCAAATAGGTTATCCGTACTACACAAAGCCGCTTCTGTCGGTACCGGTCGCTCTTCAATCACACGCACTCGACAAAGAAGGATTCCAGCGTCACGAATTGAAAAGAAGGGCAAAGAATCTCAGTAATCAGATCTTATGGCACATTAGGAATAGATATGGTGTCATCCGTCACTTGTCCGATGAAAGAGTAGCGAAATAAGAGACAAGAGAAAACGACTTATCAACAAGGAAAACATATGTACATATGAACTTGAAACGAACGTATATACTTGCTTGCGCGCCCGCTGCCAGTTTTCCTGGGGCGTGTGCAAAAAGATATATTTCTGGGGTTGGGGGTGAGGAAGGACATATTTTCAGAATTAGCATTTCAAAGGAAATTATGAATCACCAACATCCATATATGCTGTGTCAGAGATGATGAATTAAAGTTGGAAAAAGGAGTTGATCAATGAGTAAGTAACTGTTCTCACCTTTTGTTGGGCTGTGATCACTGAAAAAAAGGCCCTAATTTTAGAGAAACATAAGTGGATAAGTCGGTGATATCCATACGTAATCGTTCTTCTGAATTTATATGATTACAAATGTGTTGATTTCCCCGTCTTCTAAATGAAAATAGATCACATATAATCTCTGTCCTGGTTGTAAAAATAAAATTTTAATGGAAAAACTGACATTTTTCTATACTTTTTACACTAAACGAATCAGAAAATGACTCTTATTACCCAGGAACCCCCCCCCAAAGTTTCTAAAAAGTTGCACAGCGTAACCATAGTTTGATACACAGAAACGCGTTAATTGTATATTTTTTGCAAAAAATTAATAGTTTGATCTCCCAGCATTTGAATCATAATCATTTGCTATTACAAGTCCACCGCTGGGCAAAGGCCTTACCCAGCTCATTTCGTGCCGACTGTGACTATGCTAACCTCTGCCATGTCTTACTGGTAAATCTTTCAATTTCATCTCTCCATCTTATGTCTTCTACTGCGTTTGCTATCCCTTGGGCACCAATCGACTGATCTTTTGTACCATCTGTTATCCCTGTTATCCTTCTTTCTTGTTATGTCTCCTGTCCATCTTCATTTTTGTTACTTAATCACTTTTATGATGTATTTTACCTTGGTCTATTCTCTGATCTATGCTGATCTTTCTCTATCCGTTCGAGTTATTCCTAGCATTGCCCTTTCTATTGATCTTTGTGCGATTCCGAGTTTGTTTCCAAATGATCTTGTTCGTTTCTCTGTATATTATAGCTGATATCATGTATCCCAAACTCCGTCTATACGTATGATATTGATATCTATACATACATTCACACACATCTGAAATGGTTTTCTTGGGGCAGAGATTTCCAACATTTAGAAAAAAAATCTTTCATTGACATAAATTCATATCATCATTATTTAGCCATCAAATCATTTCCTTTGTTTTTTTTATGACCTAACACCATCTTTCATGTAATGTGCATTCCATCATAAGAGAACGATTCGCCGTGAAAGAACCATCCCGGCTCTGTGATCGTTTGCTGCGTCACGTTTACAACATGAGAAAATACCTGAAAAAATCACTTTTTTGTTTAGATATGAAAGGAATACGCAGTAACACTTTGTCCTGGTCCAATAAATTTGTATTATAGAATTCGTTTTGAACCCCGATTATAGCAATGAGCAGCTGAGTAAACTCCAAAGATACTTCTACGATTTCCCTGACATTATGCAAAAGCTGACCGTGGAACTTTTTTATATTAACCTGATATGTTATGGTTTTGTTTGAATTATTTCGAGTCAAAGTCACTTCATTTTTACATCACCAGCAGAAAATGCTTATTAGATAAATTGGAAACTTATGTCAAATAAAATAGTGAACGAACTGTGTTTTCTAATGCATCTGATGAAATATGAAAAAAAAAAGATGTGGGAAGTCTGTGTGGTTAAGTCAGTGAACTCTACAAAGATCAGATTGAAAGAATTTCCACCGCATCCTCTAGATTTAAAGCTGAGAAACGGAACTTGACCAAGAAAGTTCCTCTCAAACTAACAACCTTGCAACGTGTACAGGAAAAACCCTGCTAAATATCACATGGAAAGATAAGGAAAAATAAAACAGCGCAATACATCCGAGAAAAAGTTGTCAGAGATATTTTAGATGTCAATAGCAAGCTTCAAATGGCAAAGATGTAAGATAATTGCTGGACTGAGCTACTCGCAACATGGATCCCTTGAGACCATGGAGGGAAATTTGGCCGTCAAAAAGTAAAGCGGCGTGATTATCTGGACAAATTCGGAATGTTTTGGCACCGAGATTCTCAAAAGCGAAAAAAAGCTGGCAGTCCAGATAGAAGGTCCTTATCAACGAATGGCTGAGGTGATTATGAATAGACAAAAGATAAAATGCCGACGAAGCCGTTTTTTATAACCATGGATTATGTTATCAAACAGTTATTGGTATCAAAATCATTCGGCTACGAACACTTCATTTAAAATGATATGAAAATCATATTGAGGTGCTCATAATGATAATGTGGAATTTTCATAATGTGAAGTTGTTCATAAGAAGGAATTCAATAACACGAACGCATGGGCAAGGAATATAGTCTGACCACGTAGTATATAAAAATTCATGAATGTAAATTGTTTCAGTGCTCATATCCTATGCTTAATGTTATCAACTGGTTATTGTTATCTAAAAGACCATGTCCCAAAGTGATCATAATAACTGGCTTCCCCTATATCATGAAGCTGTTTGCAACTCTTAGCACAATCACATGAAAAGTGTAATATATTGCAGTTGAGCAGAATAACAAAGACAAAAGTAACTAGTCGATCGATAAGGAACATAATGGGCGCCAACTATAGAGTGATCTCAAGCAAGCTCATTTTGCTATACCATCGTTGGAGTAGTGGTTTCGATTCTAACTGGGTGCTTCACTATTAGGACTATGTGTCTCCAAACTAAACAGAGCTGGTTAAACATATCCATTATTGTTTACATACAGAAGAAACAACGAAAAATCTATTACATCTTTCTGCTTGTTCCTGCGAATTTTACACTCCCATAAATGGCAGGTTGGGTAGTTTGATTGGAGGATAGGAACAGAAAGGCAAATTAGGTAGTTTAATTATAGGGTTCGAAGCGTAAAGACAGAAAAAGAAGTGTCGGTGGTTTAATTTGAAGAGAACAGGAATTAAGTTAGGTAGTTCAGTACGAAGATTGGAAAAGAATTGAGAGAAAAGAGTTTTCGATAGTTTACTGAAGGAATAAAAAAAAATTCGCGTATGAACTAATTGATCTTTGTATATCATTTAGTTATAAATATGGACGGGAAACAAAGATTGGAAGGGATAAGGAAGAGAATGAGAAGATATAGAGAAAGGGCAAGAAATGAGTAGGGACATGAGATAACGTATAATCTCAGTTGTCAACATCCGTGGAATTTCCACGGGTTCAGCTAGTATATATGAATTCGTTAGTGTATAAATATCAGAAGAGAATTCATTTATTTATTTATTTATTTATTCATTTATTTATTTATTGCTAAAGCTCGTAAATTGTAACGGAAGCCTTTCATCGCTGTCACAAGTGTCAGATCTGTTACAGATTGCAAAGTAACCGACCGACATTACGAAGAAGGGCAACTACGACTCGATAAATAACACGGACAAGTATCAGCAGCTTGCTATTAAATGTGAATCTAATGTATAACAATAATAAACATTTAATTAAAACCCCGTAAACTAATGGTTATCTATCAATAGCCTATTTAGACTGTTCACCTTATATTGCAAAAGACGATATCACTTATTCGTTGGTTGGTTTGTTTGCTGGTTCCTGTCCGTTAAAGCAAACAGAAAGAGAGAAAGGGGGTAAAGCAAAGATAGTGTCCGGTTTTTGCATACGCTATTGCGAACAGTTACTCGTAAGTGTTTTTCGCCTCTGCATCACTAACGCTACTTTTTCCCGCTGCTGTAATCTTCATAGAAACATCTGATTTTTTCTCATGGATAGAAAAGATGTTTTTCTCCTACTGAGAAAAATCGTTTCTCCTCAATTCTGTTTTGTTTTGCTTTAAGATTATTTTCTTTTTAATCTGAAAAGTTATTGAAAATTGGAAGAATAAATTTTATTCGTGGTAGGCGTTTTTTTCCTTATTTTTTCCCTTTTTATATTAAATGCATCCACTGTAAGATATATTTGTATCATTCATTTACAGGTAAATAATCTCATTATTTTTTTTACGGTTATTATGGCAGTTTTGTTATAATGATCAAGAGAAGAGAATCACAGAACAGTTATAGGTGCCCTTCTCTCTCCGATTGGTCTAAAATCTTAGAAGGCAATAATGTCTGCTAACGTCATAGACCAATCACAGACTCGGAATCCTAATATCCATTCCACATGCAAATTGAGCGAAGACAGGTAAATCGGGCAAATTAGGGTGATATATTCAATATAGTTGATTAGATATATATTGATTGTTTTAGGGTGCAAGTGAGCTGTTTGAGCGGGTCAGTTTGTCGATCTTTCAAAGACGATTTTTTTTCTAGCAGACTTTCATAATGACAAGTCTCAGCGACCCGTCTCTTGGGGCATAGTACCTACGTTATTCAAACTTCCACCGCAATGATAATGCTAAATTTGTATTCAAAGGACGTATGTGTGTACATCTTGATACAGATCTTTTACACACACATATATATATATATATATATATATATATATATATATATATATATATATATATATATAAATAATGAAATAAAAAAAATTCGCCACACACTTTCATGCTTCTGTCCAGCTCGACTTCTTCAGGCGAATGATTCAGTTCATTTTAGATTCCTATTAAGGACATTTTTGAGAGAGGGAGGGTCAATTTTTCTAGGTTGGAGGATCCTCCTTTTATTCTATTTACGTATCTTCATGTTTTTGTTTTCGTTTAATGGTTGGTCATTACTTGATGTTTTACTGTTCTTTTTAGTGGGAATACTGTGCTTCTTGGCAGTTATAAATTATGTTTTTCTTTTTTTTGTTCTTGTGGCAAAAGTGAAGACTTCAAATTTCTCATTTAGGCATAGGTAACATGGGGTTTCAATATTCTGGTACATATGTGTTTGTTTTAACATTTTTTAAAAATTTAGTCAGGGTTTGAGTTTGCTATCAGTCTCCAATAATATGTCGACAGTGATGTACGTTTTTATATTTTTCATTTGTAAATGATACTTGGTTGAATAATCTTAGTTTAAAGCGTGTTTCCGATATTTCTATGTAATATTTCACATCTAATATATTCACATATATACATCAAAGCTCAAACCAGTAATTTATTATACAATGTGTGACGGATTTATTTGATATAGTGCTCAATGCATTCAACATTCAGTCAAGTTAAAGTAGAGATTTAAATTATATGTAAATAATAGATTCGCTATGCAAACACATTTATATTTCTGACCTGTTTGGGCTACTTTAAGTGATTTGCTCTTCATAAGGTGTTCGATATATATGATGGAATATTGGATTTGAAACACAAACACGATCATATTTCTGTCTTGTTTGGACTGCTTCGAATCGCCAGGAGAGGCCCAAATAGGACAGAAACATAAACTTGTTTGTGTAGAGAATCCATTATTTCAATATATCTATATATCCATCTCTCTCTCTCTCTCTCTCTCTCTCTCTCTCTCTCTCTATATATATATATATATATATATATATATATATATATATATATATATATATATATATATATATATATATATATGTGTTAGTAATCGTTATATA
Source organism: Thysanoteuthis rhombus (assembly GCA_963457665.1). NCBI lineage: Eukaryota > Metazoa > Mollusca > Cephalopoda > Oegopsida > Thysanoteuthidae > Thysanoteuthis > Thysanoteuthis major. The sequence goes on along the minus strand of OY735203.1, from coordinate 63,517,528 downwards.
TATATTACATGTTTCGGGAGGAATTTCATTATGCAGTGCAAAAGTATTTGGTCACACGCACATACAAACACAGACACACACACACACGCACACACACACACACTCATATATATATATATATATATATATATATATATATATATATATATATATATATATATATATCTGTGTAACTAACCGTTAGATCCCGGAAGTGTGTATGTCCAGAGCTAAACAGTTATATGCACACTGTGTAAAGACGTTCGCCCTTCAGCCATTGTGTTTCCATTCGCTTTTAGCGCGTTAAGGTATACTCGTTCGCCAGTATACGATAGGTTCTACTTATCTTATTGATGGACACATCGCATGAACTTACAAGTTTCTATATACAGCTCTACCCAAGAAACTCTCGGCACGCCCTTGGCCCCTTGGGCCTCAGAGCTTTGCACCTGCTGTACCCCTCTCGTAGATAAAGAGATAACACGTTGAGACGTACTCAATCTTTTACGCCGAAAGCAAGTTTTGACGCATTAACTTGCTTATTGAATATCTTATGTAAATTTTGGCCTTTTAACATTCCAATAGGCATTGGAACCTTTTGCTAAGACTTGTCAATTAACTAATAATGCTCAATTATCTCAGCAAATAGCTCTCTCAATATACTTTTCGTCGGCGCTAGTTTGTTTTCACCTGATGTCTATATTTTACATTGTTCAATTCAACCGAAATGTTGTCTGATGTTTTTCGTGCCAATATGGCGATTTTTTACCCACTTGTTCGGCGTTTGAAAGGCTTTGAAAATCTATTCAAAAGTTTTTGAAGAGTCGAAAGCACACCCATAAGTAAACAAAAATCTAGCGAAAGGTTTGAAAAAAAAAAAGAAGTCCAGGCAGAAAATGAAGGAAAAGTGAGGTATGGGAATAGAACAAACACATAAAGAGATGGAATGAAGACGAAGGAAAGAAGAGAATGAAATTAGTCGAGAGGATAAAGGAGTGAAGTAAATGGAAAAGAACAAAAAAAAAAAAACAAAAAAAAACAACAAAAAAAATAAGAAAAATTAGAGAAACTCTTCAGAGAGATGAAATGAATATGCACGACTCGGAGGTGCCAACTCTTACACAAAATGCCATTGAAATTCATGGAAAAATTTTTGATATTTTGTCCGAACCAATGTTTCCTAAAGAGGGTTCCACGAAATCCACACGTTCTGCGGGAAAAAACTCTGCAAGATAAGGTGCCTTTTCATAAATAAAGATATAATGAAAATTTATTTTATCTAAAAAATTGTATTCACCATTTTCATGAAAATAATTCAAGTGTCGTGAAGAATTACAGCAAGACGATGTTTTTATTTCATTTTAATGTTACATTTATCATAAGTTTTCTTTATATCAGTAAATTCTTTTTCTCAAACAATTTTTGTTTCATATAGCGTTTTCAAAGATTAAGGTGACGGTTAGGGGTATATATAAAACATACGTATAGCTTCCACGATTTTTGGAAAATCGTAAAAGGGTTCCGCGACAAAAAAAGTTTGAGAATCATTGGTATGGACAGTCTAAAGTGAATACGTATATCTCTTCCAACTTCGCTGGTTGAGGTAAATTGGAAAATGAAATAATATCTTCAAAGTTAAGAAAAGAGACTATATGATCAATCATTGGCTTCTACATATACGTATTAATCCTAAAGGCATCGGTTTTCACTTATTAACAATAGGAACCCGATCCCCCAATTAATTGATCCCCTGCAGTACACAGACTCTAAAATAACTCTAAAATAAGGCTTTCTTTGAAGAGAGATGTGGTAAGCATGCGACTTAAAATATAGAGAGAGCGTGTTAGAGTTGGTTTTAAGCAAAAATAAAAGTTGAAAAAATTCCTAATCCTCACAAGAGTGTAAAAACTTACTAAAGGTAAATATTCTGGGTTTAAGATTTTTGGCGTGTGTGTGTTTTTTTTTTCAAGTGTTTTTTTACAATACAAAACTGATCACTCTTACTTCCAGTCCAAGACCCCAATTGCATTCTTATCAGGACTCTCTTTAAGGAAAGCCTGAGTCTAAAATCAATCTAAGTACATAAAAGTAACGTTTCTTTTTACACCATCTCATTTGGGCACCGTCTAATATATATATATATATATATATATATATATATATATATGAACAGGGTAGAAACATTAACGTGTTTTATGTAGTGAATCCCCATTCCATTATATTTTGAGCTTTACTCTTAACTAACTTGATATTTGAAGTTGAATGTATCGAGCACTTTATGGAATAAATCCCTCCTACATCGGATATTACATCATTTTGCATCCCTGATTTGTACTATATATATATATATATATATATATATATATATATTCATATATATATATATATATATATATATATATATATATATATATATATATATATATATATATATATATATATTCTGGAAAGCTTTACAGCTTTATTGTCCCTTCAGTAACCTATTTCCAAATGTCTTTTAGTGTAATTTTCTTCATTGTTTTCTGTTTTATATATAGATATGACCTGTGTAAATTTTTGATGATGTGTAAAATGTTGATATATATATATATATATATATATATATATATATATATGTGTGTGTGTGTGTGTGTGTGTGTGTGAAGTGTCATATATATATATATATACATATATATATATATATATATATATATATACATATATATATATATATATATATATATATATATATACATATACGTATATATATATATATATATATATATATATATATATATATATATATATATATATATACGTATATATACTTGCAGTCAATAATTGAAAAGACATAGCTTAAAAATTTGAAGATTCTATCGAAGAATAAGCATGGTCAGAATAAATATCTACATGATATCATACCTGAAATAGGGAAAAAAAATTCTGGAGATGACTACGAAAAAGGATAGGATATCTGCACATACAAAAAAGGATAGAGCCCTTCGTCATATATATATATATATATATATATATATATATATATATATATATATATATATATATATATATATATATAGTGTGTGTGTGTGTGTGTGTGTGTGCGTGTGTGTGCACGAGGATAGATCAATAAGTCTGACAGAGTTAATAGCTAAATTCCCATCGAAAATGTTCACTCCATAATCTTTGGTCTATGTGCTTAATGGTGAAGCGTTAGTGCATTGACAAGGAAAGACATCATGCTTTGTGAAATAAATACTTTTTTGTGGCGGTCCACGGAGTTATCGATGTACTAATGTACGAGGACGGATAGATAAGTCCGTAGCATAATGCTTAGTCATTAGCCGAATTTTGATCTGAAAATTTCACCATTTAATTTAATATTCGCAACTGGATGGAGTGCATTGACAAGGAGATTATATTGAGAATAAATATTTGTTTTAAAATGAAAACTCTTTTCCATCATTAGGCTACAGACTTATTGATGTATCTATGTAGTGAACCCTGCCTCACATTTAGTGTGGGCGAACAAATATTTCGTTGCGTTAAACATCCCAAGTGAAAACCTGTTTCAACTTTTGACAATTCGTTACATCATCTTATCTTTCTTCTTGTTTCCAATTGGGCAATGGTCTCATTGATATAATTACGTGAGACAACGGATCGATAAGTCCAAAGCATGATGCGTACCTATTAGCTGAATTTCGATCCGAGATTTTCACAGTATAATGTGAAAAGAAGAAGATTGTTTCGGTCTGATTTTTTTTTTTAGACAGCGACGACCTCCCGTCTCAGCATCACAAAACGTAACCACTTACGTTACCCACCTAGAAGAGTCCGGACCGAAGTGGGGATATCAGTTCGAAAACTCTTATACTGAAGTAGATTGTGTTTGTGGAAACAAACATTTGTTGTGTAAAAAATTCTTTTTTTAATCATTTGGCCGAGGGCATATTGATATGCCTTCGCATACGTAGGTATGCATGTATTTATGTATGTCTCCAACTGTTTTTTATTCCTCTTCTCAATAGTTTTGACCATTTTTCTTATTTTGATTATTGTTTTGTTGGCAGTTGTTCTAATAAATTTTTCATTTTATTTCTTAAGACGCTTTCAGTATAGATATTTCAGTTTTTTACCCTTATCTCTCACTTTTGCAAGCTCCACTCTTTTTTTCAATTCTTATTGTTTTTTTCCTTCCTAATCTTTTTTCTAGACACCCTGAAGGAAGAAACTGTTTTTAGATTCTTTTGTTTACAAAGATATTGTTTTTTTTAGATCTTTTTGTTAACAAAGGAAATGTTTTTTAGACCCCTTTGTTTACGAAGAAATTATTCTTAGATCCTTTTGTTTATAAAGATATTGTTTTTTAGACCCCTTTGTTCATGAAGAAATTATTTTTAGATCATTTTGTTTACAAAGAGATTGTTTTTAGGACCTATTGTTTACAAAGAAATTGTTTTTTAGACCCCTCTGTAAACGAAGAAATTATTTTTAGATCCTCTTGTTTACAAAGAAATTGTTGTTTTAGACCCTTTTGTTTACAAAGAAATTGTTTATTTTCAAGTTCTCTTTGATAACAAGGTAAAGATAAAGGCAAAGCGTCACGTCTCTCAATAGACAACCCCAGTTGGAGTGGGGACGCCGGTGGTGAAGTCCCGGTTTGTGTTGCATGTGGCAGCTTGGTGATCCTTGCAAGCGTCATGTCCGGTGGAAACCAGGACTTTGCATTAATAAATTATCATAACACCCCCCGAGCAGGATGCATCTCCACCAAAGGGATACCCTCACCTTAATCATTAGGCTTAAAGTGTACTCAATAAGCTGCCGAGTGCACAGGGAAATTTGTCTTTATGAAGAGTTTTCCACATTCTTTGCTCGTTCCAGGAATCCAACCCAGAACTTTCTGCATTTCACTTCGAAGTAATTATTCATTTCAAGTTCTCTTTGTTTACGGAAAATTGATTTTTTTTGTCAGTCTTGATTGTTTACAAACAAACTGACAACTGCTAATTTGTCTTCATCTTCTGCACTTCATTCCTAAAAAGACATCGTTTGTTCAACACTTGATGTTTAAAGTATCATAATTACTCTCCTCCTAGCTCCATGATATTGAACAAATTATTCCTTTAGTTCTACCTTTAGTTCATGAAGTGCATCATTCCCCCCGGGCCGGATCAAAGATTCTAAGACTACGCCTTAATTTTAGAAATAGAAGAATTACACCCCTTCTTTCTCAGTAGTTTTGCACTAGACATACGTCGTTCCACACGATTTCAGCTGCTCATATCTCCAGTCCACCTGTCCGTCAATAACTCCGCCCTGTAACCAGATGTCTTACAGGTGCTTCTTGCCAATCCATTGGGCAGTCTTTCTCTCCGCGTTTTCATCTACCAAACATTAATTACTGATGGTAGTGTTCACTGGACCATCAACAGGAGGTAAAACGTTTCCGCCCTTTCCTTTGGCTCTGGTTTCGAAAAACCTAAATTTCAGGTTCGGGGAAGGGTAAGGCAGAAATTCTGATTCGGGTTTAATTGGGGGCTGGTCTTATCGCTGGCTTTGATCAGAGTTTGCACCACTCCGAGACCCGTCACACTAGTGGTAAGTAAACCTGGCGCTTGCCAGTTGATCTGCAATAGTTTATTCCGTCATTTTGCCTCGTTTTTTCATGGTACTGCGTAGTTGACGCCCACCTAGTTTGCTGGTGTCAGATGGCCAATTCTGCAAAATACCTTCGGTTTGGGATAAGTACTTGATTCGATGGAGCCTACTAACAGAAATAAAAAGAACAATTTAAAAGAGAGACACTACTAAGAATAATGATGACTTACTTACATCCGCAGTTGTGTTTTAGAATAGTATGTTTACAAGCAAGTTTGGCTGCTAGGACCAATTGCTTCCAATAGAGTGCTGGCGTCATCAAGATACATCCGGTTCTGGAACGTTATAAAAAAACATAGGAAAATCACACCCTTTTCTTCTTTCGCCGATTTCTTTCATTATTCCGACTGGAATTATAGTTTATATGCATAGTTTGTAAGTATAGGGCAGCCACTGTATACTAAATTGGAAATTTTGATAACTTTTAGCCATTTTATCAATTTTTCATTCGTTTTAAATGCCTCAGAATTTCGATTAGACTATATTTACTTTTCACAAACTAGGAAACCAGAGTAATGTGATGCACAAGTTAACATGTTTAGTCCGGAACATAAATATCACTTTTTTCTCGTAAAATAAAAAAAGATGGGCCGATTTCAATATTTTTTTTTCTTTTTGTATTTAGTTTGTGGGATCGCGCTAAGGTAATCTACTCCAGTCTTGATAAATACATACAACACATTGCAATACACCTGACACCACAATGCAAGTTTTACAGAGAACAGCAATTATTTCAATTTTCTTTTAAATTCCCCAAAAGTCTATTGTTTATTTATAATGTTTATATTGTTTTTACTGCATCTGATTTTTAAAAATAAAATCTCAACTAATAAGAGAATAGTGTTAAAATTTATTACTCGGAAATTTCTAAGCGCATATTTCGATTGCTTTCCACTCTACAATAGAGATATGAAGTCCATATTAATCTTTATCTCTACATACCTTTATTCTACATACTTTGGCTGTGAACGTTGGGTGGGGCAAAAAATGTTCCCAATTTGGTCTCGCAGCTCCATGTCCAGATGAGGTGACCCAATGAAGATCAATTAAGCGGGTATGTACTGTGTCTCATTTCTTATACAATTGCAAGCCAGTCTAGTATAATAAACAATACTTGGCAGCCTTCAACTGGAATGTCAAAGATAACAATGTTATTTAGTATTTGGGATTACGAGCCACCTTTATCTGAAGCAACCATTGAATCTTTAAATAACGCAAGAACTTCAAAGAAAAATTGTTTATCGCCTTATGACCATTATATAGGAGTCTCCACGGTCTGCTCGTTTGTATTTATATATTTTCAACGTGGAATATGTCAGTGGTTACAACAATGCCCCGTTCTTTGATAATAAAAAAAACAACCTTGGATATCTGAAACAACCACTGATACTTGAAACGACATGAAGCATTTAATTTTAGGAAGTCATACGATGATCATAATATGGGAGTTGTTGTTCCACCAAATAATTAATTCGGTCCATACATATTTATATCTAACATATTCATCTATTATAGGGGAGCGATTGGCCCTACGGTTAACTGGACTGAGATTGGAATCGCCGAGCCGAGTTGAAACTTTCACTTTGCACTAACGACCTTGGTAAAGGCATGAATCAGTCTTCCTTTATCCACTTATGAGTAAACAGCAGATCGGACTTGGTTTTCTAGCTATGGAGTCTAACAGATGGAGAGCACTGTTGCATCCCGGTCCGTTTGCAACCAAACCGTTCGGCCTGTCTTTTGTCGGTGGTCGGTCAAAACGCATTAAGACAAAAAGCATCAGTGAAAAGGACAACAGTGTTGTACTGATTACTCCATTACTGTAGCCTTGTTTTGGACTAAGTGTCTGAGACCCGATTAAAACAAGAATATCGAAAGTTGACAAGCTTTCCCCACTTAAAAGATTGGTGCCAACACAATCTCACAGCTCCTATTTCCCACACTTGACACCTACTAAGCTAAGCTTAATAAATAGAGCAAAGTTTAGCCGGATAATTTTGAAAGTCATAAAAAAGTACTCGATGAATCTGCCCTCAAGCCAAATCCATATATATATATATACATTGGGAGCTTAATTTCGCTCAGCATCAATGTTACACCGTAGCAAATCGAGCAGCCTTAGATCGACTAAATAGATAAAGAATTGAGCGTTGTGCTGGGATTGAATCTTGGCAGCAACCTTATACGCAGACTTTGCACTTACCAACTGAGCTAATGATACTCTCATGGTAAGGTAGAGTCTGAGAATGCACATATTTCTCATTTCACTATTTTACGATAGGCAATTATTCTTATTCCCGTTGCCGACAGTATGAAATATCAGTAAATGGACAATTCAATATCCGAGAGAATGTGATAATTATAAACACATTGAGAAGTTAATTAGCGGGAACTTAATTATGTCCGGTACCAATGTTACTTGCTAGCAAATCGAGTGGCCTTAGATCGTGTAAATGAATGAATAAACAAATAAGCGTTGTACGTCGATCAAAAGTTGATGTAAGTTCAATCCCTAAACGACTATGGAACATGCATTTACTGAAATCAAAATTTTCAGTTTTCCTTTCCAACGAAATGAAGACAAACAATGTTGCTCAAATAAGAAGGGAAATAAATGTCATCAATACTTTAAAACCTGCATTAAATTCCAACTAATTTTTCAATTCGGAATTTAAGCCGCAGCTCTGATTTTTTTTTTTTGAAAACGTAGCTCCTCTTTCTTTTTGCAAAATCCCAAAGTTGACCCCCCCCCTCAAAAAATCCCATGGACCCCTTAAAAAACCTCTCCTCTCCACTACATCAAGCAACGCTCCCCATCTCTCATACGCATTCATATTATCACCAACTAGACACATTGATAATCATGCCCCAAAAAACATTTCAATCATACTGAGAACACACACACACACACACATTCACACACACTGATACTTTACCCCCTCTACCTCTGTCCTCAGAGGAACTCCAGCATCAACGTCTTCCTTCTAAAAAAAAACTCACCCACAACTGGTATTTTATGATATCCATGGGATTTGAATTCAAATCAAAATTAATGTACAAATGGCTTGAATTTAACCACCTCGACTGGTGAGTGGAAAGTAATGTCCAGAAACAGAATCACATCAGCCTTCTGAAGACATGGATAATTTCATGGATACATACCCGGTGAATGTCAAAATTCTGTGACTAATGCACTCATTAGCAATATTTTTTGTTTGAATTTTCTTATTATCCATTCAGGTTGAATTGTTTTTGAAACCAAACGATTCTAAGCAATAGTTAGCATGTAAGCATAAGGACGATCCTTCAGACTCACCAGGCTTTTCTCTAAAATACAAAAATATATGCAATCTTTTTTCCAATTTAATCATCTTTCATTTTACTTATGTTAACTTTATAGAGTTAGGTAGAAATTCGCTCATACGAACCCTCAATTAATACTTTGAATTATTAAATCTTAAAAACCGCCAATCTCTTGAGTTAGGGACAGTTCTAAAATCTATCGTGATTTAACTGTACATGAATTTTTTAAAAAATTAAATGAATTTAATAGAATCAAAAAAACTAAAATTAAAACAATGAAAAACATTGATTATCAGTATTATTCATATTTTAAAAATTTTTGTTGATATTTAAAAATTGTAAACAAAATAACGTAAAAATATTTTAATTTATCTAATTTTGATGATAAAAAATTCCTAAAATTGAATAATAAGAATAATACCTTTCTCTAAATTTTAGAGATGAGGTATTATTATTATTTCTGTTATTATTCAGACTATTCTCATCTTGGTTGTTTTTCATACAACGTTTCGACCGTTGTACTCTGCAGCCTTCATCAGGTATCATCAATCCCAGTGTGAGACAATAATAATTAGAATACGACTACTGCTAAGAGGGGAGTGCGGTCTATATACCCCCGTCGGTTAAATAAAGGGTTCAGTTCGTTACTTCCCCCGCACCTACCAGATGATACCTGATGAAGGCCGTAGAGTACAACGGCCGAAACGTTGTATAAAAAATAACCAAGATGAGGATAGTCCGAATAATAATAGAAAGAACTTGTTATAGTTTGTCAAATTGTCAACAGCAGATGTGATATCTATATATCTATCTATCTTTCTATATATATATATATATATATATATATATATATATATATATATATATATATATATATATATATGTATATGTGTGTGTGTTGCTCTTACTATTGAGCTAAAAAGCTGCCGGTAATGCAAAGGCTCAAATGTCTTCACGGTCCATGTCTGCCACATTTGTTTCTTCCAACGCATCAGTTATGTTATTAAAAAATGGATTTATGATCCGACAGAATGATTATAAATTGCGTAATATCATATTGAAACTCTTATTTGAAATGATCTCCCGCCATTATACGGTAAATATAGAATTTGGCCTTGACCACGTAAATAGAATGCATAATTAAAGAAATGAGACTGATCCAGGGATCGAACTTACGGCTGTTGAAAGCGTTGCTCTTAGCATTGAGCTAAACAGCCACCGGTAATGGAAAAGCTCAAATGCCAGTCTCAACTCCAAATTCTCATTCTTGATTCTTCACGGTCTATATTTGCTCTATTTGTTTCTTTCAACGCGACTGTTATGTATTATATATGTGTGTGTGTGTAAGTGTATGTGTGTGTGTCTAAATGTGCATGAGAGGAAAGGATGTAGATCCGACAGAATGCTATGGAAAAATTGACAGTATGGAAAGAGAAAAATGACTTCAAAATACTTGATGTATATCTCACATCTGTTCCCACACCTACCACATCACGAGGACACTCATTTCCCTCCCCAAAACAACCTTATCTAGTAAAAAAGGACAACCACTTGTCAAAAGACCCAACTTAGATATATCAGAAAAACATTTCTCCTCAAATAGAGATTAATGAAATGAAAAAACACTTGTTCTCCACCCATACCCAAAACTTCTCAAAAAATTAGATGTACTAAGTAGTCTTAAGTCTTTCTCCTTTTCCCTACTGTCAACTTTTCCAAAACACACACACACACCAGGGTTGAGCGCTCTACTGGTGAGGAAACTCATTCATTGTAAGCTTATGCATTGCTCTTCCATAGGAATAGAGCACTCTGATGGATGAGGAATTTAAGAGGCTAAATGAACATATTACTTAAATTCAGGCTTACTGACCGTCCAGTTCCATAGACCAGTGGTTGGATACCGGCCTCCGGGTGTGATGCGAAGCTTTCAATCCTGTCTTGCAGTATTGGATGGGATAATGTAGCCACACTGAAGAGTTGTAATACAACGAAATAGCTGTCTGTGGATGACACAATAATATATATATATATATATATATATATATATATATATATATATATATATATATATACCCAGTACGAATCAGGAATGCAATATGATAGAGTACAATATCCAATGTGTTATTGGTTTATTTCGTTAAATGGTTGATACATTCAACATGAATAATAACTTCGCTGTGATGACCAACCACTAAACAAATAAAAAATATAAATAAAATAGGAGGAAGATCTTACAAAAATGTTTCCAGTTCATTGTTTATGGGTGATTATAGAAACCCATGATCCCATACATTGTTAAAATGTATTGCAGGAACCAGTACATTGTTAAAGGGTGATTAAAGAAAACTACTATTCCAGTACATTGTTGACGGGTGATTGTAGAAACCCACAATGCTATATTGTTAAAAGGTGATTTCAGGAACCCATGATCCCAGAACGTAGTTAATGAGCGATGGCAGAAACCCACAATTTCAGTATATTGTTAATAGATGATTGCAGACACCCATGATTCGAGTACATTGTTAATAGGCAATTGCAGAAACTTACAATTCCAGTCCACAGAGAAGTATTCAATTATTTCCAAATCGTGAATTTTCCAAGTAAACTGATGCACCGATCATAACGAAATGAGGACGCTGATATTTTTTTCTGCGGCACCTTTATAAATGATATCACTAATTAAAGTCTTTAATTGTTGAACAATCCATCTTCTTACTTAAATTCTGCACCAAACTATACTTCAGTACTTTTGCTCTGTGCGCATGCGTGAAAAACGAACGCTCTATGGTATTTGTCACAACTCGATCGATACTTACATCGGACATTAGTCTCAAGCGTTATCCACTGTTAGATACGATCTTGTATCTAGCTCGATTGGTAAGTTGAATTTGGACGCCCACACAATGTTGGGATCCGTCAGTATTGTGGCTTCGGTGAATTGAACACCTCTCCTGATAAACATCGTTCTCACTTGTTGTGAGTTTACTGCATATCGAATGACCGAAAATTCATCGTGCGATTCTTTGTATGCACCTGCGAAACATTGTTGACGTGAACTTGGCACTTGCTCGTGATACAGAGTTAGGAGATTGATCGATCACATTACGACATACGAGACGTCACGCCACTTGAATTCAAAATCCAAAGTTTCATAAATACTGGACATCTTATCCGGCAATGTTTAGACCGCGAGTGTCACATATTTCCGGAATTTCTGGATTTCTAGACTAAGGCTCAATATAATCTTAAGATATAGAATAAACAATGAAAAGTAAAGGGCAGAATTCTTTTCAACAGATACAAATTAATACTCTTGTAGAGAAAGGTCTGTTTATCGCTATTCGCCAATCAAAATCATGAAAAAATATTGTGTATAAAATATACGATGGAAAGTAAACGAAGAAGTGAACAAAACTTCATATTATGCACAAATTAATCCACTTGAAAACACGATCTGTTTAACCAACATTAATCAACCAATCTTCATGTGAAAACCATTCAACATTTGTGATACACCGCGTAAATAAAGCACCTAAGGGGCGAACTTCTAAGAAGCCAGTTTCACTGATGATCCTGCCTTTTCAGTTTTCCAGAAGCCAGATTAATGGTTAGGTATTTAAGTAGATCAAGCTCTGGGAAAATCTTGTTAAAAATAGGATTTTGCGATCTCTTTCTGGCACTTCTGCTAATGAGTTTCAGAAAGTCGGTATAAGTAATTGAACTTAAACCTCGCGGTTGATATTCCAATACCTTGTCCAGTGCGAATTAAAGCGTTCACATTCCTTCATGTATACCAATCTGTGAAACATGTTGCAACCGACTATCGATGCTTGGAAATGAAATAGCTGATATTTTACCGCTGTTTCGGATAATAATAGATAGAGCAGGGCTTGATCCAGGATTTTGAGTGGGATCGAAATTTATAAAGAATATGATGGATGATATCTTACTTATATTCGATGAAAAGAAATGTTGGTCCTAGTGTTTGGCGACGAAGGGGGCAAGGAGAGCTGAACTCATGCCTTTCCTGTTGGTATTTTTGAGAGAGTGACATCAGCTGATACGAAGTTAGAACTGAACTCGCTTCACCGATTTCGAATGGCAAATCTCTACGAACAACATTAATTCAGGTCTTTCGTATTGTATGAACGAACTTATATCTGGGAATTTTACCAAGCAGATGTGATGTCTAGGGACCTGGTTTCAAAATGAGTCTTCGCCCCCCCCCCTGCACACACATACACACTCACACACACACAAACACACACTCGCACATTTTCCTGCAATGCCAGGATCTTGTTATCAGATACCAAAGAAGTTCAGTTTATTTTTCTGTTTTGAAATACACTTACCCTCTCCATTTATCTCTCTTTGACAGACATAAGCGCTATCTCTTTCCTTCCCTCTCACCCTCTCTCTTTCTTTCTCTCTCTCTCACACACACACATACACTCATGCACTTTTCTCTTTCCTACACACACACGCTCTGTCTTCCGCTCTGTCTTCCGCTCTTACTCACACACATTTTCTCTCTATCTATCTCTCTCTCTCTCTCTCTCTCTCTCTCTATATATATATATATATATATATATATATATATATATACATTAAAGGTCTACACACACTGTTTCTATTTCTCTCTCACACTCATATGAACTCGCTCTCTATCTCTATCTCTCGCACACATGCAGACACTTTCTCTTTCTCTGTCTCTTCCTCTCTGACTCTCTCTGTCTCTCTCTGTCTCTCTGTCTCTCTCTGTCTCTCTGTCTCTCTCTCACACACACACACAACGTTTTTTTTTTCACTCGACTTACTACCACCCGTTTTTCTTCTCCCTTTCCCGTTAACTGAGAAAGTGGCGAGTGAAACCTGATAGACGTATTCATAAGTAAAATCTGTACCAATGTGACTTCATCACCCACTTTCATTTGTCCACGTGACACTACGGCGCCCGCCCGACCTGAGTTTCTCTCCAACTGACTGGTTACATTAGAGACCGTCTACCAAAACTGTCACCAAAACCGTCATCACAGGTTTTCTTCCGTTTTCAAATGGGTCCGGTTGGCTGGCTGTGTATGAATGTATGTATGTATCGCAGATACAAATCGCATATTACTCCTTACCATATCTACAACAACGTTTCATTTTCTTTTTTACCCCCCTCCAGATTTTGGTAGGTTCGTGTGCAATTTGCAATGTAAGTTCATGTTAAGTTGGTCCATAGTCTGTGCTGGGCTGCGCTCATGCTTGTTTTTTTTTTTTTTTTTTTTCAAGTTCAGATCTTTTTATGATTTAACGAAAAGCGAAAGAAAAAAAAACAACTTATTCACTGATTTCACTCACTTTTCTCAAACTATTCATTGATCATCCCGAAGACAGCGTGCTGCTAATTGACATTGGTCACGTGACTGTTCTTATTGAGTGACTAACCAGGCCTGTTTCGGTTACAATTTATGTGCATACCGTCATCCCCCCCCCGAATCCTGATCGCAGTATTTATTTGATTTATAATACTTCGTTGACAGAGGTGTATGTATTCACCCGTATCTGTCCGCCTATCTGCCTATCTGTCCTCACAATATCTCCAAAAGTTCTCAATGAATCCAGATGAATTCTTCGGAAATGGTTGGCTGTGGGGTGAGAAAGAATCAATTGGATTTTGGGGAGGATCCTGGATTTCTTTTTCCCGATTTATAGATATTTGTCCCCATCCATCTACGTATTCATTCATATTTGTCCACACAATATCCCTAGAATTTCTCAATGAAGGTCTATGACATTTAGAGGGCGGGTCACAGGGTGAGGGACGACTGATTAAAGTTTAGGGGCTAGACAATGATTTTTTTTCCTTTTACGGTTAACTCACCGGCATCCTAGCTGAATAAGAACCGATTTTCGTTCATTTTTTCGTGACAATTGCGTTGGTCGAGTCACGCTCTCTGTTTTCTTGCTATTTTAATTCGGTTGACATTATCATACTGTCAGCAATACCCACGCACTGTGCGGTACTATTTTAGGCACCCAAAATGAATGGTAATATCTCTAAGAATATCTGATTTAAATACGAGGTTGAAAAAAATGAATACTTTTTTTAATTTTTGGATGCGTCAAAATATCTTAGGGAATTCATCTCACAATAATTTGAAAAATCTCCGTGTGTTTGCATCAAGATAACTTAACAAATCGACATTGCACCAAGTTTACATTCACCGGATAGGTTGGTCCGTGCACCGGATACGGTAGTGTCAGATTTGAAGTTGTGTGGATTCATGGTTTCAATATGGGTAGGATACTCGATTTACTGTAAAAATTCAATTTGAATCGGATATGAGAGAGAGAGAGAGAGAGAGAGAGAGAGAGAGAGAGAGAGAGAGAGAGAGAGAGAGAGAGAGAGAGAGAGAGAGAGAGAGAGAGAACCAGGGATTTTTTTTCTGTCGAATTTTTCCGTAGAACGAGATTGAATTAGATTATAGTCAGATGGCGTAACATTTCTTAAATTTCTGTTTTGATTATTGCAATTAACGACATCATAAATAAAAAAAACAGCGTCCCAAAAGATTTTTATGAAACTGGGATACCCTAGTACTTTGAATAGAAGACCAGGCACCGTCACCAATCGTTGATTTTTGTAGTGTTTTTATTTAATCTAAGCGTGGTGGTATGGCTCTGCAATCAAAGGGTGGGAGGTTTTGTCAGTGCAGGTTCGTCCTGGAGGTGTCCCCAGGGAGGTTTGTCGCTAGGTACCTGCAATCCAGACAGTCATACAGGTCGCCAAGTGCTAGGGGCGCCTGTCATGTGTCTAAGACTCTGGGTCTCTCCAAATACAACAGGGAGATGGAAAGAATCAATAAACCAACATATTGAAAACAGTCAAAATGAGAGTCAGATTTTTCAGGAATATCTGACTATGCAGCGGTGAAATTGAGGGGAACAATTGGGAAAAGAAAAGAAATTCTCATGACCGACGACAGGCTTACATAAAGAAAAAAAAATGAGATAATACTACGGATAAAAAAGAATGCTTTACTTTATAAATGATAATATAACAGGTCTTTTTTTGACAGCATGCTGAGTTAGGATGATCAATTAAATAATTAGAAAATGAGACGGTCAAATAATAGGTTACTTCTCTCGTTTGTTATTGGGCAATAGTCACTAAAATGTCCGAATGTTAAAAAAAAGAAAAGAAAACCAAGCAGACACAAACTAAGGACAAATTTAATATTCACTTACATTGCAAACTAAACCCACGACTAAAAAATTATTTGGAAGCGGGGATTTGAAAAAACAAACAAAAAACGTTTTTGTTGGTATAATAAGTAAATATTGAAACATCCGGTACTCAGATTCACAGGAGCGGCATGCACGTCTGATACATACATACCCAGCCAATAAGACTAACTTAAAAACTGACGAAACCTTCCTTGATAGTTTATCAACAGTTTTAGCTGACCGTTTCTGATAATACTACACTTGAAATAATTCTTTACTTTGCAAATAGATAAGATGATAGTATACTTTAAAGGGCGCCGAAGTTCATCTTGTCAAGGGTACAAATGAACCCTATGAGTTTTCCAATACACGTATCAGGACCTGAACAGTTGGTCTATATTGAACGTAGACGTAGTATAAACGTCAGAATTTGAAGTCATGTAAAAAGCATTCCATCGAAAAATGAATACGGTCAGAATAAATTCTATTTATGATAATACTGGGGTTTTCCACTAAAAGCATTTAAGATAGAGTGGAAAAAAACACATCTAAATGTTATGGATAAACCCGTGAAAATAAGGCCCCAAAGGTTAGAAAAACTTTTTTTTCAAAAAATTCAAAAACAAACATTTTTAGAGGGGTCAAGTAGAGTACCAACGCCAATTTTCAAGTTGAATGTTAGAAAAAGGAGCCTTATGGTACAAATTAAAAAGGAGGTATTTTACCAATAAAAATATATTTTTCATTCACTAGCTAATTATATTTATTTCATTCATACTCGATATTTTCCCCAAGGAAATGAAAATAAAGTTCTATAATGCTATTTATTTGTAGGACGCTCAATGTTTTCGTCTCTGCGCCCTGACGAAGTTTACGGCTAATCCGGTCCTGATCCACGAAGCACACATACCTTGGTTGATCACATGATCTTGAACAGAAATTGCTGGAGGTAATGCCTATTTCATGTATAAGTCACATGAGACCGATATACTGAGTTACAGAGTACCAGTAAGGGATGTCCCTGACTTTACAACACTCGTCAGGTGTGCAGAGTCTGTGACAAGACCAGAGTCAAAACATTTGGGGATTGGGAAAGAAGACGAGGAATACGTAGTTCATGCCTTTCCAAAGAGCATCAGTAGGAAGTAAACGTACGTAACATCTGTCGGAATTTGAATTCGGTTTACTGAGTCCAATTACTGTATGGAAAGAAAAAAAACGTTACTGGAATATTCAATGTATATTGCTCGATCTATGTGATTGATATTCTCCTCGAATCAAATGCGCTGACAAGGAACGAGATCATGTTGAAAAAGGAATATTTGGTGTTTAAAATGAATACGTTTTTAATCATCAAGCTATACTGATATAAGTATATATGTATGTACGTTTCTATCGACCTATCAACACACATACATGTATATGAATTTGTGCGTATGTATATATATTTAAATATATATATATGTATATAAACACATGTGAATGTATATATGTATATATACTTACATACACACACACTCATATACATACATATGTGTTGATAGATAGATTTGAATAAACAATATAAGTACACATTTACAGGAGTCAGTATATATATATATATATATATATATATATATATATATATATATATATATATATATATATATATATATATATGTGTGTGTGTGTATGTGTGCGTGCGTGCATGTGCCGATACTGACTCCTGTAAATGTGTACTTACAATGTTTATTTGAATTGTTACACACGTTTCTCATTTTCGCTACATAACAATGCTAAGTCGACATATGGTAGTCAAGAAGTATTTGTTTAGTACTTTTTTAAAATAATTTAAACTAGTCTCAAAAAAAAAAGATGAGGGAAGGCGAGTGAAAGGCGTCGTTTTAATTCATTTTGCTTCCACTAACCGCCCCTCAATGACAATGGAAAAGGACATTAACCCATCAGCTGCGAATGACGGGAATTTCTATTCTATTACATTTCCTTTAAATGATTTCATTGATGACAAAGGCTTTTATCTTACGATGGATAATTTGGGATAGATTATCTTTCCATGGGCAAGGGTTCTATTCCATCTCATCGAGGAATCTTCTTTATATACTGTTAAATGTATTCATTTTCCACTTTGCATTGCCAATGTTCCATAGTCTCTGACACGTGACAGGCGCCACGGCATTTGGCGCCTCTGGCAACTGCCTGTGTTGCCAACTCTGTTGTTATCTATTATACGAACGTTCTTTTTTCCCTGTAAACGCAACTTTTCAGCTGGATCAATCTCTAGCCTTTCTCATGTAAAAGTGGTACCCGATGAATAGTTTCAAATAGATAAGCATCCGTAGGCACCAAGGGTTCAAAATTTTAAAAAGAATAAACATACATGAGTGCGTGTTCGTATGTTTATATATTCCAACGCTTCTGGCCATAATATTTTATCTACAGAATAGAAAATTGTTTCAGTATTGCACTGCACCCTTCCTAAAATATTTTTTTCACTTTCCTTTTCGAAAGAAAAGGTTTTGGGGCGTTTGGGGGGCCTTATTTTGACAAGTTTATTAATAACACCCAGATTCTCCATAATCTAAATGTCTCTAAATGTTTTTTTCACTTTGTTTTAGATGTTTCCCCAGTGGAAAATGGCAGTGATGTGATAAATAGAATTAATTCTGACTGTATTTATTCTTCGATGGAAGTTTTTGACATGACTTCAAATCATGACGCTACGTTTGTTATATATATATATATATATATATATATATATATATATATATATATATATATATATATATATATATATATATAATCAAATAATTGTGTCATCCACAGACAGTTTTTTCGTTGTATTATAACTCTTCAGTGTGGTTATAGACTATCCATTATCCCATCCTGCACCACGATGATTGAAACCTTCACTTCAGAATCAGACACTGGCATCTTACCTCTGCCCTACGCAGAACTGGACGGTCAGTAAGGTTGAATTTAAGCGATATATTCACTTATGCATAATTCCCCATCCACCAGAGTGCTCTATTCTCAAATTGGAAGAACATTGCATAAGCTTGTAATGAACGAATTACCCCACTTAGAGAGTGCTCAACCCTGAATATGGGAGTGTAATTATAATAATAATTAAATAATTTTGTCATCCACAGACAGCTGTTTCGTTGTATTACAGTGCTGTCTGTTTTGCAATGTGTCCTTTCCTTGAACATTTGAATTGCATACTTAATTAACATAGGAAAATAACTTGCACTATTTCTTTTCTCAAAGAGAATTTTGAGGGTTTAGAGGGATCTATATTTACCCTTACTTTCCGTTCATTGGCACAGCTTTGGCGTTGATAAACCAAATTTGATATGCATTCTTTGTGGATGGACCTAAGGGCAAAAACTTGAACAAAACGTTTTTCCCCGAAAAATTTTTGGAAGGGTTTCATAAGAAAGGTTCCATTTACAATGTAACTATGATGTTGAACTAAACCCTTGCTTTCCGTTCCAGGTATATATTTATATGTGTGTGTGTGTGTGTGTGTGTGTGTCTGTCTGTCTGTTCGTCTTTCTTTCTGTCCGTCTGTGTTTATATGTGTCTGAACATACATGCACAGATCCTAAACGCATTATGTCATTACCAACGTTAGATCCTATATTAGTGTCGAGGTCGTCCGTGAATGTATTGTGTAGGAATAATACCATTTAATGACAAACATACTGTGTGTTTAATTTGGCTATTATTATTGTTCAAGGCAAATAATTCGCTGGGTTTATCGACTGTCAAAACGAAATTGTCTTCTCATTTTTCCCTTTTTTTTTTCCTTTTTGTCTCCTGCCATTGTTTTTATTTCAAAGTTTTCTTTGCAACTCATTTTACTCCTCCTTATTCATGACTTTCTTCATATATATATATATATATATATATATATATATATATATATATATATATATATATATATATATATATATATATATATATCATGGGATAGGATATCGAATAAAAAAAAAGTCTCTGTTCCCTCTCCTCTAAGACTTAATTGATTCGCCATTACGTCCTTATCACAAAGCATTCTGCCGAAGCACAGAAATGAGAGACTGGGGTTAAGACTAATTTTTTTCCGTTTTCCAGCGTAGAAAAGAAGAAAAATGAAAAGCCACTTTTATTCATGTGTATATGTGTGGGTGTTTTTGTCTGTTTGTTTGTTTGTTTGTTTGTTTGTTTGCCCTTTTCTCAGCTTTCTTTCTCGAGATATTGTTCGTGTCGTTCAGATAGATTCAATTCCTTTTTTTCTTCATCTGTTTTTCTTCGGGTATTCTTTTGCTTCATTTTCATTTGTTATTTCACTTCTTCTTCTCTTTCTTTGGGTTTTTTCCTTCCCTTTTTTTCTCTTTTAACTTTCTTCTTCCTTTTTTGTTCATAGTTATTCCCTCCACTTCATTTTCTTCCCATTTGGTAAAGCGACGTTTCGTTTGTTTATTTGTATACTCACTCATATAAGTATTCTCTCTCTCTTTTCTACAAGCGCGTTTTCATGTAACATATATTCGTAAGTATGCATTAAAGTTTGCATGTATGTATGTATGTATGTATGTATGTATGTATGTATGTATGTATGTATGTATGTATGTATGTATATACATATTTATGTATGTATAAAGGTGTACAAAAGTTCTCAACGAAAAAACAGTTTTTATCTGTGTATTCAGTCTCCAGTTTTTAAAAAAAACAAAAAAACATGGGAAATTTTGAGCACACCTAATGAAACACTGAGAAATTTCGCGCATGCCTAATAAAAATATATAATTGTATATGACTGAGCAAGACTTTGTAGTAAGAGATTCCTAGCCCCCATTATGCACCAGATAGTTTGTTTGTATATTTCATAAATTACTGCGTTCAATATATGAACTTGTAAATTTAAAGATCTCTCTCTATACAAGGAGACGATCTATACGCCGAATAAAAAGGTGTACCTTCACCACAGAAAGAGAGAGAAAAAAGAAAAAAAAACTGCCTAAAACCATCGCTTGCCGCAGCTTTAACAGGTCACCGTAAATCATTTTCTGGTAAAATCTGTGACTTCTGAATATGATTCAAATTGAGAATTAAAATGGAATAAAAAGAAATTCTGTATAAATAACTGAACGCTACACCATATGCTGTTTCTAAGAATTGGAAGATCATAAACGATCCCTCAAAATACCACTAAGCCCAGACGGGCAGCCAGAAATCTGCGCTATGATATGGATGTCACCAGTACAATCTTATAATAGAACAATAGACTAAGTTCACATGGCTTCAGGTTACAGGGGTTACGATAGTTTAATGATGTATAATGACAGCTTATTCAATAATTACATTACTGTAAGTATATGGTATAACACTTGAATACTACTTGGAAGCTGAGATTAATTCATAGAACAAATGTAGACCTGAACTTGAATCTTAAGGTTTATTTGTACGTTGCAATTCACGATGTGCATTGTACTGGAGATCAATAGATTTTTTTTCTTATTTACTTACACATATGTTAAATATAGATCTTCGCTGATTCATGTAATGCTAAGATCCACCTGCAAGATTCTCAATCTCAATTTTATTGATATATATTAAAAAGCATCGTAAACACCTCAGCGAAAAACCATATTCAAAAACTAGAGACTGAAACCAACGAAAATAAATACAACGACCTTTTACATAATTGATACAATCTTAAACTAGAGCACAATCGATGGCAAAACATGTTTTGTAACCGTTCAGTCGATATATGATCCTGCTTTTTTGTTAGTACGACAGTTACGCTTTTCTCCTTATTATTAATTTCTTCTTTGGTGACTCCTAACAGCAATAATATTTGTTGATTTATTTGTTTTAAAGTGTTCTTGAGTTATATCACGCCTTCCCTTTTCGTGGTGGCTAAAGAAGACGATAATTCAACTGTTGCCCACAACAACTAAAGCGCAGTATATTACAGCAATGAAATTCGAATTCTCTTCGTGTCTTCCATCCCATCTCTTCTCTCTTCCCACCCACTCTTGCTATGTGATAAACAAGGTTAAGAGTGGAAGAAGGTGCTTCTGCTTGAATGGGAACAATGGGGACTCAACTTTCACCATAAATGTCATTCATTCATTCATTCATTACTCCTCCCTCACAAGTCTGTAACTTAGAAATTAAGTTTTAGCAATAGTAGACTATTGGAATATAGACAAATAGCAAAAGTAAATAATAATAATAATAATAATAATAATAATAATAATAATGAAAAATGTGTGGAACATGGAAGTCAAGATAGTACCAGTAATGATAGGTGCACTTGGAACCGTACCAAAGACACAGGAGGCGAAATCGAAGAAATAAGGGGTAAAAGGGACGATTGAGACTGTGAAGACCACAGCACTGCTAGGGACTGCAGGAACACTGAGGAAAGTACTAGAAACATGAGATCTACGACCCCAGGTGTTAGCAGTGTTCTAACAGAGGAGAAGGGAAAAACACCCACCAAATGGTGGTGGAGGTACGAACCACAGCACTGCTGTGATAAGTAAGGGAGAGATGAGATGACTACTGGTGTGAAATTGTGAACCAAAGTACTGCTGTGTACTATGAGAGTGAGCTAGAGACTTGGGGAGATTTGATATCACTCAGTCTCCGGCGGTAAGAGAGATACTTTTAAAACTCTATGTACGGGGGAGTGTGATTGGCCGACCGATCCAGCGACTGATTCCCGCTAAAATTGATGTTTTCTTTTCCTTTGTTCAATGTGCAAACACGATCCACTACAGCAATAATCACTAAAGAAGTCAAACTTGAAAAAAAAAAAATGCATGAATGCTACCAGATAGTTCGATTTAGTTGACGGTTTCTGATATAATCCATTGATATTTGTCAGGACATAATGCTGCTTAAGCTGCTGATAATGTCACTAAAGCATTTGGAGTGAAATGCTCTATGTCGGTGAGAGACATTACACCTCTCTGCTGACTGATGATAGGGAAGCCATGATTCGTGCTTTTACTGAATTCGAGACCAATAAACCTAAAGAATTAATAGACTCGACATCACAGTAAATAATTGAACAACCTACTTCAAAATTTGACGTCATGTAAAAAAAATCCATTGAAGAATAAATATGGTCAGAATAAATTCTATTTATGATACCAAAGGCATTTTCCACTGGAAAATGTATAAATAGATAAAAAGATATCTAGAAACATCTAGATTCTGGAAAATCTAGACGCTACTAATAAACTCGTCACAATAAAGCCCCCCGAAAGTTCAAAGATACTACTTTTCTAAAAGTAAGAAATAAAAATTAGGAGTCTCATGGAGTGCTGATGCCAATTTTCAAGTCTGTTGACAAAACGGTATGGCCTGGACCTCTGGAGCATACAAACACACCAGTACTCGGACATATAAAAAAAATGAATAACCCTTCGTCACCTTTGGTGGTTACGGTTGTTTAATAGCATATTATCACGAGAGGATCGTTTGAAAAAAGTTATCTCTTCAAACGGACCACATTTTGATTAAATATTTACCGCTTCATTATGCTAACAACATTACACATGTACCAACCTAATACTGACCAGGAAGAACCAGTGCAGGTAATCTTCCATCCATTAAATTCACTCTGTATAATCCAACTCATAAGTAAAATCGTTTACAAGACATTTTTTTTCATTGCATTGCTAATGTTGACTTCTTACATCTCTCACATCTTTGCATTTTAGATTCTGGTAAAGGATTACGCTTCGTTCTACAGGCCGGATGTTGTTAATCAAAGATTGATTAAGAGATGGTCAAAATTAAGAGCAAAGTTGTGTCCTTTAATCCTGCTAACACCCATCTCCGCCAAACCGACCGGGGTTCGTTGATTTAAAAAGGAAACCACCGACTGACTACTCAAATACTTATCGAGAACTAGGACTCCCCAAATTGCTACTTCCAAAATTAATCCATTAGTATCTCTGTGGAAGGTGCTAAGTGTGTGAACATGTTTTATGAAAAGAAACAGCTGGGAGAAATTAGAAGAGTAGCCAGAAAAGAAATTTCTCCCTCTCACATGAAGATCACACTCACTGTTTTTAAAACGAAAACTGGTGTATTATTAACTGAAATATGCCCTTAAAAATGAACAAGTTATGTTTGTATGGATCGGCACTGAGGAGCCTAAAGCTATTTTAATGAGTATTTTATTTTGAATAATTCAAGTATCCTAATATTAATTTTTTTAAAGTTTTAACTCAGGTTATTATTAATATGTGATCATACATTTTATGTCTTAAGAGTTTCTATGACGTGATCTAAGGCATAATTGTTATTTCATGATAAGAAAGTGAATTAATCAATGAGATACGTGAGCACAAACTAAGGAGAAATTACTATGGATAGCAATTATATGGATAGACTTGTTGATTCCCGTGAAAAATGAATTCACAGGTATGCAGATTTCATCGCTATCGGGAAGTAGAGCGTTCCTATAAAAGCCGAAATGGGGTAAAGTGAAAAGGCATTTACCATTCATTTATATGGGAAAGTTTTTTTGGGTGTTCCTAAACACACTGGGGCGTAGAAAAGATAGGGAGAGTGTATACATGGCCTTTATAATGGGTTGAAGAAAGACAAAAGTTGAACGCTATTTTCACTTTTCGACTTGTTTTTTTTTTGGATAAAGCGGAAAAGTGATGTAAAGCGGGTAATACCATTATTTGAATTTTATCAATTGATTTTCTTTAGAAAGGAAACTGGAAGATTTCCTTGAGTGAAAGAGTCCAATGTTTAAAATGATAGGTAGGAGATATTCGAATCTGCAAGCTTGGTATCATTAAGTAGAAGAGTCCAGAGATCCAGGACATCGCACTGTTCATTATACAAGCAGATTTTTGACTTGTGTTTATTTTTTCATCTTAATTCCGGGACGTCTTCATTGCAATTCCAAAATCGTCATGAAATGGAAAATGAAATGAAGAGTCACTGAAACCAAGATGAAAAAAATACTCGTGAAAAGATAAGCTCGTCTGGACCGGGGTCAAATCCTCTGCTTCATTAAAATCTAAAAGAAGCAAAATTCATTTCTCCATACAATATCGTTCCGGAAATACATATCCCATTTCAACTCTGCATTTGTTTCTGTATTGATCTCATTGGTTGATTTAGCTTTCTATTAAAGCATAACAATGAAGATGACGTCATAGAAATTCTTAAGACTTTATGTCCTATCACCCTTTAAAATGAAAAAAAAACCAACTCAAAATTAGAATACTTGAATCATTAAGAATATATCATGTAATAAAATAACTTTAAGCTCCTAAGGGCCGATCCATACATAAATAACCCCATCATTTTTTATTGGTATATTTTTGTTATTAATAATCGGCAATGCTTCTTCTGATAAATTCAAATAATATATCTAACACTACTACTGTATGTAAACAACGATGGAGGCGTATTGGCCTGGGGCAGAAATTAAAGAATAAACCTATATGGCCACATCTGAATGACTGTGGCCAGTTGGCATTCGTAGTCTATCGGTAGGGCAGCTTTTTAAGGATGAGGGATACGGGTTCCAGTCTCGTTGGAGGCGTATTCTTCATTGTCTACCTATGATACTTGCTACGATTGTTCAAATGGAATTAAGATGAACGTACAAGGCAAAGACTCAGAATAATGGACCATGTTTCGTCAAAGAAATTCTAAAAAATATTGCATTAAACGATTGTATTGTTGTTTCAGTTTTAGCTATATTCGATGTTTGCCAATATCTATTGATGTTGTTTGAAGACAAGCTCACTCAATCGTTTAGCATAATTTCACCACGAAACAGATTTACACTCTCTTTTGAAGTAATCCTCTCCGGACTATACACAGCGATTTTACAATGCGTACTCGTAAAGAGTAGCAGCAATAGTCCCTATTACATTTAGTTTGCGCACGCTCTTTATTTATATATATATATATATATATATATATATATATATATTGCCTTATATAATTTCGAAACTCTATTTGAAATGACCCCCCCTTGTTACACGGTGGATGTATCATTTGGCCTACACAACGTAATATTCCTGCTGCAGCCTCATTTTCTTCGTATGTGTATTCTATTCATGTTGTCTTGGACAAATGATGCATTCACTGTGCAGCGAGGAGAAATCATTTAAAGAATAGAGATTCAAAATAATACAACGCAATTCATTACTTTTTTTTCTGTTGGATTGCAAATCCAGTTCTTATAAATAAAAAAATCCATGTATGTGTTAGGTGTGTGTGTGTGTGTAAGAGAGAGAGAGAGAGAGAGAGAGAGAGAGAGAGAGAGAGAGAGAGAGAGAGAGAGAGAGAGAGAGAAAGGGAGAGGGAGAGAGCGTCCGCTGGTGTTGATTTTTGCGTGTTTTATTTCTATCTTTGCGTAAATAAGTGTCGTTCATTTTTTTTTCGCGCACTCGAACAAAGCAAAACATACATGTGGATTATCACTACTTGATTGGCACACGAGAGAATGAGATATTTTCTTGATAGTTCAATGTTACTGACAACGAATTCAAAACGGCGTTTAGAAAATGATATGAATACCGTATGTTATCATGAAGGTGTAAAAACATTGAAATATTAATCAAAATCTACTACAACTTCTTCTTCCCGTTAGATATTGATTAGCAAAAATGTTCTACCAAGAATTTCTATCGTGTAACGCACACGTAAGCCTAAACTAAAACGTTTACTAAAGCGAAGCAAAGCTGCTTCTCGTGGAGTATGATCCTGTCTCCGTTTTTTGAATGGTCCATAGAAATCTAATCAGTGTTTGTAACAACTGTGTTTCTTCAGTCGGACGGGTTCGCAAGCCCCAGACCCGAGATGGACTGCCTTCCGGGATTAAATGGCTCCAACAGCACTGCTATTTACTAATATCTGGGAGAGAAATGGATTCATGACTTTCCCAAGGGCGTCAGTGCGAAAAGAACTAACACAGTCCTAGCCAGTGTTTGAACTTGGATCGCCAATTCCATTCTCCGTCCCGCAAACAATTAGAGCCACCTGCAACTCGTCTCATGCCCCCATACTACTTTATGTTGTGAGTTAGAAATAAACCCAAGAGTGCCTGTTCACTTTGCACCAACGCCCATGTAAATATAATAGACTCCTCTTAGAGGAACAGCCTAAAAAGGCTACTGTTGTCCTGCTATTCATCTACACCTGGAGAGACCTGATTCATGCCTTTGCCAAGGGCACTAGTGCGTGCTTAAACTGTTTCAGCTGGAGTTTGAACTTGGTCTGACTGTTCCATTCTCTGTGCCTTTAATGGCTCACAGCTCCTAAACGTGTACATTGTTTTGTAGGAAATTATATGGCGCCGCGCTGATTTGTAGTCAAATGCCTTGCTAATCTTCGTTCGTCTTTTTGGACCTACTCCATCCGTCAGCTCCCCACTATGGGCCATTTGAAACCCCATTGACTTCCATTTCTTTCAAACAGCGAAACCATTTACAGTTCTGCCGTAATTACAATAGCAATTAGATGTAGAATAGCTCCTTTGAGACTGACCGCTTCGTGCTCAGATTGGCAAAAACAATCCATGAAGGAACTTCACCTAAATTATTTGATGGATGATCCGCGTAAGTTCGTTCGGCGCCTGATGGACACGGCGTTGCTCTGCCTTCTGGCAATCAGCCAACAAACAGCACCTCCCCACTTCACGAAGAGGGATAAGGTCAGGGGTACACTTTGATGTCTGTGGCAAAGGCTGCGAAAACCAGGTATATTTGGCAGCTACCCAAGAGAAAAAAAAGGTGGGTTGTTTTTTGCATCTGTGGGAATTAGTTATTGTTTCCCTTGTTTTCATACCTTTTTTTAAAAAATTCTACATCAGTTAATCTCCACGGAAAAAGATTCACGGATATACGAGATTCACAATTTTTAGAGAAGAAACTATTGAATCGGTTCCAGTGAAATAGTCAATTGTTTAAAATTGTAGGCAGAGCATGTTTTATCAACAAAATTACTACCTCCGAGTGGAAAGTCCATATATGAGAAGACAAAAAAACAAAACAAAAAAATTGAAAAAAAATCAAAAACACATTTTCCATTATCATGGTAAAAGAATATACCCATCCACAAAGACTTTTTTTTAAGTATGGGTTGGCACTATGGAGACTAAAGCTATACATCAAGTAATTTGTTTTTGTAATTCAAGTATTCTAATTTTATAAAGTCTCAACTCATTTCAAGCTGTTTCTGAGAAAATACAGGAGCCAAATATTAGAAAACACAAATGGCAATGAGCCGTTCATGTTGCAAGAATGTCAGACAACTGAGGGACACGATTCACGACATGGATCATATGCAAAATTGTGGCCGACTAAGATTAAGGTGGCGTGACGAGACGGAGAAGTTTAGAAAGTACTGGCTCTGCGACGTCCAAGATCGAGAGGTCAGACGAATCTTAGGAAGTTCCATGTCCAACGACGGACGTTAAAAAGCTACTGATGAGTAAGAGATGGAAAAATCCTTTGCTCTCAACGCTGCGTTGAATCTCCAGCATTTCAACCGGGAACCCCACGTTCTAATCTCTGATACGTAAGAAAAAGTAGTAATTCATTTAGGACAGCGATGTTTAAACTGTGTTCTGCGGAACCTCAGGGTTCCACTTGACCTTTCCTGAATCTCTGCGAAAAGAAGTGACATACAAAGTAATTCTTGATTACATAAAACGATTCTCTTGCAGCTTTTACAATTGGGTTTATACACATTCGGATAATTTCATAAACAATGTCAAAAACAATAATCACACACACACACACACACACACACACACACACACACACACACACACACATATATATATATATATATATATATATATATATATATATATATATATATATATATGCAGGAATGCAAGCAGTTTTTTAAGGGGTTCCATAGAAAATTTAATCATTGAAAAAGGATTCCTCGAGTATCTGAAGTTTGAAGACCATTAGTTTAGGGTAACCCACTGATCGATTCCATGAGGTTGTGAATGGTGAGTTTGATCAGATCGAAAAAATGGAAATAGCGAATATCTGGGTAGAACTATATTGCAACAGGAACTGGAATTATTTTGGTTTGTTGCCCAGTTGTTTGCTGTTACCATTTGGCAGAGCTCATGCTTCTGGACAAATGGTCCTCATAATGGAATTTATTTCAAGTTTGTTTTTTTTTCGCATTTTGGAGCGTTTGAAACAACTCCTTTCATGATTCTCCTTTAATATTCCGCCTTATTTTCTCCTTCACACAAATTTGATTTTCTCCATCTCTCTCATTTAGCCTGTCCTCTCATCCCCTCATTCTCTCACTATCTATCAATCTATCTATTAGTCAGTGTGTCCATATCTATCTATCTATCTATCAATCTATCTATGTAAAGTGGGAAAACTAACTTTAGAAAGTTGGTAATCAATATTTGACCAATGAGAATTGTGATTGGTTTTATCAATTACAGATTACTGACAAGAAAGTTGTACAGTTATTGACTGTGATGATGAGTTCTTGTTTTTCTTTTTGTTAAGGTGGGAAAACAAAGTTAACTCCAGACTTGGAGAGGGGTTTGATGACAAGCATAAAAAAAAAACAAAAAACAAAACAAAAAAAACAACAAAAAAACAAAACAAACTCTAAACTTGGTATTTACCGATGTTAACTGTTAATGTAATGTTTTCCTTCTATTTTTGGCCCCATTGCATTATTCTTAAATCCAGAGCTAATTTATCTATTGTTTAACTTGCTTATTAATTTCATGTATGATAGGACGTGTGCGTATGTATGCATGTATGTGAACGTCAGTGTGCGTGTATATATAAATAATGTGTGCGCGGGTGAGAGCATGTTCCCATACGTGGGCTCGTCTGCATGCAAGTACATGCGAAAGCGTATTTCTGTGTGTATGTGTATGTGTGTGTGTTTGTGTGCATTTGTGTATGTGTTGTGTGTGACAAGCACGAGCACGTTAGAGCGTGTTTCTACGCGTGCATGTGTGTGTGTGAGTAAGAGAGTAAGTGTATTTGTGCGAGTGTATTTCTGCTCGTGCGTTTTCTAGTGTGCATGAGAGTGAGTTGATATGTGAGTGTGCAAATTTGCTAGTTCTAAAATGTTTATCAGATAAAACACTTGACTTCCGGTGCGTGCTTCTGCGCACACTAGTGTGTTTGTGTGTCGTTATCTTTGTGTATGTTTGTGTGCGTACGTACGTACGTGTAGATGTGTGTGTGTGTGTGTGTGTGTGTGTGTGTGTGTGTGTGTGTGCTATTTATCAATGATAGTTGTTCTGCTTTGGTATCTTGTGACACGTAGAGCCTTCCTAAGGGATGTTCCCAGTGGAGATGGCTCTGTTGACGCCTAACAGTTCTCCTGTTGACTAAGCTATTTACACCTCCCTCCTGGTGTGATGTACGAGTGAGTGGGCGGTATTAGATGCATGTTTTTCCTCTGGGCTTCCGGTCGAATGTCGCATTTGAAGCTGCAGTAACGGTTTCGAATCTCAACGCAGTGGACCTTGATCGTCGGAGTGACACCTATTGTTTTTGTCAGCCCTTAAGGTTCGTTATTAGACACTAGGCTTTATAGGCGGACAAGCAAGGGGACAGTGGGGGGAGCAATTGACCCCCTCTGCCTCGGTTTGGACAAAACAGTAAAAATTTTCAGGTAACATTCTGCATCTCTTAAACAAAAAGTTTCCTTACGCCTATGTGGGCCTTCCCTAAGTTAGATTAAGACATGGGAGATAGAATAGGCCTTACCCTGCCACGCTTGCCCATGACGTGATGGTATACGGGAAAGCTATGGATACATGCCTTCCCTAAGGGCATTAATGTGAATTGAGCGCAAACTGTCTCAGCTGGAGTTTCAACTCGGCTCGCAGATCACATTCTCCGTGCCGTCAAACACTCGGCTACATAGCACATCCCAGCCACTCACATTAAACTTGGGTAAAATCTCATCAGTCCTAAAAAGAAGGGTTTGTAACCAATACACCCCTGGATAGTAACCTATGGAGGTGAAGCATGGAGCCCGACCAAAAGATTGACCCCACCAAGCTAAGAACCACGCAACGTGAGAGAATCGCAGTCGAAATTACACGGAGAGACTACAAGACGCCAGAGTATATATGAGAAAAGAACTGGAGTCAGAGATATCATAAAATCCATTAAAAAAAAAACTCGAATGGCAATGGGATGGTCAGACAACCGATGGACATCAAGACACATTACGTGGACCCTTCGAGATCATAAGCGAGATATGAAAAATAAAATACCGTGACAAGCTACACAAGTTCAGAAAGTACTATTAGGTCTAGTGAATCTTGGGTGATGCTAATAATGATGAAGAGGAGGAAAAGGAGGGGGATCACAGGTACAAGTAAGGAATGTGAGTATCGAGAGGAGCCGACGCTGACCTTCTCCCTTGATCCATCCAAAGACTTCCAAGCACATCTATATGAATATCTTAAAAGGATTATTAGATAAAACACTTGACTTCCGGTAGCTTCCCGCCTACATATCACTATGGGTAAATGTTCAGCCCCCCAAAACGTCTGAATATAGAGTTAAAAGGTCCATTAAGGGTAGACATGACCTTTCATACTGTGGTGGCTACATAGAGTCGTGATGTGTTGTGGGGAGGGAGTAAATGGTCAATATTGGAAGTAGTAGAAATGGCGCCAAATGAAATGAGATGAGACGTGAAGGGGTTAATGGAAGAGTCACGCTATTAGCTTCCGGTAATTTTCATTCTTTGACGTAAATGGGCGGTAATAAAAGTCGGGGAGTTTTTAAGAAGATTCGAGCTGATAAAAACAAATAAAAATAAAAGATCCGGGCGGCTTTTGATACGCTTTTGCAGTCTAAAGAAGGAGAATTATCAAGTTTATTGTTTTCTGTTTGTAGTTTTTTCCCCTCTTTCTTCATCTTCATCTTTTCTTTGTCTTTCTTTCTTTCTTTGCTGTTTTCACGTTGCCTTCATTGCTTTATCTTCTTTGTTGTATTTTTGTTCCTTTTTCTTCTTCCCTTTTATGTTTACATGCATCCACGTAAAAAATATTACTAAGCTTTGCCTGGCATTTAGCCACAAGAACAAGGCACCTACTGAGGATCAAATACATTAAACTAGTATCGTTTGTGCCTTATACGTTTACAAGTATGTTTATCAATCACCGCTACCAAACAAAGACTGGTTTAATCACCGTTGCTGAGTTGTGTTATTAAGCTGTGTTCTGACATTTGTATACATGTATATATTATTGTGCCATCCATGTTTCGATGTATTACATCTCTTCAGTACCACGAGGCAGGATTAAAACCTTCGCTTCAGACCCGGGGGCCGATATCCGACCTCTGGGCTACGGAACTGGACAGTCAGTAAGGCTGAATTTAAGCTATATATTTATTTACGCATAAATTCCCCATCCATTGGAGTGCTCTATTCGTATGGAAGATCATTGCATAAGCTTACAATGGATGAGTTACCTCACTTGAAGAGTGCTCAACCCTGAATAGAGGATATATATATATATATATATATATATATATATATATATATATATATATATATATATATGTGTGTGTGTGTGTGTGTGTGTGTGTGTTTGTAGGACAAAGGAGCATATCATCGTTTCAAAAATGATACACCATTATCTCATTTTCCCTGAAAAATGGATGAAATATCAGGAATAATCGTTCAATAATTTAAGACACAACTTTCAATATTGTCAGTATTTCCCCATTTATCTCTCTCTCTCTCTCTCTCTCTGTGTTTCTCTGTCTGTCTATCTGTCTGTCTGTCTGTCTCTGTCTCTGTCTCTCTCTCTCTATATATATATATATATTTCTCCTTAGCCTGGCTCTCACCGTTCGTAGTAGAAACGTTTTGCACTCACGCTCCTCTCGATCGGTAGGGATTTTTCTCTTGTTTTAGCTACCCAATTAGGTTTTTAGTGTGCAGGGTAAATATGCAATGAAGGCTTATGTTAAATTGTTCACAAGTCTGTTCTTATTTAATTTTTTCTTTCAATTCAGGCCTTTTTTTAGTGATCAGAGCCCAACAAAAGCCGAAAGAGATAACTTTTAATTGATCACCCCCAACACAGCATATACGAATATTGGTGATTCGTAATTTCCCTCGGAATGTATCGATATACTTTATTTTCAAGAACAAATTTTCTTATTTTTACTCCATTTTAGCCCCTAGTCGTTTTTTGCTTCAGTGCTTCTTTCTTTTCAAATTCTTTCAATTTTTCTTTCTTCCTTTACTCATTCCTTCAATGTTTCTCTCATTGTTCGTTCCCTATATTTTTCTTTCCTTCTTTACACGTCACTTTTATTTTTCTTTCTTTCGTCACTCGTTTCCTTTATTTCTCTTTCTTTACTCATTCCTTGCTTTCAATTTTTCTCTCGTCACTAACTCACTTTTTATTTATATATCTATTTATTCCTTTCATTTTTCATTCATTACCCATTCGTTTTATTTTTCCTTCCTCTTCTCTTTCCTTTTATTTTTTAAATTGTCTTTCTTATTGTCTTTTTTCCTTCTTTACATATACCTTTCATTTTCATCCCATTCCTCGCTTATCCAACCTATTTTTCCTTCATCTACTTATTCCTTTCATTAATTCTTTATTTTTACGCTACTTTGCCTCTGCTTCTTCACTTCGTTTCAGGGAAAAACTCTCTCTCAATTCCGTTCCTTCTTTTCATGTCAACCGTTCATGTCTACCTTACCTCTCTAATTTTTCCCTCCCTATTCCGGTGTGTATTTACTTATTTCTTCCAGCGTAGATTTCTTCTCTCTTTTATATATATATATATTTAACCATTCTTTCTTTTTTATTCCCTGCTTTTCCCCCATTACCACAATCGTTGTTCATTTTCCTCTTCTCCTTCTCGTCCGCCATCTTGCATATTTTGTACATCCGGGCTCGGGATTTGGCAGCGACTGAGCACCTGTTATTAATTCTACCCTCATCATTTCATACACAATCAAGTTAACAACATCGTTCGCATCTTGATAATATTCTTACATATTCTATTGATGTACCCAAACCTGTTTTAACACCCGTTTACCTGTGCAAGAAGGGTATGCATGTTGATTAATGTATATGCGTGCACGTGTGTAATTATATACACATATGTCTCTCTCTCTCTCTCTCTCTCTCTCTCTCTCTCTCTCTATATATATATATATATATATATATATATATATATATATATATATATATATATATATATAAGGAAATGGAAATATTTGTTCCGACAGAATGAATTATGAATGGCGTCATATTATAGAAACTTATTTGAAATTATCTCCCTTCATTACACGGTTAATATATCACTCAATTTAGACAATGTAAATAGAATAAATGATAAAAGAAAATGGGTCTGCTGCAGGAATCGAACCTATCACCGATAGAGCAGCCGCTTCAACGTAGAGATGCTCTTACCATTGAGCTAAACAGCCACCGGTAATGCAAATATATATAGCTCTTTAGGTTTTATATAAATATAGTTTCGAAAGCTTTGCAGCTTTAAACACCAAACATTAAAAAGATTTTACAAAACATTTTTGTGTCAGTTCAGTCACTTATTTCCCAATATCCGTCCATGAGATCTACGTAAATTTTTTTCCTGTGTTTTTTCCCTGTTATTGTGATTCAATGTATAAATTGTCTCTTGTTGGGATCATCAGCTGTTTACCATGTAACCGCTTCGGGGATTTTAAAAACAAAACAGTTATATTAATATGATACCCCTGCAGCGTTGACCAAACACCACCTCTCTTTCTTATAGTTTATGCCGTGTATGTAGTTAGTCATTTTACACAAGATTTTTTGTATATTGTATATTGATATTATTTTGTACTACATATCTATTTTTTTTAAAACAGGGCTTACTTACCAAAAAACGTTTTTAACGATGAGGTATCAGTTAGTATAACAACAGATATGACTCACTCTGCGTGTCTTATATATGTATGTTTGTATGTATGTATGTATGTGTCCGCGTGTGTGCATGTGTGCGTGTGTGTTTGTTTGTTGTGAAGTAATCTGACAAAATCACAGTGGTAATTTGACAATGTGGAAGTGAGCAATTTGAAAAAAACAAGTGAGTTCTCGTTGAAACAAACTTTTTCATTTACTTTCCATGTAATATTATATGAGCGCAAAAAAACAAAATTCTAGACATTACTTTTTGTTTAGTCCCTAAAATTCGTTTAGTCCTTCTAAAATCACGGAGTTCTTTGGAAATTATAGGCTAAATTAAAACCATCTGGAATGAAATATCTAAAGTTTACAACTGCTTTTTTGTAAAACGCAGTTGTCAGGGAGAAACATCGTGACATAAAGCAAATATTTATTATATATAAGATAAACACACACAAATGTAAAAGAATATGCGCTTAAGTATTTACGCAGACGGTACACACACGTACATACATATGAGTAAGTATTTTGAATGTATAAATATTGATACGATCAAATGTGTATCTGCGGTGTGCTTTTTTTTCTCCAAGTACTAAGTCTTGCAAAGGTTTGGAAACTCCACTCAAAAATCAGGAAAATAGGATTTTTCGATTTTAAAAATATTGCATTTTCTTATTGAATGCCAACAGAAAAATATGTATCAACTTAATTTGAAAAATTAGTACTTATTTACGGGAAAGTATTTGTTTTTGATCACTGCCTTGACCCTGGAAGACATTGGTGCTACGCAGCTGTTGCACTGATCAACCTTGACTAGAGTGTTCAAATTGTCTTTATTACTTCTTCCAGATAATCTATGTTAATGATTTTGATTAGTGCTATCTGTCTTTTGGTTATATCTAACAGAATCTCTATCGTATTGGTGGCCACTTAAAGATCTCGATATATTGATCCTGGTTCTATATTCCTACTTGTTTAGCGGAATGGCACGGAGACTAATCATGCATGAAAATGGTGATGTTTATTATCTGCCTGCAAGGTAGTAGATGTGACTCCAAGACAGTCAAATACTTCTATGAATTTAGAATCACTTTGGGTGTCGGGAAATTCTCTCCTCCATCATCACCTGAGGAGTACCCACAGATAATAACATGAAGAGGATGTTTGATTGTTGATTGCGTGAACTGTTTATTGTTTGGTTTTGATCTTCGTGGTCTTCATACAGGAATAGCAGATTGGTTGATAAGATCAAAATTAGATTCATCAAACCACATTATCTTTGAAAAAACCTCAACAATCGAATCCTTCGTTTTGTTACAGAATTATTTGGCGCTTCAACAGTAATTTTTTTTTCACCAAGGTTTTCTCCAAAACTCTTTAAGCCTTCAAGTCGTCATCTTTTTTCAGACCACGATTCACTGTATCAAATGAAACTGTTCACAATGGAAGAAGCTGACTCTTGAGTTGGTTTGCAGGAAGGAATGGGTTGACAGATACTTCTCTTTCCATTTGCCTTCTGATGCGTTCGGTTACCTTCGCAGGTCACCTCCTCACCTTCGTATTTCAAAGTTTTCTTCGACGGCATATCGACTACAGATCTTTGTAACGGCAGATCTTGATTATATTCGATTGCTTACGCATTTCATAATGACTGTTGTCTGCTCGTTTCAGTTTAATGATTGCCCCTCTTGGAGCATCAGAGAGTTGTTTGGAATTTTCCACTTTGAATGTAATATTATCAGATTTCACTTGATATGCTGTGGAACTCTTTAATGAAGAGGATGAAAAATGGCACTCTTTTGTAAATTCAATTAAAGATAAAAAAAAAACCCAGCGGTTTCAATAATACCGTAAAATTGGCAGTTTTTTTCAAAACTTTTGCGAGACGCTGTATACATATGCAAGCAGATGAACAAATGCAGACGTACGTGAAAGTTTACAAAAATAAAGAATATATCTCACTTTATGTAGAGATGAATATGTGCACATATTTTTAGATGTGTGTACGTGTATATATATATATATATATATATATATATATATATATATATATATATATATATATATATATATATATGTAATCATTTTACCCAATTGAGAAGTACATCAAAGTACGCAACAGATTTGTTGCGGGAATACATCTCACATTTTACATAAATATACACACACATACACACACACGCACACACACACACACACATACACACACACACACACATATATATATATATATATATATATATATATATATATATATATATATATATATATATACCATTCCTACTTTGTACCCTCTCTCTATACATCCAACTACCTATATATACATACATATATATAAAGAGAGAGAGGGAGGGAGAAAGAGAAAGAGAGAGAAAGATCTCTCTCTCTTTCTCTCTCTTTCTCTGTCTGTCTGTCTGTCTGTCTATCTCTCTCTCTCTCTCTCTCCCTATATATATATATATATATATATATATATATATATATATATATATATATATATATATCTTCAAATACACCTTCCCACATTCCTTCTCCTGTCGTCTATTTGGATTGACAGAACAACTGTGAATATGCACTTCTTTAATTTTCTTCTTTTTTTCAGATCTTGAAAATGTTCGTCTCACCTTTCAGACGATCGCCATTTTTTTTATCATCTCTTCGTCTCGTTTTTCTCTTGTATCTTCTTTCTTTTCAATTTTTCTCCCTTCAAAAAACACTTCTCGTCTCTTATCTTCCAATTATTCAAAGACTGAATGAACCATAAGCGAGCACGTCTTCTCCCTCCTGTCTGGGGGTAATTGCTATTGTCATTTATCCCCCCCTTACTGCCGCTAGATGGCGCCAACTGACGATAATGCACGCCAAAACGTATTTAAAGAAAGGTGAGTGTGATTACTTATCTGACTTTTCCGTTAAGAGGAATCGGCGGATGCAGCAATATTTCATCCGTGGATGACCATTTTAGGGGTCACCTTCAGAATTTGGCCCTTAGAAGGAATCTCCGGTTACATTTTCATGTTAGGTTTCTTGATTTTTCGGATGAGATTTGATGTCATGTGCAGCGATGGAGATAGGTTTTTGAAACAAGGTATACAATAAGGTTAAGTTTCTTCAAAGTAGGTATACAGTAATGTTATATAAAAAAACTCGGAATTGTGAAGTAGGTCTATGCTGCACCCGGCATACCCCTCCCCCCTCTTTCCACCACAGATCCTATACGCGTATCGTTTGGTTTCTGATCTGAGAAGAGTTTCATTTTATTATTCAATCAAGGTGACACCTGGGTATTCAAATTAAAATAAAACTGATTAACAAAGAAAAAGAATATATACATACACACATATACACATACAAAAAAACCCTCTCCCGAGCAAATTCAAAGGTAAAGCAAGCAAATCAAAATTTTAAAATATGACAACCAAATCAAAAACTATAGCAACCAAAAAAAAAATAAATAAAGTAACCAAATTAAAAAGATATGCCAAGCAGATCTCAAAATGCGCCAAGCTAATTAGAAAGACCAGCGAAGTGAATATATGGAACAAGTTTTCATATATAGGCATGAATCGATGGACGAGTCCAAGGGGTTCAGACTCCCAACTTCCTTGTTAAGGAAAGGACCAATTGAATATTCAAAAAAAAAAAAAGATCTAAAGATTTTATAAATAAAACCCCGAATAATCTCAAAGGCTTCTCTCAGTCAGTGCAGAGACAGCTCCAGCTTCCCATGAATTTTTTTTTGTAGTGATTATCATTATCATTATCATCATCACACCAGTTGCCTGGTGGTCATCGCTGGAGACTGACTGCAAGTCTCCTCAAGTCTCCAGACCTCCTCTTCGCACTCTCACAGTCAACAGCGGAACTATGGATTACGGTTTCACATCAGTTGCCTGGTAGCTATCGCTGTCTCCGCAGGTCTCCAGCCCATCCACTCATATCATCCTCACCTACCACAGCAACATCGTGGTTTGTACCACCTTTGCCATGCCTTTTTCTTGGCTGTTAGCCCATTGCTAACAGCTGGGGGTCGTAGGTCTCATATTTCCAGAACTCTCCTTAGTATTCGCGCAGTTCTCGGTAGTGCTGTGGTTATCATCAATATATCTACATTATTATCGATTACAAAAAATTATTATCAATTCCTGGTTCATTTCTGATCAATCCATAAGTATCATGTTATTTACTTTCATGTATATGAACCAATTATTTCTATTCAAACGACATTCTTTATCGGGTTTCCATGGATGCCATGGTAATCTTACGTACCATTCATTAAATAACTCAAATGGCAATGGGATGGTGGTCATATGGCCAGGATGTCAGACAACTAATTAATATCATAGCATGGATCCCAGATATCACATGCATAACTGAGGTCAGTAGAATACAAGATGGAGAGACGTAGTAGACAAGTTCAGAAAGTATTGGCTCCATGACGCTCATGATAGAGAGGTCTGGCGAATCCTGGGGAAGGTCTATGTCAAATGACGATGAAAGGATGATGATGATGGTGATGATGATACCAATCGGACATATTGTAAGTCATTGTTAATTACTAAGATTAATACCTGTCCGTAGGACAGATTATTCATCTATTATGTATCATGAACGATGTCATTTCTTTGCTTCTCTGTCCATGAAATGGACTCAACCACTCAGTTTTGGTTACATGTCATTGCGTTAGGATGATTATATATATAAAGAATATATAGATATATATTTTCTGTAACTTTATCGTGTATACGTATATCGGGGAAACGCGTTGGCGCAGTTCAAAAACTAGTGTTTTGAGGACATCAGAGCGAGCTTGGCCCTCTTTTTTTCAAAGACGGTATTTGCTTAGGAAGGTTTAATGATCCCCTGAAACTGGGCAAGGTACTTTTTGTGATCACGGGGCGAATCCAGGGCCTCTCTGCATCACAAAATCGTCTCAGTAAGCCATCATTGGCTTCGATATTGCACCGGCGCAAATCTACTGCAGAATGCACTGCGAGAAGATTTGTATCTGCTCGCTTTACTACGAGAGCAAGATGTCACACAAAGTCAGTTGAATGTAAGGTCCCATATACGGGATGTTCGAAACTGGTGTTGCTAGGGCGCCACGGTGAGCCTGTCTCATCCCTTTTAGTGCAATGGAGGATGCTGTCCGGGGCTTACTGATCCCTCGAAAGTAGGTATTTTTGAGGTCAAAGGACCAACCCCTTGCCCTCATCGGCTACGGGATTGTACCGGCGCAAGATTACCATGGAATATACTGCAATCAGGTTTGTTGGGCACCGTCACTGATCTTATATACTTACATTCATGTTCTGGACATCTTGCTCAGGATAGCTCATTTGTATACATTTGATATGAAATGCAGAATGATCAAATACAGGTTTCAGATATACCAAGATTCAACCTGGTTTATCATACAGTCGACTATTATGAACATCTTTTTATCTACAATTTCTCACAAATTAACCAAAGATCGTTAACAAAGAAATTATCATTCGTTTACCCATAGAATACAAAGCCAACGTGAAGAGGTAGGATCTATCTATCAGCTGTAGTTTCGGTTACGCCCTTACATCGTGTCCATTAGTGAGAAAAATTTAGAAGATGCAAAGAAAAACCATGCTAGTCTTCTCTGTGTCGTTCCCGTTTTAGTATATGTGCTGCAGGAGTTGTTAGATCTGAAGAGCGCTGGTGTTAGTATAATATAAACGACTGCATGTAAATGACATCTTGCAACGACATGTGAAATTAAGCTATCCTAGTTTAATTGCATATATTGTATAAAATATGTTGATGGATTAATTACAATTTTAAGAAATATCAACAGTAGACATGATATGTCATACAATCAGTTATTGTAGATATGTTTTACGTACAATGTTAATACTCGAGTGAATTGATAAAATATTGTTGACAAGGAAAATAATCATTTGCTTACAATGCAAAGCCAGCATACAAAGGGAAATAAATGAGCTGACATCAAATAGCAGCATGTTTTGTTATGCTTACGTTTCCTTACAAAGAGTATTATAAATTATCATTTATCAAGAACCATGACTTAATACACATTCTTACCAATAGATTTAAATCATCAACGTGTCTATCGATTAATACTATTATCATTATTTTTCATTTTGTTTGTATAGATAATAATATACATACACGTGTTCATTGTGTGAATGTAAGGTGGCCCGAAAGGATGTATTGAAATAACAATTGGAGAAAAACAGGTGTTACATCACGAATATTCTCATTATCACGTGGGTATGTTCTGATACATTTCGATGGTTGCCAACTACCTTTTTCAGATATAAATCATCATGACTATCGTGATGATCGTCAGCAATTACAGATCTTCTGCTGAACGAAGGCCTTTCCCCAATCTCATCCATCCCAACTGTCCGAGCTGACCTCTATCAATATATGTATATGTGTGTGTGTGATTAGAATATGGGGCCGGGTAAAAAAGTGATACATGTTATAGTGTCATAAAACATTTTAAAAAATTGTGTTGGATATATATCATAGAACATGTCACTCTTACTCTTAAAAGCTGGAGTCGAATAATACATGAGACAAATATCATAATGATTTATTGACCAAAAATAAGATCAAGAAATCAATTTATCTATGTGTATGCACAATATTATGCGAGGATGTATCAATAAATCCGTAGCCTAACACGTAGTTATCAACTGAAATATTTATATCTGAAATAGTTATTATATGAAATATTCATTGTACATACCGAATCTTTGTGATCAATATTCATCATTGAATCAAGTGCTTAAATAGGAAAATATATTGGAAAATAAGAATTCGTTTTGTAAAATAAAGACTTTTGTACCTACGCACGAGCGAATCCAGGATTTTTTTTACCCCATCTGTCCAACTATGTCTTGTCACACAATGGATACAATACGGTTTTTTAAGGTTAATTTTTGATTACTTTGGATCATTCGGGGGTTTTTTATTCGGGAAATTTCGTCGTCTAGATCAGAGCATTCCAAGCTTTTTTGATTTGCTATACATTCTGTTCAAATAACTTTTGCACCACATCACCTGAGTTCTGTCAGACAAAATTTAATGTCATACCAGTAAAGTCTTTTTTTGAAGATATGCAAACCTGTACTTAATTTTGCGACACAGAAATACTAAAAAAACTTTTGTGATTAACTAAAACAGCTGGGGGTCCGGACCTCCTTGATATCCCGTCCCTGGATCCGTACCGACCACGTATATGCCTCGATGCCCTGACGCCCTTCTACTGGATCGATTAGAGAACAATTCTGATGTTATAGCGACAACGAATTTCTCTCAAAACTGAATTATTCTAGATATGACTTATAAACCACGAATCAAATACATTACCTGCAAACCACGAGAATATCCGTCATTGCAGCCCTATGACTAACCAAATAAAATTTTCACAGTGATTGATGGCAACTTGGTTCCATCAGTGAGTCTTGAAATGGATTACTTGCAATGGAGTATCTTACAATGGACAAGGTCTTTTATCTCACAATGGATAGTTTTTGCACTTGCAACATTCTGCAATTACGATGGTATCCTCAAGCGTGTCTATCAGTAGAGAGTTTGACTCCACCACTAGCTGTGAAGGTTTGAATCCTAGCAGAAAAGCCGTTCTGTATCGACTTCTGGGATACTAACGCCACACATTGATAAAAAAGTTGTTTTTTGTTATTTTTTTAAAATCAGAGTCGAACTCAAAAACTAAGATCTTAACACACTCCACCCTGATTCAGATCAAGTTCTTATGAAATAACTTTTGTCAAAATCTAGTCCAAGTTGGAGCTGACCCAATGACAACAACAATTGTAGAATGTAGCATAGTTATCCATTGCAAGATAAAAGACCTTGTCCATTGCAAGATAAAAGTTCTGACACACTGAGTTACCATCAATCACAGTGGAGCAATCCTAACCTAATTTATGTAAGAATACTCTTCACTGTTCGTCCCTACCGCGATTTGAAATCACAACCAAGCGATTGTTGGTTGGTTCACTCACCAACTGAACTAAACTGACAAGACATTTACATTTAGTATTTTATTTATTATATGTACGACACAAAGATTACAGTAATCAGCACCACATGGGCATCCGCTACGAGGGGGGTTCGATGGAGTAACGGGGCAATTGACACCCCTTCAGATCAGGCATTATTACCGAGGACAAGGAGGTTTGAAAGTTGAAACCTTGCAGCCAATAAAGGATAACGGTGTAACACGGTTGTTTCATGTAACTCCAATAATGGTATTATTATTATTCACCGGTAACAGGGCTGCCACTAAGGAACATTCCGAATGTACCCTCCTTCCTCTACAAATATATTCTTTTACCCCCGCGCCACTCCGTCTTTGGGGTAGAAGGAGGAGTGGAGTTTGACCCTACAGCAGTGAAGCTTGAATTAGAACCCGTCAACCAAAACTGTCACCTAAACTTTCAATAAAGTTTTCTTCCGTTTTCATGTTGGTCTGGCTGTTTGACTGGATAGGTATGTTTCACCTATACAGGCCTCACCAATAGAGTTAGAGGGCTGAAAAA
Organism: Thysanoteuthis rhombus; assembly: GCA_963457665.1. Lineage (NCBI taxonomy): Eukaryota > Metazoa > Mollusca > Cephalopoda > Oegopsida > Thysanoteuthidae > Thysanoteuthis > Thysanoteuthis major. The sequence continues at coordinate 63,473,887 of OY735203.1, read as the reverse complement.
TTAAGCATTTACTCTTTCATTATACATCCGAAAAAAAAATACTTTTGTTTGTTTTTAATTTCTCCTAAATTGATTTTTTTTTTTTTGTGAGAGGTTCAATTTGCAATGTAAGTTTTTACAAAATTGATCGATTAGTTAGTGTCCATTTTTCAATTTTTTAATTCATATTTTTTTTGTTGTTTTTATAACTACCCCAAAGAAAGGTGAGAGAAGTAACTTATCCATTGATTACCCCTTTTCCCAATTTTATTTTATTGATTACCCTCTCACGGGGGCATGCTGCGAAAAGACGTTGATCAAGTGACAGTTTTCTTTTGGGCGATTAACCAGACCTCTTCTTTTCCTTCCATCAATGTCAACCGATAAAATAACGGATGATTTATTACGTATTAACATCTTTGCATCGAATAAAGGACGTCATAAAGCAATAATATATCATTATCAACCGACTCTTGGTATCGTTCCCCTTACTTGTCTTTCTTTTCCTCTCCCAAACCCGAACTCACCCAGCCTATCAGCTACTGTTATACAATGGAGCCCATGTTTATTGACTCGAATTACATGAACCCCGATCGTTGTATATATCAGGATTGGGAATCCATCTGATACGTCTAACAAACTCACCGAACTAAGGTGGGTGGTCGTCCGACTCTGGAAATAAACCCCACTGATACATCAAAATTCCTAAAGAACTTTATTTGAAGCTGGCGCTACCCATAAAAGTTTTATTTGCTAGAGACGTGCTTGATTGATCTGAAAATAAGGTGACGTCCTCGCGAAATAATAGACAATAATTACTTCTTGAATATATATGTATGTGTGTATATATATGTGTGTGTGTGTGTGTGTGTGTTAGTGTATGTGCTTGTATTTGTGTGTATGTGTGTGTGTATGTGTGTGTGTGTGTGTGTGTGTGTGCATACATTAGTTATTACCCGTGAAAAAATCCAAAGATATGTTTAAATTCCTATGAGATGATTTTTTAAGAAAAGAATGTATGTAAATATAAGTATGTATGTATGTATGTGTATGTGTGCGTGCGTGTGTTTATGTATGTTTGCTGGGGCTGTAATGCATTAACGTAAAGCACCCACCCCTGTTTCTTTTAAGTTGGAGCGTTTTTATCACATCCTCCTTCTAGCTGAATTAGTTGTTCACTACGGTTAATAGTACACATTAATGTTTATGTTTGATCATCTTCATCTGATGTTTTATCGAAAAGTTTCTGAACTCGTTTTAAGAGGGAGAGTCCATTATTTCGAATGGTCGGTAGGAGAGATTTTTATCAGCAAAATGGCTTACTTCAAATGGGGAGGGTCTTTCGTTATGGACAGGGAAACAAACAGAAAAAAAAAATCACACTCCATCATATCGATAGATTCGAGTATCATGACCTCTAACTAACGCTAGATGAACTGAACGAAGAAAACAAGAAAGTTGGCCTTCGCATGAACCTCGACAAAACTAAGATCATGTACAACAAAGATATCGGAAATAAACCAACAGCGATCAAAATCGAAAACGCAAAGCTAGACAAAGAAGACCACTGCATCTACCTAGGACAACGAGTCTCCATTAAATCCTCAAAAGAAGAAGAAATCAAGCAAAAAGAATCCCCTTAAGGTGGAAAGCCTTTTGCAGAGCAAGCTCAGACCTCAAGAATAAGAAAACCCCACTAGTCCTAAAAAGAAGAGTATACAACCAAGGCATCCTCCCGATGGTCACCTATGGAGCTGAAGTAGATAACCTAACAAAGAGACTGAGGAGCATGCAACGTGCACATGAAAGAATCATGCTTAATCTCACATGGAGAGACTACAAGATAGCACAGTATATTAGGGGAAAAACAAGAATCCGATACATCATACTTAAAATGGCGATGGGCTGGCCATGTTGCAAGATGGAAATCACGACTCCCCTGGATCCCCAGAGATGAAATGCAAACCGGGGCCGGTAGAATATAAGATAATGTACCGGACAGATACAGAAAATGTTGCCTCCGCACCGCCCATGATTGAGAGATGTGGTGAACACTGGAGAAAGTCTATGTTGAACGACGGACGATTAAAGACTGATGATGATGATGATGGGTATCATGAGTAAATTTAAGCTTGGGCAAGGTGAGCCCATCAACCACAATCTGAAAATCTGTTTTATACTTCTATATAATTCTTGTAGACTAAATTAATGACTCATTCCTCCTTATTTTAACATAAAGAGAAAAAAAGAATGTTGTGCAATCATCAAATTATTATCAATATTGCATTCATGGGGTGATATTATCCAAGTGCGGAAGTATTTTCCCAACTGACATATCTATATCCCGATCAATGCACTTTATGAAATTACCGTATTCGATGACATCTAAGATCCATCTAATTTCAGCGGGATATATCAGGAGAGAAAATGCATTATCATGAATTCCTTCCATTTATCCCCAGGTCTTAAAAAAAAATCAACTCTTCCTGAAGTTTTAGCCAATGAGGAACAGGACAAAGGAGGTTTTCAGCCATTTTAGAGGCAACAGGGAGGAGTCCTAAATGCCGTTGAATTCGGTATGGGAGCTTGAACAATGAGTCAGTAGCTTTTTCATCAGAATATAAATTTTCTTATATTTTTTTTATAAGGAATAAGGAGAAGATGAAAATCCTATTTTTCATGCAGTCTTTGATTTCATTTTAACTCAAAATATATGGGTACAAGTATGAGTTTGGAAAAAATGTATTAACTACTTACTTAACATACAAACATAAAATCCAATTATACGTTTACATTAATTAATAACCAGTTCCAAAGACAGACAACGATCATTGAAAATTTTGACGGCTATCAAATCATTTTCTTCAAAAAGTGAAAAGACATACTCGAAGTTCGATGGAAGTTCATATGAAATCGTCCAAACCATCCTGCACTCAGTAACGTCACTCAATTTAGGGATGTGAATGGACAATTTCTAAATATCTATTATTTTATATAATTCTTTGTCATATTATGCGTAAAATAAATCACATTTTATGACCCTCCATTTGGCAACACTGGACCCACGAATCGAACAATGAAAATTGAAAAATACAACATTTAAATTATCAACGCTAGGTCTGACGGTCAGGGGTATATCAAAGGAAGGATGAACGAGTAGGTCCACCCAACTGTATTTGAGCAGCGATTGAAGATGTTTCATAGTGCGGGAATATCTCATGAACTCCAGATGATATTATACGAACTGAACGAAAAAAGCAAGAAAGTAGATCATCACATGAACTTCAGTGGAATTAATGTTATGTACGACAAATATGTAAAAGACAAAGACAGCGATCAAAATTCGAAAATGTAGTACTGAAGAAAGGAGACTATATCTATCAGGGATATCAGACCTCCATGAAATCCTCAAAAGGAGAAGAAATCAGACGAAGAATCACCCTAGGTTGGCAAGCTCAACATTCAAGGAAAAAAAGATCGTATTAGTCTTGGAAAGATTCTGCATATAATCTCTAGGGATCCATTCTGTGAGTTGTGATATATATCAGTCTGAAATTCTTGCAAAATGGCCTGTCCATTGCCATTTGAGTTTTCTATGATATCTCCTATTTTCTATTCAATATATTGTGCTGTCCATTTGATATTAAGCATAATCCTCTCTTTGTACGTTGGATGGTTCTTAGTTTGAGAGCCAATTTTCTGGTTAGGTTTTAGGTTTCAACTCCATAGGTGACTATTGGGAGGATGCATGGCTTGAGAGCCCAGTCTGCCAGCTACCTACCCATAGCTATAAGATTAAAAGATGAATTCATGCATTTCCTAAGGGGATTATAGTGAAGTGACCTCCAACTGCCCCGGCTAGAGTTTGAACTCGATCCTCTGGTTCCATTCTCAGTGCCACTGTCTTATTGGCCACACACATCTCCATTAAATGTAAGTGAGAACAGGCTATGTTTGTGTGTATACTTGTCATGTCTAGCTTGTTAATTTCATTTTTCAATTTTTCCTCTTTTGTAATTTTCCTTTGGCTAATGGTGTTTACGAATATTGCCTCTGCCCTGATGGTCACGTTGAAAAGAAGTCGTTTCACTATCTTGACATATCTATAATTACTTAGCTGTGTCTCGAATGAGATGATTTACGTTGATCGTGACACACACTTCAAGATTATTTCGTCATAGAAAGATTTTTTTTAATATATATGTATGCACGCATTCATATTCATGTACATAAAATCGTGTACGTACTTCACTAGTGTGTCTATCTGTGTGTGTGTACAGTGAGAAAGCACATATATCATTAAGACAGAAATATATGTTGAACACAACCCAAAATGTTTTTGTTTCATTTATGATCAAGTGACATATCTTTATTTCTTTAAAATGATTTATTGTGGTACAAGAACACGATAACTTAAATGTAGAACTCACTCATGACAAGAAACGCGATGTGTATACAGTATGTGTATAGTTATGCATAACTGACTATACGTATTTGCACTCAATATGCGATTATCTCCTCCCTCACATATTTATCTATGGGTTTCTGTACATTCATATGCGTGTGTGCATCACTAAATTCGTAGCTTAATGGCGGAAAAACATTTATTTTACACAACAGATATTTGTTCTTCAACTTAATCTCAATCTTTATCAATGCACTTAATTCAGTGGTGAATATCAATCACATACATCTAACATTATACGTCACACACACACACACACACACACACACACACACATATATATATATATATAAGGAGAGGAGGGGAGAGGTGAAGGATGTATATATCTATCTATATCTATCCATCTCTCCTTCTCTCTCTCTCTCTCTCTCTCTCTCTCTCTCTCTCTCTCTCTCTCTCTCTATATATATATATATATATATATATATATATACGTATAATTTGAACTATCGAGAGTGACGCAGACTCGGGAGTGAAAGTGTATGGAAGTTAGGTTTATTTATCTGTAAATGTTTTCATTAATGGTCTATACATATTTCGGGAGGTATTCCCATCTTCAGTAGTGCGTGCTGTGTATATATATATATATATATATATATATATATATATATATATATATAATTTTGAGAAGGGTCATTAACATCCTTCTCGGATGACTGGACTCCTTCTTGTTGCTTGTATTGCTAACATAGCATTCCGGCCGATTCATTCCATGGCCCCCTTTAGGTATACAATCCGAATGCGATGGTGGTAAATGGAATTTTCCCAATGATATCAATATCATATCAAAGAAAGAAAAATATATCACCCGAAACCAACGGAGAAAAAAAATTCTGTTTTACCACCATCACATCCGGATAGATAAATGTGTTTATTATCGACATGTGTTTGTGTTTTAATATACTGGAAATAAATTTCGCTGGGTGTTAAGTCTTTTGACCAAGATGCTATTGACGTTATTCATAAAAATCAGGGGTCGTCAAAGTGGTCGATGTCGACACCTCTGGGTCACTGGGACTATCCCAGGGGTTGATAAATGCCAGTGGATCATAAGGTGGTCAACAATAATCATATACTGTGGATTTGGTACGTTTTTGAGAGATTTGGTTCATTTTTCACTATGGTATCGGTACGTCAGATATCTTCATATTGACAGCCCTGCCTAGGGCCAATGAACGATCAAGGATTCCATGAAGGGTTCGTCGATGGTCTAAAACTTTTAGCGATTCCTGATATAAATGATGCATTACGAATAACCTCTTGTCATGACATGAAGTGGTTATAACTGCTAAATTTGCTGATCATTTATGGGCAAGTAATCTTGTCTTATAAACCTGTGTCAATAACAAGACCAATGAGATAGATGATCAAGAAATTGGAATTCACGCCCTTTTCGAAGGGATTAACATAGAAATGTCACGCGAATGTACAAGACTTGGAAAACAATTTGTCAAATCCATCTTCTAAGAAAGTCTTCTGTCCCTGTCCAAGAAATATGAAATAATCACAAAATATCAGCTCAAAGTGAAACTATATGTTCATGTGATGATAGTAACATCTTAGAAATGAAGGGTGTCTCAAAAGTGTCTATATATTTTTTCCGATCAATTTCTGTCCAATCTCAGAGAAATTGGCATCAATCGATAGCTCAACCTCTGAAATGTTTTTTGACATCGAAGCTCTATATCTATCCCAATTGCTATGGCAGTGTCAGAAACGTTACAACTGAGGCGCAAAATCGTAGTCTAGCTCTTTGAGGTGCCACACCAAGAGCAAGGTTAATGCAACAAGAACAAAATTCTTATATGAACTTGTGACAAGAACTAGGGATAATTTTTCGCCAAGATTCTGCTCTTAATGCTTGTTGATATCCAGAATGCCAGTATCAATTGTTGAGCCATGAGGAAGTTGGTTCTCAAGTTCACCAACCAAGATAAAATGAATAATAAAATTCTCAAACATTTTAGTTTACGGCTTCCGATTTTCAAAAGTATATATTGACTTTAGTGACTGTATAGATAAGTAATAAGATAACAATACCCCCCTCCCAAAAAAAACTGTCTCGTGTATTGAACTATTCTACCCTCGTTCACATCGTCCTTCGTACTGGAATGGCTTTCTCAGTAGTTGTTACATTGGATCAGATGTACTCAGTCAGTGCTTTGAGTACCACGTGCGTTACGTGTGAAGAAACTGCTTTTTCAGAAGCTGTACTTTATCATAAAACCTACCGATCAACAAGACAACACACGCAAATACAGAGAGACACACATTGAGAGATATACAGAGAGAAACACACACTAAGACGCAAATATACACAGAGATACACACTCACCGAGACACATACACTGATATATATATATATATATATATATATATATATATATATATATATATATATATATATATGCACACACACTCATGGACACAAAGATATATTCAGATATACATACAAGGACACATACAGACACACACAGACAATTATATACATGCACAGAGACATACATACATACATACATACATGCGTAGACGCCCAGACACATACACACACGCTCATATGCGGTGCACACATGAGACTATTTCCATAATCACGTATGATAGATCTCTGATAAGGTAAACGAGTGTCAAGCTTTTAGTGTTTTCAATAGATAAAAGTCGTAAACTAGACACTAAAATTGAGTTAGTAAGAGACAAGCGGCCCTTTTCTTTCACAGTCACGCGCATTTTATATCCAGGGACTTACTTTATGTGACTATTATTATCATCACATCCACGGAGCCGATCTTCTCGGGTCACTGATTCAAGTCCCGTTCCCAACCTGACCTTTATGACCGAGCAGAAATTGCTTCTTTGGTTCAACGAGGCAAGCCTGATATGCATCTTGTTCTGGGACCTCTCTTAAACCCGATTTTCTTACATCAATCACTCATTACCAGAGGCAAGCAACGCTGCCGGCAGCTAGCACTGAAATAGGAAATATATACAAGGTACAAGGCTCGGAGAATTTCGCCACGAAAAAATTACTTTTACTTCTAGTTTCTAGCATCCCCATCGAAGTTGTGCCCTTTGACACGTAGACAGAGATCTTGTAAAGGGTATTACTCACAAAGGGAGGCAACAAATGTTTGTACATTTTTGAAATCATATAAGTTTTGGGTAGTACCTCATACATCAATGTTTTTTAATGCACAAAGATTCTTATATGATGACCATATGGAGCCAAGTGCATTTATGCAGTAGTATTTCCAGTGTGTTATTTTAGATGATGTTAAATATGCGGGGAAAATTTTCAGCTTTTTAAAACATCTTCCTTGCATTAATAAAAGGGTTTAAATTGAAACTGCGCAATTTCACTTCTAACCGTTCGCATTCTTGTTTTTTGTGTCTTTCTCTCTGTCTCCCTATGTCTCTCTAAGTCTCTCATTCTGTCCATCTCTCTCTCTCCCCCTCCCTCTGTCCGTCTGTCTGTCTGTCTGTCTCTCTCTCTCTTGTCTCAGTTTTTAAAAATTGTCATCAACCGCTAAGAGAGTGGCTCATTCAAATCTCCACCCCCACGGATAGCCTAAATAAAAGTCCTAGAAATGTCATATTCTGCTTTTTCTAGCGTGTTTCGTTAATGTGTCTTTTACAGCAGTTGAAAGGGATTTGAAATAATCTGATTTAATCTGGGTGTTTTTTTTTGTTTTTCTTTATTGTTGAATACAAACATGTCAAGAAAAATCTGCCCCAATACCCTACCATTGAGTCATGTATACGAATCTTAGAGCTCCATCAAAATCAGTTGGTCCCAAAGACTTGATTTAAAATCGATTGAAAATTGAAATAAATTTGAAGTAAATCGTCAAACTCCTACTCTGGAATTGACTTTATTTCATCCTGAGAACAACGATGACAATGACAATTACAACAACAATAACTATCACCGGAATAAGAGCCCTTCAATGAAGGGTTGAAATTTTGCAAACTGCTTTATTCCAGAATCAAGATTTTTAAAGGAAAATTGAGGTCCCCCCCATTCTTCCTTATTTTTTTCAGTTTATGTCTAGAATTGCCTTAAGTTATATCAAGAATTATCAAGGTTTTCATGCAATTTATCTAGAAAAATATCTATATACTATTTATTGAGTCCCTTTGGCCAAATTTTTAAAAATCTTCGGTTATAGGAAAACTGTTTTTTTTTTTTTTTTTTAGAAAAGTTGAGATATTTTCAAAACTTACAAGAAAATCCATTTAAGCTTCAGCCTGAGTGGAGTTTGACCCTGAAGCAACCGGTCTTGTTCCACATTGATTTTTTTCATAGTGCAAAGTTGTTTATAACCACGAATTTAATAACATAACAATGAATTTATGACAATGAATGTAGATTGTTCTAATTTTTATATCCTTCGTATAATGCTACCAGCCAGTTATTGTTATCTTGAAGACCCTGTCCCAAAGTGATCAAAAGACGTTACAGAAAAAAGTGCATAGTTTTCAATAATAGTCGGGACGTTTTTTTTTTTTAGATCATCTATCACTGAGTTGACCATAAGCCCTAACCATCGCTTAGAATAAGCGTACGCTTTATAACTTACTGATCCGAGCGAAACGAAATTGTCTTTTTATGAAGATTCTGGAACATTTTTCAAGTTTTTTTTCTTCTTCGCATTGTTCTTTAATGGATATTTTTTTTATTACGCTATAAAAAGAAATGCATAGTTTTCAATCGGGGTCATGACGTTTTTTCAAGCTCATCCGTCGTGTAGAAATTTTCTTTGTGACATCGTGAAAAAGTGAATGGTTTTCAATCGTAGTTTTTTTTCGGGCTCATCTGTCACAAAATCGTCCGTGAACCCGTGCAATACAAATTTTGGGGCGAGCTTTGCAGATACCAGAATCAGTCAATGTTTGGACACGAGTAAAAGTCAGTCTTCTAGAGTTAAATTTCATGATAAGTTAATTTTGTTAACTAGAAGAAATGGTTCTCCACGCTATTCTACTTCTGGACATTATAATTCTGAGCTTGTAAAACTTGAATACACAAGTGGACTATCAATCTATGCCTCTTTTAATTATCATTATTTATTCATGTCTATTCATCGATTTATATTCTATCTCAGGCTGACCAACCTATCAGTCTGTTCTAATCTATCATATAGATGCGTGCGTAATCTAAAGTGGCGTAAAGCGAAGAAACAATTACCATCAATCTTCATGGGAATTTTTTGCACGTTCCCAGACCCAGCCCCACTAAAAATTATTATTATTATTACTATTATTATTATTATTATTATTATTATTATTATTATTATTATTATTATGATGATGATGATATGTTAAGCTGAGTGATTGGGGTTGGGTGGTGAGAGATATGGGCGGAGACTGGGTTGTACGTGGGGGTGTCTCTATAACTGTTTGCTACAAAACAAATACTTGAAGCTATTTCGCTTTTCACTCAGTGATAAAAATTCACCCTTTTGCTCTTTGTTTATAAACTCTTCTTATTTTCCTTTATTCATCATATCCACCTTGCTTTTTTTCCTGACAAAATCAATTCGGAAACACTACAATCAAGATTGGAAGACTAAGAGATCAGAGGATGGGTTGGGACTGTACAGAATATGACGTTGCTGAGGGGATGCAAGGATACTCAGAAGGGTCACAGGAGATTCAAGGAGGACATACTGTCCCTTACTCTTAGGCGATGACCTATATAATATAAATGACCTATAGAATATAAATCGATGAATAAGAACACGCAAACGAATGATAATAATAATAATAATAATAATAATAATAATAATAATAATAATAATAATAATAATAATAATAATAATAATAATAATCATCATGATCATGATCATGATGTTCATGACGACAACAATAACGCTCATCATGGTTGCCCAAAACAAATGCATCAGGACAAATTGTATCAAGGCAAACCTCGACAGAACCCAGACAAATAGCAAATGCCGCCTATGTGAAGGAAAGGGCGATGCTGTGAACTGCATAACCATTGAATGTTGTAAACTAGCATAGAAGGAGTATAAAAGCACATACAACCGGATAGCAACAGTTTTACATTGGTAACTGAGCAAACAACTGGGATTCGACCATGCAGACAAATGGTATCAGTTCAAACCGGAGGCAGTCCTGAAAAAAAAAGCCACAAATCAATTCGGGACATCCCAAATCCAAGCAAGGAGACCAGACCTGGTGGTCGTAGACGAAGGGAAAGAGAACCTGCCAAATAATGGACGCGGCTGTGCCGGCAGATCTCAGAGTGAGTATAAGAAAGTGAAAAGCTTGGAAATACCAGGACCTGGCAAGGTGACTGAAGAAGGTGTGGAACACAAAGGTCAGGGTATGCCAACAATCGTAGCTACTCTTATCAACGATGCTGAAAACTAGTATTGGAGTAGCTGGAGAAGAGAGGAAGGGTTGAGACTGAGCAAATCACCGTATAACTGGGATCAACATGAATGCTGAGTGGAGTACTGGGAATATGTGATCTAAGACCTTCAGTTGTCAGCAATAGCCTAACAGCCAAGATGGAAAGGGCAGGATTGAGACCATACAAACCACATCAATGCTTTGGACCGAGAGAGTGTTGTGAGGAGAGCTGAAGAATTGGGAAGATATGCTGTCACTCAGTTTTCAGCAACGACCATGTTGCAACTGGTATGAAAATGCAAGTAATAATAATTATAATGATTATGATAATTTCTATCGTCAAATTAGGGTCTATAAACTGGTAAATGAAATTCACATGCCCCTAATGTGATATGAACTCACGATCAACTAATTGCTAGGAGTCTGTCGTACTGGCTTAGCTAAACTTGGCATTAACGAAAATTTACCATTCAGTTACGCAAACGGTTGTTTCCTTTTTATAAATGGATGATGATGAGGATGATGATGATGATAACGATCATAATGATGATGATGATGATCATCATCATGATCATCATCATCACCATGAAGGAATGATCCACTTAGTTTCAGTGAAACTTCGACGCACGTAGCTCCTCTCAAAAATATGCAGTCCAACCACTTACCCTCGAAATTCGCTGCTTACCCACAGATATACCTACCAACCTATATATCCACTAGACCCTTCTCAGAGAACTCTCCTACCCCCAACATCCTTCATGAAATACCATCATTACTTATTTATCTTCCTGTCTGTTTCCCTTTTCGTGTTTTTATATGTTAGAAACCGTCAACGAAAACTGTCAGCACAGGTTTCTCTAAGTTTATAAGTTGGCTGGCTGTTTTTTTTTTTTTACATCTAAAATTTATATCATATTCTGAATGAGTATCATCTGGGAAGGTTTTGTTTATTATTTATTTGAATGTACTCACATGTGAGGGTTCAATACAGTGATCCGTCGTTTCAAAGCCATGTCGATAGCCGAGTAGTTAAAACCTCGGAAAATAGGCATATAAAAATTCAGAAGATCACAATTTGCTTGCAGCACACATTCAAGATTGAATTTTACAAGTTTGACGCTTTTTATTGGGTCTCCCACAATTTTGCAGTCGAGTGGTTAAAGTTCAGGAAAACGGAATGGACGGACTTATTTCAAACTTAGACAGAAGTTCTTTCCTTATCAGTACAAAAGTGATTTTGGATATGTTCATTGTGACAGCATCAAATTTATTTTTTATTTTTAAATTTCATATGTTTTCAGTTTATTAGACTTTCAAACCTTCAAGAATTTTGGCAGGTTTGAGAAAGGAAATACTTCAAGTTTTCATTAGAAGGGATTCTATTTACGACGTCGCTATAATGCTTAACTGTAACCTAAATTTCAATTCGATATAAGTGACCATTGATGTGAATTTCTCTTTCTCTCGGTGCTTATACCAGTTTTCACAAGGTTGTACACCGGCCTGCGCGTGTCTGCCCTGGAATGTGTGCTGACCCCTACAGGTGAGGTACCACAGAAGAAAAACAAACGCATATCCAAAAGCAGCAGATCACAATTTACGTACAACGCACATATTAAGGTAGAATTTTATCAAAAATAAACCTTCGATTGAGGGGGGAGGATGTGTGTCTTCGGGTGTACAGAAGAAAAAAAAAATAATTTTATCCCTAGCTACAATACACCAATGTATGGAAACGCAGTAAATACAATCAGCTCAATCAGTTTAGGCCCGTTGGAGAAAATTTTCCTTTTTTCCTCTTAGTTTCTGTGCTTTCAATTCATTAGACCTTCAAACTTCCCCGAAATCTGTCTGTTTCGAGAAAAGATATATCTGAAAGTTTTATAAGGAGGAGATCTATTTACAATGTAGCTATGATGCTGAACTGTACCCTCATTTTCCATTCGTCATAGTTGATCATAGATGTGATTTTCTCTATCTATCAGTTCTAAGACCAGTCAGGCAGAGTCTTTTTAGGGAATTTATCTCTAAACTGACTAAGAAAGATCTTTAGTCAGAGCAAAAACAATGAGCCTAGTTTCACCCTGATCCACCCCAAGACATAATTATAAAACATGGGGCACAATTCAAATCTCGTTGTTCGCTTTGGCATGCAGACTATTAATGCCAGAAATAATCAAATGAATTCTCAGTTTTCAGAAAAATCAGTCATCACAGTTATAAGAGGGGTTACGCATGCCTGATCGACATTTCTAAGAAATCTCTATAAAATATCATTTGCTTAAGCTGCGCAACGCTGGGTATCTCAGCTAGTTTTATATACAATAGAAAAGGTGTCGGAATCATCTTCAGTCGGAATAAAAGGAGGAGTTGAATTTGACTCTTTAGGAGCTACGCTTGTCTTTTTTCCTTTTCACCCTATGCTTATGCTTATTTCATTCAATCTCATGCACATACTGTGAATTGAATTCCTGACCAACTGACTGTCAGGAGGCTGACTTACTGACTGAGCTAAATTTACAAGTCTTGGTTATTTACGATAATTAATCAAATAGATATGCATCTTATTCCTATTTTCCTCTTTTCATTTTTCGTATTCTTCTTCATATCTTACTCCTAATTTTCATTCGAATATCATCTTCTCTTTCCAACCTTTTTTCTTTTTTCTTTCTTTCTTTCTGCCTTCCTTCCTTCCTTCTTGTTTCATACTAATTTCCTCCCTTCTCATCTTCTCCCCCTCTATTATCAACTTTTTCTCTTTTCTTCCCACTCCTTCACTTTTTCCTCTCTCTCTCTTTCTCTCTCTCCCATCTTCCTAATTATTTCTCCTCCCCTCCCTCCTACGAATCTGCCTCTATCATTCTCTTTTTTGTCATTTCTTTGTCATTTCTTTTCCCCCTCTGCCCCAAAGGGCTCTATCCCTTTTTATATGCGTGCGTGTTTATGTTTGTGCGTTTGTGTATTCCAGCACTCCTGACCATACTGTTTTGTCTATAGATTTGAAAATTGGCATCAGTACTCTACTAGACCCCCCCCCCCACACACTAAAAATGTTTTCATGAATTTCTTTTTCCATCTTTTCGAACTGAAGTTCTAAACCCAGTCCTAGGCAGAGACTGGAGTTGGCTTTGTTTTCTCAAGAATAATTCTCACCTTATTTAGGAGGAGAAACTCTTCGCTGTTTGGCTGTCCAGTCACGTTAAACCAAACCAAAATATACAATTAGCATTTCGCTACTACGATCTGAAATTACGATCTAGTGATTAGTTGGAAGCTCTCTTACCAACTAAGCCGAACTATGAGTCTTGCGTGTCTTCGAAGACTTATGTTGGAAAGGTGCAATGGCTTATTCCAGTCTGATAAAAACATTCATTTTAAAAAGTAGAATATATATATATATATATATATATATATATATATATATATATATATATATATATATATATATATATATATGTATGTATGTATGTATGTATGTATGTGTGTGTGTGTGTATGTATTTGAACTATTTCTTATATATATTCAGTACAAAAATTGCAATACTCATTCGAAGGAAGTAGGAGAGGAGTTTGACCATGAAACAGCCAGGCTTATCTTCCTTTGTTAATTATCATTTTTATGATTTTTCTTCTTCTGCTCTTCCTTCTCCTCGTCATTCTCATCCTCGAAATACTCCTTTTTCCCTTCAGTCAAAATCCTGCCGAAGTTGGCGTTGGCTTCGTTTTTCCACCGTAATAACAAGAAGAACAAGTACAATCTTCATTTATATGTTTTTATCCTGCCACGTTACCTAAAAATATATACAAAATTGAAATGCCCAAATGATTGCCAGGCGACTCTTTTATCAAATTAGCCAAACTCATAAGCCTTAGATATTCACTAATTTATCTATCATACATGCAATACAAGGCCAAAATGACTTCTGATGTCTTTATAGTCATTTGGGACCGACAATGCCCAAATCTTGTGATTTTAGCTCATTTTAGATGAAATATCTATATTTTTAAGGTAATTAACTATTGTACATTTTTTGGTTACAATGTTTCATCCGTACACGGTACGTATATCATTAGTTTTCTCACCTTTCTCTTGCTTTTCTCGTCCCTCGTTTTTCTTCTCTTTCTTTCAAAAACAGTTTTTGTCTGTCTCTCACTTTTTCAACTATGCTGTTCTCCCTTTCTTTCTAATTTTCCCCTTATTCTTTTAAAATCCTTTTCGTTATTTACTTCTTCCTTTTCTTCACTCTCTCTCTCTCTTTCTCTCTCTCCATGGTATTTTGGTCATTGTCATCCGCAATTATTACGTACGAAAATAAAGTCAAAACCCAAGAGTGAGAGTTTGACAAAAGATAGAAAGAAAAAGCCTACTCAACTTAATGGTTAATCTGCCACTGACCTCGAAAGCGATGAAAAAAGAAAAAAATATTTTGCTCCCAATGGGATTCGTTCCCCAAATCTTCTGAGGTTTAGCAGAACGCCCTCAACCACTGAGCCACACGAATGCTATAGAAAATTAAGATTTATTTGTAATCTCAAAAAACATTGTTGGAGAAATATGGAAAAATCACGGACATTTTAAAGTTGTTTAATAGTACTATTATTACGTCAACTATTTAAATGACAACCTTAATTGCCGTGTAATTTTCATCGGAAAGAAAAATGAATAAAAATACATTGTTGTTATTATATAAAAATAATATTTTTCATAACAGAAATTCAATAGATACCGAGAATTCAGAAACGCTAACTAACACGATATGATGTCACAGAATCATTCTTTCTTTTTCCTTCTCTCTTTATTCATGTCTTAAATTCAGATATCTTGAATTCCATGTTCGACTAATTGCGATAATTAAGTCAACTCTTTAGGAGTTTGACAAGATTGTTTTTAAGATTTTTTAAATGAAATTAAGAAAATGTTCAGTGTTCTGTAAGTCTTCATCAGTCAAATAATGAAATGAAAGTATTTCTAAATTTCAACTTGATTCAAACATCTAACACGAGAATATTGTATGCCACAATGAAAACAGAATTAAAGATTTAACGTCATATCTTTTGCTTCAAACAACGTGTGGTGATCTTTCAAAATTCTGTTGAATGATCTGTTATAAAAATACGACTCAGTTTACCGCAACCATTATTTAGGCCGTCTGTTTCGTAAGTTCTTGATCTCAACATCAACTCATTCTCCTGGTATACAAGAGCGTCAGAGCCTATCTTTACCTTCTCCAGGACATGCACTCATTTGTCACGATCGAAACTGCATGTGTTTCTCTCACTGAAATATCCAGTCATATAAAATTAACGTAAAAATGGCCCACCTATGCTTTTTTTCTTTGTTCCTGATTTGAAAATAATAAACAGGAACATTGTCTGTCAGCATGCAATAACAAGTATAAAAAAATGCATCCGAAAATATCAGCTTTCATCAGTTTTCCGACTATATAAGTAACTCCAAATATCAATATTTTTGATTTTACGCCAAGTCAGAAATTGTATATAAAAGGAAACAAGCGAGACAGCTTTTGACTAACAGCATGATCTTAGATATCTGGGCGCCTCTCAAGGCTCTATGTATGTATATGTATATTCCAGACAGACAGATAAACACTACTATTGACAGCGAAGTCCCACGGGTTTCACTGAAGAGAAAACAACAACAAAAAGAAAAGGGAAATCCCAACTAAGTGAGTAGCAACAGTTACCAAATGAACTACTTTTTTCTATTATTATTGTTGAAGGAGAAACACCATACGGACGTAATTTTGCAGTATATGATGTTTACCGTTCTGTTGGACAAGAATCGGGCGTCCCAAGATATTTCCCTTATGCTGGTGAATGTTAAATACAAATTGTTCAACACGGCTTCTTGTCTCTGGAGGCGTCTAAGCTATCTTGGAACTTTTCCGGGAGTAGTTTCTGCTTGTGAAGGTGCCAAACGTTATTGTTATTTTATCCATTTGCAGATGCCTGGTAGTTGTCACTGGGTATCGAGCGACGGTTAGTCTCTTCGGATCTCTAGCACCTTCCTGGGTATCTTGCCCCCCCCCCCAAAAAAAACTGTCGTGGTCTTCAAAACTCAAGTCCATTCAATCTCATCTCTCATGTCTTCGGAACAGTTGCCCGATCTTGACCCAAACGTTCCAAAACCTTTTCAGATCCTGGACGAGATTATCGTATTTTAAGATGCTGAAGTATCAGCTTTGCAGAATATCCACGCAAAAACTATAGCCTCTTTCGTTGCTATTTCATTTGATATAAGAAATCTGACCATCTTTTTTCCTTGTTTCAACAAATTACGAAATAGGGAAATACTAACGAAAAAATCGACTACTTTTTATCTTCATCTTGATTTATAAGTCGCTTTTTCAAGTAACTTCCAACTGTGGTCGATTTCTCTTTGGCACTGAGTAAATAGCATTATCAAAATTGATAAAGAATAAGACTTGGGTGGGATTTGAACTCACGTCCTCAACAAGAAGCATTGATCTGAGCAAAAAAGTCTCCATAAAAACTCCATGTCCATTGGTTGTCTGCCATTCTTGCAATATGGCCAGCCCATTGCCATTTGAGATATTTAATGGATTCTCTGATGTGTCCGATGTATTGTGCTATCTAATGGTCTCTCTATGTGAGATTAAGCATAATTTTTTCATGTGCACGTTGCATGGTTCTCCATTTGCGGCTCTGTCTCTTAGTTAGGTTCTGTTTCAGATCCATTAGTGACTATTGAGGGGATGCATTGGTAATACACCCTTCTTTTTAGGATTATTGAGATCTTCTTGTTTTTGAAGGTTGAGCTTGCTCTGCCAAAGGCTTGCCATCCTAGTGTGATTCTTCGCTTGATTTCTTTTTCTTTTGAGGGTCTTAGGAAGATTCGTTGTCCTAGGTAGATGCAGTGATCTACTTTCTCCAGTTCTGTGTCCTCGATTTTGATCTTACCGTTTTTGACGAGACTTGAAATATTTGTTATGTATACAATAAAAAAGTTGTAGCAATCATCTTTAGTCGTAATAGAAGTGGGAATGGAGTTCGACATTGCAATGGGGTTGTCTAAACTCAAATCATTTTAATATGGATATCAATTCGCTCCCTCACAAGGGTGGAATGTAAAACAAGGCGGGGGACAAGCATTGCCCAGTCCCCACGACCAATATCACGTTGTCGTCAAAAATGTTTTTCTGACCTTCCACTTTTAAGTGACTAGATGTTTTTTTTTTCAGGTTTGATCGCATGATTAAAAATCTGTTTGCGCAGTTTCTTGTTGCTCGTTGTTTATACACAAGAATATCTACGTTTGTATTCTCCATGCAATATAATTCAAGGCATTTAAAACCATGAATATCATTCACACGCTATCTGCATTTCTGAATACATTATATCAATACACAAATCTATTAAATCTACCATTGTAGCGTACGTAAGATCATCATACCACTGCAGCGTACAGATGATAAAAGCATTTATTTTACAAAAATATTTATTTTTCAACAAAAGGCCCGCCTTTGTCAAGGTGCTCAATTCAGTGATGAATATTGTTCACATAGACTGAACTTGGTACAGTGGAGATATCAGATAAAATTCAGCCAATAACTTCGTGTCAGGCTATGGACTTATTGATCCGTCCTAGTATCGTATATATATATATATATATATATACACCTACCATTAATACGTTATAATTCATATACGCAAACGTAGAAAGAATTCTTTAAATACTTTTGCAGAGAATCTTACAAAGAAATAACTTTCATCGAAATACGATTTTTCTCGTTTTCTCATTCCGATACGTACGACAATATGATCGTCATTCAAATGATGGCCATAACAAGTATAAAGAGAGCGGAGTAACACTGATTGTCTGTTTCATGTTGAAGTAACATGTTTATTTTTACAATCATAATTTAGCATGAATTCTATATGCCTTAATGCACCCTTCGGGTAAAAAGTATAAGAGTTCCAAATTTGAGTGAGAGACAGAGAGAGAGAGAGAGAGAGACAGAGACAGAGAGAGAGAGAGAGATAGAGAGAGAGACAGAGAGATAGAGGTCTTTATTTCAGATGTTTGGAAGATTGAATGCACAAAAATCCTTCCTCACTTATCACTACATTGATTCGATTTTTGTAAAACTCGTACCATTGTTTTGACTTTGATTCTCGAACGTCACAGCTATGACGATGACAATGACCAGACAAAAAACAGTATCATTATTCATGAATAATAGTGACGTACGCTTAAACTGGTGACAAATTCACTCCTGCTTCTAAAGGAGTTGAAATGGGACACGTAGTTTTGAAATAATATAGTATAAAGACGCCCAAAGTAGAGAGGACTTGCGAATCCTGGGGAAGGTCTATGTCACTAAAAGGATAATGATGGTGATGATGAAGCAAAGGAGTTAGACCCTAGCGCTGCCAAGCTTGTCTTCCTTTTTTCATATTCAGATACGTACACCTGCCAACCTCAGAAATTATCAGATCAATACTATCATCAACAGCAGTAGCCTTTTAGCGTCCATCGTTGAACACAGACCTTCCCCAAAATTCGCTAGAAATCTCTATCGTGGACGTCACGGAGCCAGTATTTTCTGTGCTTATGTCGTTTGTCACGTAATTTTATATTTTGTCTGTCCCAGTTTCGTTGTGAGTCGTGATGTCCAGTAGTTGTCTGCCATTCTTACGGCATGACTAGTCCATCGCCATTAGAGTTTTCTCATGGATTCAATATCTTGGACTCCTGTTTTCTCTCTAATATATTGTGTTGTCTTGTGATCTCTCTGTGTTATGTTGGACATAATTCTTTCATGTACACGTTGCATGGTTCTCAGTTCAAGGATCAGTCTTTTGGTTGGGTTTCATGTTTTAGCTCCATAGATGACTATCGAGAGGATGTATTGGTTATATACCTTTCTTTTCAGCACAAGTGGAATTATCTGGAGTTGAGCTTGCCCTGCCGAAGGCTTGCCAGCCTAAACTGATTCTTCGCTTGATTTCTTTTTCTTTAGAGTAATTCACGGAGATTCGTTGTCGTAGGTAGTTGCAGTGGTCTACTTTCTCCAGTTCTGCGTCTTCGATTTTGATTGTCGCGTCTTTATCTTCAGTATATTCGTTGTACATGGCATTTGTTAAACTGAAGTTTGTGAGGAGACCAACTTTTTTGCTTTCTCCGTTTAGTCTGCCCCGAATCATCTGAAGATCATGAAGGTTATCAACAAAAGGGACGATGTCGTCTGCAAATCTCAGTTTGGTTAGGTATTCATTATCAGGTAGGGAGAACGAACTCTTTACACGATAGAATAGAACAAAAATAGGGAGATTTCTGAAAGAATGTACACCAAATATCAAGAAAATAAAAAATAGTAAGTCCCCTCTGAACAAAGCATTGAAGAAAAAAAAAATGAAAATAAACGGTTTTTATTTGTAAACAAACTTTGTAGTGGCATATTTTACCTCTTTCAAAAGTACTTCCTCCGGTTGCCACCTGTGACAGGGTGTGTTTGACTCAGGATATTTTGATTTCGATGCTGGAATGGTGCTACCATGTAGTTGTAGACTTGAAGGGCTATCAGTTATATTTGTTGGCACGGAAGTAGATGTTCAAATTTCTAAATACCGGGAGTGAACGAGAGAGTGGGAGTGGATATTTGGAATCGAGTCTTCCGACGAAATCGGAAGTGTTGGTAGGTCTGGATACGTACGGCAATACGACCGTCATACGAATGAAGTTCAGAGAAAGTTTAACAAAAAAAAAAAAAAAAAGGTGAAATAACTACGTGTCAGTGTTTGGGCTTATTGATCCACCCTCGTTCTTTTGTATTTCATGTGTATTTATACACTTCTATTATATTTTATCAACCGAATTTCTAATGGTTTTATGTGTAGCTATCAACCTAGTTTTTAGATGGCGAAAAATACTTTTTTTCCAAATGTTTTCGTTCAATGATTGTCTAGCCGTTTGAAAAGAGTTTTTCACACGCTGAACTCGTTGATTTCTTTGTATTTATCGAGTTTTCGTAAGATCTTCCAAAGCAAACACACATGTCAAAGTGCTTCTCTTACGCTAAACTAATTTTTGCCAACTGACAATTGAAGCCATTCACGCGACCCTAAACACCATTCAAATAAATCCCAGACCTTCTGTGCTCACAGGAGAGTTCTTGTCGCTCGATTCAGGTCTGATTAGTCGCTCAATAAAAACCATCACAGGACCAACAGTTTTTTGGGGTTTTTTTTGGGGGGGGGCAGTGTGTTTTGTTGTTGATGATCAACTATAATATTTGGAAATTTGGGTAATCGATGAACAAATTACTTTTCTCATCATTTGTTGGGCAGAGATCATTAAAAAAAAAAAATCAAAATTTGGCAGGTATAAACCTACATTGTAGAACGAACCCTCTCTAAAAATCTATTTAGGGGAAATTTAAGAACAAAGAAAGAAAAAAAACGTATTTTTCCACAGATGCGCTTCGTGATACATAAATAATATAGCAAGCCAGCCAACCTTAAGAACTGGAGAACTCGATGTTGACAGTTTTGGTGACAGTTTAGGTTTACTGTTTCTACTATAAAAGCCCAGATCCTTTTGAACAGAAGAGAGGGTAAACACTATCGAAATCTGGGGTAGGCGGAATTGTACACAAGCATTTCGTTGACCTCGGCTCTGACGCAGGACACGAGTACCGCGTAATTGCATAACCCCTGCTTTCGTGTCTCACCTGTCACTGACGTTTCATATTAATAAAAGCAGTGTTAGCTTCTTTTTTCTATAGACATTTTCAAGTAACTTGATGAATGTTTTCACAGCGGATATTGTAAAAGTATGCCAGTGATCCCCAAAGTGTGCGATGCAGCTCCCCGAGACGCAGGACATTCGAAAATTCGAAGCAATCGATCGTAATTCTATCAAATCAGCATTTGCCAACATGAAATCAACTGAGTTTGAGATATCAGTAAGAGATAGATATCCTCGACTGAGGGGCAAAGCTCAATGAATTCTTATTCCATCTGTAACGACTTATACCTGCGTTTTCGGCGGTAGCTTTGGATAAAACGCAAGTATTGTGAAAAAATCAAATAAGGAAATCTGAAATGAGGATGGCTGTCTCCAGTTTTTATTCCAAGATTTCAAAAACTGTGTGAACAACAGGCTCACCGATTCCACCAGTAAATATAATTATTAAAAGAGGAGGAAAATATTAGAAATCGTCGATCCAAACTATCAAAATGGTTTCTTCAGTGTCGAAAGTTGGTTTGGCTGGCAATGTATGTAGGTATGTATCACGCGTACCACACCGATGTAGTTGTAGTTTTCAACATTTAATCGTTATTATGTCTAGAAAAAAAAGTTTTTTTTCTGTTCTTTCCCAAATAGGTTTTCAGTAATGGGTCCATTTAAAATATAAGTTTATTTACAAATTGGTCACCAGTTTATGTTCGCTTGTTTTTGTTTTTTAAAAATTCAAACCTTTTAATGATCAAACAAAAGGTGAGATGAAAAAATTACTTATCGATTACCTCTTATTCCATTTTTTTAATTGACCATCCTCAACACGGCATGCTGCCAAAAGATGATGATCATATGATGGTTTCTATTGAAGAACTAACCAGACCTGTGTTACTCTTTTTTCATGAATTCAAATTACAGTTTTCATTATTTTTTTTTTTTCACCTACCTAAGCTAGCCACCGGAACGTAAACGCGATCGTTCAGTATTTTCTGACTTATGGCGCCGTTAAAAAATCCTTGCACACTTGGGGCGCAGTGATTCGGAAAAGTCTGGGAACCCATGCAATACTTAACATCAGGGTATTATTCAGACTGTACACGTGTTTGTGTATGCACATGACTATATGTTATCGTTGTTTATAAATGCTACAATTCTTAGTTTATATTCTCTCTCACTTGATATTTTACTGTTTAATATTTTCACAAACACTTTTTAATCATTGCATAAATTATATTCATAAATACGAATAATAAACTGATAAACACTACCTAGACTCATGGAAATTCCACGGGTGTTCACTGCATCATGATTCATCATCACCATCAGTCTTTTAATGTCCGTCGTTGGACATAGACCTTCCCTAGGATTTGCCACACTTCTCTATCGTGGGCGTCACAGAGCCAGTATTTTCTAAACTTTTCTATCTCTCCATTTTGTATTCTGTCGGCCTCGGTTTTGCATGTAATCTCTGGGGATCCATGTTGTGAGTCGTGATGTCCATCGGTTGTCTGTCATTCTTACAACATAGTCTACACATTGCCATTTAAGTTTTCTAATAGATTCTATGATGTCTCTGACTCCTGTTTTCTTCCTTATATACTGTGCTGTCTTATGATATCTCATTGTGAAGTTGAGCATGATTCTCTCTTGCGCACATTGCATACCTCTCAGTTTGTGGGGTTGTCTCTGATTAGGTTCCATGTTTCTGCTCCATAAGTGACTATCGGGAGAGTGCATTGGTTGTATACTCTTCTTTTTATTCCTGTATATATAATTCTGCAATTAAAGTAGACTAGGCCAGCGCCTGTTCCAAACGTGCATGTTTGGAAGAGGCTGGACTTTATGGTGCATTGAAAAATCTGTCATAATTGTTATGCAAAATAATTTCCTACCTGTCATACAGAACTACAGCTTTGAAATATTTCATCACTACTTACAACAAATGTTCCTAGCTTTACAATAGCCGGACTTGAGATTTTTCGTCTTCATAACACTACGATAACGACGAACATTCAGTAGTTATCAAACTTTTTCTTTCCTGGGTGTGCAATTTTATGCAGGCAGTTCCGGATCAAGTTAATCAACACATGTCATAATCAACACGTCAACATATATCATAAAAGGACCCTGAATTTACATAGGAATACGCATAAATATTGCAACACTTAATTTGTTTTAATTGCATAACTCGATTTAGTGATTGTTGATACGCCAGACGTGAGCAATCAGCTCGAAGATTTTCCAGACGTAAACCCATGGGTGATGAAGCAAGCCATCAAACAAACAAAGAAGGAGAGGCCCATGGACTAGACGGTTAAGATCATCAAGAGGAAACTGGCTATTCTGTTTAGCCTCACACGGAGAGACCACAATACAGCACAGTACACCTGGGAGAAAAGAATCCATTAATTCCAAGAATGGCAGATAACCGATGAACATCACGACTCACAGCATGGATCCCCAGAGTTCACATGAACAACCGAGGCTTGCAGAGTACTAAATGGAGAGACGAACTAGACAAATTTAGAAAGTACTGGTTTCGCGACGCCCATGATAGAGACGTGCTGCGAATCCTGGGGGAGGTCTATATCTAAAAACGGACGTTAAAAAACTGATGATGATGACTAAAATTGTTTATCTCAAATTCCCTGTCGTTAGTGAATAAATGAAGGCAGTAGAGTACCGTAGTAATAGAAGAAATGCAGGATCACTGGGTTGGAATTGATACTTTGCAAGTTTTTAGCGAGGGGCCTTTCAAAATGCGGAGCACGTAATATATGCTACTTTTGCTGCATAGTGAATCCAGCACTGCATGCAGGCCTGGCGATGCTGTACGATATCCCCCCCGCCAAGAAAAGAGTTAGGTCAATTGATTATTTGATAACCTGTCAAGATAATGGCAGATCGAATACGAAAGCGTATACTGCTGAGCTTAAATAACAATACGGGCCAAGGCAAGAAACATGTTCGATACGCAGGAGGAGGAGCAATCAATACATATACCCTGACTTTTCTGCAAGCGACAACGGCCTTCATCTTCTGAGATTGGTGGGGCGTTAGGCTGAGCCTGGGTTATACTAGCGTCATTTTCGACTTAATATATATTTCGCTCCACGATGTGCTCATTGGAACCTAACCCAAAAGTAGAGGAGCATGTATATTCTTTATGTAGATAATGATACTCAAACTAATTGATCTGAAAAAAACAACAACAAACAACGCATGTGTGTGCACGTGTGTGTCCGACCGTCCGTCAGTGTGAGCGCATGATGGGTACTTTATCTGCCTCTGGTCTGGTTCCAGCATCATAAACGTGCCTACTTGGGCACGCACACGTACTTGTCTAGACTACAAACTGCAAACACTTTGGCAAATGTCCCACCCCACATTTCATCCTTGACGATGCCCGAAAACACTCATTTATGCTATCCAAGACTAACTCACCTACGCACTCGGTAATGGGCGAATATCACTTCTCTTGCAGTTTTTTCTTTTCTTTTCCCCCTTTTTATATCTATTCTATCGAGAGTGATAGAGTATTATACGTTCATGTTGAAATATTGTAAATATACTATAGGCGTATCGAGTGCGATAGAGTATTATACGTTCATGTTGAAATATTGTAAATATACAATAGGCATATGGAAGGCACAAGACTGGTAATCTCAGATTTTCTGTTACGCAACGTAAAATGTAAATATATGTTCAATGATTTTTATGAGTGTGCTTGTTTCTGTTCTGTCTTCTAATGTTTGTAACAGAAAGAAAAAAAGTCAGAGCATTTGACCTAAAAAGGTTACGGTGTTGACCGTTGGTAAGAAAATCTAGACCAGTTGATACTAATGGCGCTTTCATCTGCTGGGCCCGGAAGTATTGGACATATGTTTCAATTCAAAGGACAGTCTAATGAGAGGTTGACCACCCTGGAGAAGGTCTGTAAATAAGTGAGTATGCGTGTATAATCGTACACGTTATGAGGAAGCGTATGTGTAGTCATGTGTGTGTGTGTGTGTGTGTGTGTGTGTGTATTCTAAGCGACATATAGATTTCCATGCTGTCAGAATTAACCAACACTGCCCGATCTTTGGGTAGAATAACTCGTGCACCTTGCAGAGAGAACAAAAATAAAAACCTGGATTATTTATTTTATAAACGGAATACTGTTTTTAATATGAAGTTGCAGGTATCGCCTTTTTCTTTACAACTCAGTTGCGATGTTTCCAGCGACCACTCTTAACACAACGGGCTTTCTGTAACGAAGAATTGCTTTGACACACATGCGCAGTGCTGGTGCAAAAGAAATGAGCACACATTGGAAAAACCATAACAAGTGGTGGAAATCCTCTTCGAGAATCTTGCATATTATTGTTACCGATAATTTGATAGTGCATAAAAATTTGGTGAGGTGCAAGTGGCCGGACGAGACTTTGGTAAATTCATTTACGGGGAAGGGGATTCACATGAAAAAGCATTAGTTTTGCATAAGAGAACCTAATTTCGACTGGGGGGGGGAGAATTGTAAATTCAATTGTAAATTTAATTCCACTTACCCTCGTAGGCTTATAGGTCCGAGCTAAAACTAGAAATGATGTTTTAAATTGGCAGTGGTCGTTTCCATGTCCAAAAATTCAAAATCAGAAAGAAAACCATTTTAGAAGCCGAAAGTAAAATCATCAGAAGCTAAAAGTAAAAATATTATTATAAATAACGGAATTGATCCACAGTATCAAAAATGATCCTTTGCCAGCAAGTCAGTGCTTTATTATTATCATTATCATTATCATTAATAGTTGTATTATTATCATTATAATCATTATTATTATCTTTATTTGTTATCATCATAATAATTTATTATCATCATCAAATATTATCATTTATTATTATTCTTATTATTTGTTATCATCATCATTTATTATTATCGTTTATTATTATCATCATTTGTTATCATCATCATTTAGTATCATCATCATTTATTGTCATCATCATTTATTTCCATCATGATTTATCATCATCATTTATTATTATCGTTTATTATCATTATTATTATTTATCATCATCATCATTTATTATCATCATTATCATCTATTATTATCGTTTATTATCATTTGTAATCATCATCATTATCATCATTTATTATTATTATCGTTTATTATTATTATTATTTATCATCATTTATTATCATCATAATTTATTATCATCATTATCATCATTTATTATTATCGTTTATTATTATTTTTCGTTATCATCATCACCATGGTTTATTATCATAATCATTTGATATCATCATGATTTATTATCATCATCATCATTTATCATTATCGTTTATTTTCATCATAATCATTATTTGTTATCATCATTCAATATCATTTTAATTTATTGTCATCATCATCATTTAATACTATCGATTATTATTATTTGTTATCATCTTCACTATTTATTATCATAATTTATTGTCATCATCATCTTTTATCATTATCGTTTATTATTGTCATTATTATTGTTATTATTAATGTGTAATTTTATTCTTTATTATGAGTTTCGTATATTAATACTTGACGTTCATCACCATGCATGGAGGATAAATTGTTGGAGCTGACTGCCAATGAAGGACGGGGGATGATTTTCAAAACTTCAACATATCTCCGTTCTTTATGGATAAAAATAAAAGCCGAATCACTTGTGCTTGTTGTAAGTGCTTTGAAAGCATATCTACCATTTCCTCCAACATTCCTCTCCAAGACTGGCCTCTCAGCCATGAGTGCTATCAACACAAATTACAGTAATACAATGGATACCTATTCCCCGTGGCGTTTGGCAATGTTTTCAATAAAATCTAGGAGGGTCAGGCCCATCTTTCACATTAGATTCATGTCTGTATCTATTTTTGATTCGAAACTACACCGCTTATTATATTTTGTCATTTTATCATTTTTGGCAAAATGAATATAAATTCTTAGAAATTTGTTACTTATCGATATTACGATGAATGTTCACATCAACGAAAACAGAATTTTTCGGTCCACCAAGTCAGTAAGTCAAGAATAAAGAAAGGTTATTCTATCTCAATAGAATCATCAATAGCTTTTTTCACAAGTACCTTTTTTTCCTGCTGCCATTGTCAATTTGAGGGGTTTACCATAGGAGTCGTTTTTCTTAAATAAATAGTTTGTAAAATAGAAATAGGGATGATTTTTGAAGTGCCATTGCAAACTAAAGAATAGTCTGAACCAACTCTCTTACAATGATCAAAACCCATCATCTAACAATTCAGATAAGAAGTGATATCTTTGTGTCGAACAAGAAGAGAAAGACAAGCTAGTCGACGTTCCTTTTCATGATTTCATTTGAATAGACGAGGCAGCCAAATGAGCATTTTCCCAATCAAGAAACGGAGAAGAAAAGAAATTTCGCTGGAAGAAACAAAAATGTTGAGTAATCGCATATAGAAACTAGAAAATATTCAAGACACATGTAGTACCACCACTAAAAAAACTGAATAAACAGGAGTCAAAAAATAGTTGGATGCAAGTGAACCAACTATAAAATATTCCTATATCCAACCTCAGATTCAATCAATGCTTCCTGAGTCCACGGCTTTTCCTAACACAAAATGTCATCGAAATTCTCTGATAACTTTTGGGTATATTTTGTGAATGAGTGTCATGAGTTAATATATAAATGAATGGAAAATAAATCTCTCATTCAGAAAAAAAAATTCCAAGGTTTGCTCAAAAATTCAAACACATCTTTCTCACTCCATGAACCATCCTTCCAAAGGATATCATTGAAATCCATAAAGAAAATTTTCAAGATATTGTGGACGTATAGCTACTATGGAGAGGAAGTTATTGTAAAAGTAACCTGGATCCGAAAATTAAATCACTCATTTCCAATCCAGTGAAATCCATTGAGAACTTTTGGAGATATTGAGTAGACAGACAGACAAACATGCGTGAACTTCGTTTGCAGTGGTAAATTACAACAGGACTGAGAATAAATCTAAAGGCAGATCAGTTTAGTCACTCAACAGAATCCATCCCGTGATCAACGTCTTTTGGCGGCATGCTGTATTGGGGGTGATCATTTAAAAATAGAAAAAAGTATGATCGATGAATGAGTTATTTCTCCGGCTCTTTGTTGTGCAGTGACCACTAAAAATGTCTGAATTTTCAGAAAAAAAAATGAATGCTGTCGGAATTGCAAATTGAACCCACCAGAGGAAAACTTATGTAACGGGAAATTTAAAAAAAAAAAAGGAGGGTTTCTTCATGACATAATAACGAGTAAATGTCGAGTTTTTCAGCCCGGTAGCTCGATTGGTGTGAACTGTGCGCGTGATATATAGCCAACCAGACCGGCAGACCAACTTGAAAACTGAAAAAACTCACGCTGACATTTTTGCTTAACGATTCCTAATGACAAAAGCACGAATGAAATTTTAAAGTCTTTATTGGTAGCGACAGGAAAAAAAATCAAGTCTCATTTTTTCTTCTGAGGTGACGGCATTGTGGTTAGAATAATTGCTTTTGACCGATTCCATACACTAAAGAACAACAGATCGAATGTCTTGAATTTTATGACGACGTGTTTACATCCCTTGCTTCATCCAAGATATTATGCCAGAAAACCACGGATTTCGTGCACTCATTAATTCAAAACTTGGAATGTTTTTGATAATCTGTATTTATTCCCCAACCCCAGATTATTACAGCCCCCCCCCCATCCGCAGTTTCACTTTCGCTGGTTTCGATTACTCGCGGTCAATCCCAGAAATGAACAATACGTAAGTTTTCTTTTATGGTCCCAGAGCGCAAGAGTAATGTTGCTGGCTATTCGGATATGCCAACGGAAACTCGTAAAGTACTTCCTTTAACGGAAAAAGGGTGAAAGTTCTCGACACAAAAGTTCTCGAACGGAAAAATTTGCGGAGGTGGAAAAATTGCCGACATCCGTGGTAAGAACCAATCGTCTATCCATTGCATAACTTTTATGACACTTTATAATGTTGCTCTATTTCATAAGTTATTGTTTTGAATTGCCCATTGTGCTTCGTTCATCTATGAATTTAGCTTTATCATAGATATGTATGCGTAGGAAAAAACGTAGTGTATATATATGGTTCGGTGCTATCCGCTATTTCAGCATCCGTTCGAGTTCTTACCACATATCTTCGCAGATAAGGGGGTGGTGGATGTATTTTTCATTATTCATCATCTTTCCGTTTGAACGAATGTAGTTTTAGGTCGGGTTTAATGGCCTGAGTAGAGGAATGAGGGTTCAAATTTTCCATTTCGTGTGTAATCGAAGTGGAATGTTGCCATAGGACAAACCGTATATACACGTAGACAAGCTGCAGTTTTTCTTACAAAAAAAAGGCGCGAAAACCACAATTCTTCTTATCTACCGAACGTTGTTCTAACACAACGTGTACATGTCACGTAAATGACATAGCGTAACGATATGTATGTTATATCGCTCATATCTGACTGAACTTCTCGCCTACAGTTTGTTAGCAAATACGATGTTCTACTTGGGGTCACCAGACTGTTAAGAATGAGTTCAGTTGGGTTTAAAGGTCTTTTTCACTGAGATATATCAATATGGAAATTGAAAGATGATGAGGACTGAAGTTTTAAAACAACAACGAATTTAAATGGAAGAGACACAAAATTAGATGATGCACGTAGGTTTTCTGTAGAGTTCAAAAGTTGATCAAAACTTCTGTTGTATTAACAGAAAAAAATGCTGTAAAGACATTATTAGACTTGACCAAAAGTCTTCGAGCAGTGTTCTGCGGAACCCAAGGGTTTCACACGACCTTTGCAAGCGTTCTGCAAAAGAAAATGACATTCTAGCAATATATTGAATTATTCTTAATTAATCAACTGTTTAAAGCGTTCTTAATTAATTATGACTCAAAACTAAATTCTGAATTCTTCTTCAACAGTTACGTTTAGATTAAAAGCATCTTGGCTTTTTACGTGACGCAGTCTGTAATTATTCATAAGTCTATTTTTCCCAGTAAGCTTCGTTATTACATTTCCATTGGGGTGTGTATTTTTCTATTTAGGTTTATAAACATTTTGATAATTTCATAAACAAGGTCCAAGGCTCAAGGCCCAAATTCAATAGTTAAATAAATATGTTGAAAGGGAGGTGTTTTTGAAGGGTTGCCTTGGAAAATCTAATCATTGAAAAAGGTATCCCAAGTAGTTTAAACTTAAGGACCACTTGACAACGCCATGAATGACAAGAAACTCTTATCAAAAAGACTAAATGTAGGTGAGACGCCATTAAGTGAGCTTGTGTGACCGTTGCATTCGTCGTTAAAAGAGGAGATTTTAAACAGTACATGAGATTTAAAGGGTGCGATGAGGCAGCTGATTGTGACCTCGAAGAGGAGTTTGCAGACTGTTTTGGAGTATTAAGGACGCTAGGATGAGTGTGTGAGATTCCAAGGCGACTATTTAGAAGAAAACTAGGGCACCATTGCCCTAGGTAAGCTATTTTTCGTTTATAAAAAATGGCTGAAGGGACCTCGCATTCACAGCTTCGTGTATGTTTTTGTTTGTTGTGGAAGGAACAGTTGCAAAGAAAATATTCTACTGTGACAATTACAAAGAAAATATCCTACTGTTCAAGCTCCTTGGGCTCCTTGTGAGTGTAAAATCAGAAACTGTCGACAACTTTTTTTAGTGATCACCACACAACGAAAAGTGAGAGAAGTAACTTATTCTTTGATCACCCCTTTGGCCAACATTTTAATTGATTACCCCAACAAGTCACGTTGCCCAAAGACGTTGGTCATGTGATGGTTTCTATTGAGTGACTAAGCAGACCAGTTTACTTTGTCATAACACAAATAGAGGGGTAAGTTTAATTAGCTTTAAGCGCAGCTGGGTAAATATGACCCCTGAAATTTTCCAATTGTTGGTCACGTTTAATAGCCCGAGTTGCAAATTGTTGAGTGCGAGTAAAATTACATTACATAGAGGGTGTCATATATATATATATATATATATATATATATATATATATATCGAATCTTTGTAGCCCCATAAATGGCCTGCCTGACCAACCGGCCAAGTGGGCTACAGATTATTTTCTCTTTGCTCGTCTGTGTATGTGTCTGTCTGTTTATGTCTCTGGGCGCTCCTGGTCACATTTTGGGGGCTATAACCTTGAAACTTTGGTTGAGTACATCAGTAAGCACCATTTAAAAACTTTCTCTCTTTTTCAAAAAGGCGCTGTTATTTCGAACCCACTGTACCGAAACCCTGTGCTGGAGTTTTTCTTAGATGATTTTAGATTAAAGATCAATTAAAAAAAGAAAAGAAGTTATTTTAGATTTTTTCTTTCATATAATTAGTTCTGGTACACATTTGTGTGATACACGGATACAAAAGTATCAGGTCGAATAGTGGACACAGAAAGAAAAAGATAATCCGAAACTTAAGTTTCTAAAATTTTTTTTTTTTATTAAATTTAACAAGTTTGAAAATCATACCATTAGTGCGCTAGTTCGATCCGATGGAAGGCCATCCTAGGAAGCTGTCAAATGAGACCATTGTCAGTCAGTCAGTGACTTACTGGAGCTAAATGCATCAAAAAGAAGCTAGATATTTCTTCAAAAGAGCAAAATCAGCAAATTTTGTTTTGGTATATAAGCCTGTCAGTCAGTGATGCATAGATGCTAGAGATGCTAGTGCATCTAAAAAGTTGTAGTTTACTAAAATATTACCACTGCTTTTGTTGTTATTTTGTCAAAATCTAACAGAGTGAACTCTATCATCACAATTAGTCAGATGTAAACATTTAAGATGTTGAGATTTCAGTCAAGAATTTAAAAAGGATTGTTTGAAAGATGGATGACATCATACCGGAATCTATTGCCTTTGCTTCGAAAAAGACGTCGCAAGGGTGAGGATCGTTGCTCAGTCTATAAATACGTTTTGTTTCGTTTTTATTTAAATGGTCCGCTGTTTTCTTTTTGTTTCTGTTTGATTTTGAAGTATACTTGAAAATTTCTCTTTACATTTCTTCTGGGTTTCCCTATCTAAAATAAAATTAGTTCACAGAAAAATCAATCCTAATTTGCGACTAAATATAATTGACAATCTATCAATGATTGTTCAGTTTAGTTAACGAAAAGATTTTATCATCTACGACTACGATGATTATAAGCTTTTTGTTTTGATAAAGATTTATCTAACATATTTTTCAAGTAAATATCTCCACTTCTGATATCACAATAACGCAAAATGAAGTATCACTTTTTTCCTCTTCAAGGACTGCATAGGCCGTATCTAGGATGTTTTGACATTGATCTATATAATGATAAATGAATATTTTTAGTTATTCGTCCCACCAGTATACTGTTTTGATTGACAAATGAGAACAAGCGCTCCCAGTGTATCAGAGGATTAGTGGTCTAAATTGTTCAACTTGTTGTCCAATAGACATAGGAACGAACACATCCGGGAGAGACATTTTAATTTTTCATTGTTAGCAGTTAAGGACGCATTTTTAATGAACATTTGTAATTGATACCAGTGTGTGAATATTATAAAATAAGATTGAATGATATAAAAAAGGATCTTATTTATTATTACTATGATTAATTGATATATTGGTACTACTAAACAACTTGACAAAAAATATTTTTTAAAAAAATCTGTTTAACGCCTTCCAGATTGAACCATTGTTCGAATTTTCTTACGGAAGGTCATACTTGCACATTTCTCTTTTTCCCCAGATAAACTGGTTTTGTCTGAATTTTTCGGCATAGAATTTAGTTTGATATATTTTTCTTCTATAATTTACACGTGAACGTTGTTGTTGATATTCCAGTTTTAAGAAATTAAATATTATATTTTGGATGAAATTCGTCGGCATTCCAAATATTTCTGTCCCGATTCCAAATATTTCTTGTACGCTTTCCATCCATGGAATTTGGGCCAGGCGAATGTTATGGTAGATATGATTTTTGATCCATTTAAAAAAAAATCTTTCCTGTGTACAAAGTTAAGAAAGGTCAGAAGATTTATTTGCTAATTTATTCATTCAAACTATAGAAAAAGGTTACTTTCTTTAAAACCAAGACAAGAAATCTTTCGTTGTCAAACTTCCAGAGTTGACTTTTTATCGCAATTAATCAGATATGGAATTTAAGATAAGTTGAATTTCAGACATGAACAACGGAGACAGAGAGTAGAAAAGAAATGAGACACCACGTCGTGTCAAATCGCGTTACCGAATTCTCAGGGTTTTGTTTTTTGGGGGGAGGGGGGCATTGAATTTCTTTATCAAAAATATTGCTTCAAGCTAATAACAAGTACATATATTTATTTATTTTTCTTTTTGATGAAAATTACCTGGCAACTAAGGATGTAATTAAAACAGTTGTTATGATAATAAACCCATCAAACAATATAAAAACACAAGAATTTTAAAAGGGCAGTGGATATTCATCCGTGAGTTTAAGGAATCTGTCCGGCCGTATTATTCATAATTACAAATAAATGATATTTACTCGTATTATTTCTGTGAATCAGGGGTCTAAGATGTTCTGGCAGAAATCAATCGATTTTGGCATCGAATCCAACTGGGAGCAAAACATTTCTTTTCTTTTTTCTTTACATTCGAGGTGAGTTGCGGATTAACCATTAGGCTTGGTATGTCAAACCTTTCTCTCTTGCTTTCAACGCCAGTGGCGAATTAAACATCAGGTTGATTAGGCCTTTTCTTTCTTCCTTTGTCTCACTCTTATTCTTGAGTTTCGACTTGAGTGACGCCATGCACAAATAACAGTGACATAGTGACGTACGCAAAAACTTATGACGAATTCACTCCCATTTCTAAAACCCAACTCAGGTTGACTTGTTCTGCTAAAATTAGCAAAACTATCGACAGGAACTATCAATAAAGGGGTTGAAATGAGATACGTAGTTTTGGAATTATATTGTATGGAGAAATCAATGCTGTTTTGTTTACTTTTTAGATTCCTACAATTATTATTATTGTAATTGATATTCTGTTGTCGTTGACCCAGTGTACATTGCATTCTAAAATTAATTATTGATTTTATAACCCAGGCTTTGCTTTATAAATCTTAATAAGAGCTACTGAAAGTCAGAACCCAGGAAGTTGGGAAGGAGAGAGTCGAAGATAGAAGGAGGGAGGGGTAAAAACGTCATAAAGATACAGGAACAATGAAGATTGGGTGGGGAGTAAGAAAAGGGGAAACTTTCACCTAAACTATTCACATCGAGGCTTGAAGAGTTTCAGGGAAATTGACTAGAAAAATAGGAATAAACATAGACCACGAATTTTTTTAACTATTTACAATTTGCTGATTATATTGCAATAATACCAAAATATCAGATGAGTTACTAAGATGCTGAGTGATGTGTAAAGGGAAAGCCTTAAAAAAGGATTTAAAATCAATGAAATTAAGATAAGAGTAATGTTCAACAATAACAACCATAATAGTAATGATAAAAAAGATTGAAAAAGATTAAGGAATA
>OY735203.1:62508820-62781320 GCA_963457665.1 Thysanoteuthis rhombus | reverse complement strand
CCAGGCTCTCGACAAACATTTTTTGGCGGCCAGGTGATGCGTTATGCAGATTTATACGGGTCTTCTATCCTTAATTTAGTTTACTATCCATTCAGTTACGTTTTCAGAGCTCCTTCAATGTTGGTAAGCAAATACTTTTCTTCTTTGATTATTTATAAACACATTAGTGTAACAAATTTTTCCTATTCTAGCCTATCTAGTGAAGGGTTGCTTGGACTGGCAAGTGATCAAATTTATAGAGTGCTTAATGTTATACAAAGCAAATACCAAACTCATATTCACACTTAAGTGAGAGGATAATGTTCAGGTCTATCACACCCTTTCATTCCTGTAAATAGAACGGGTCATCATAAATAAATACAGGCTGATGGATTGTTGCAGAAGATTGGATCATATTAGATCTGCTTTGAATCATATCAGAGATCAGTTCTGAAGTAAAGTATGTAAATCATTACAGCTTCCAGCTCTGGAGTCTGTCAACCAATATTAATGATCATATGATTCAGCTAACCACTGCATATGACTGCAATTACCCTACTCAGAATGAAAATGCAACTTATGACAGAATACTGTAAGTGCAGCAAAAGTCATGTTTACTAAAAAAAAAAAAGAAAAAATACTCATATACAACACCTAATGAGTTTGAAAGACTAGTGCACTGGTACTCAGTAGAGGTGGATTTGATTACTGTGTTTCCTGGAATTGAGTACGCCCCCCAATTTTGACTTGCAAAATTGGGAAAAAAAATTTTTAATAAAATTATGGTCTCACCACTTTCACCTGCCTTAACAAGATGTTTTGTGGGTGGCTCAGTAACATATAGATCCACTCGACCACTTACAATCTGCATTTTTTCTTTTATTTGGTGACATGGTAAGTTAACACCCAATTTTCGCGGCCTACTAGTAAGTACTTACATACTGTAGAGCAACACTTACACTATGAAACTCCATTTCCACTGCCTAATCTTCATCAAAGCAGTGTTTGTTTTTTTGTTTTTTTTACTTTCACTCGTATATCAATATTACAACCAATAATGATAGGACAGTGTTTGGAATAGAAACTGCAATGTTTCTGCAGAAAATAACTCATCAAACACTGTATTTCCTGGTGTTGAGGACACTCCCAAATTTTGACTTGCATAATCATGAATAAAAAACAAAAAAAAATAACATGAAATTAAGATCACTTTCAGCTACCTTTCCAAGATTCTTTTTGGGTGATATAGCGACATTAAGATCCCATTGACTGAACGTTACATTATTCATTACAGAATAACTGAACACAACCAAAACAGATGACTGCTGAGAATTTGATTACGATAGTACTGTTATTATAAAATTTACCAGTAAACTCTTATAACATATTGCAGTATTACTTCTCTCGTCACTTAATATTCAATTAAAATCAAGGTTATTTGAGGATAGCGGAAATACTGGTAATATTTCCTTACAATCAGCTTGACCCAATCATGGTTCTATCCACCGCCGAGTTATACCAATGATTTTTAGAATAGTACTCAATGCCTCACCGCTAAGCACTCAGCAAAAGGAGTTGAGGAACCTCTCCCCAAGGCTAAGG
Organism: Thysanoteuthis rhombus; assembly: GCA_963457665.1. NCBI lineage: Eukaryota > Metazoa > Mollusca > Cephalopoda > Oegopsida > Thysanoteuthidae > Thysanoteuthis > Thysanoteuthis major. The sequence goes on along the minus strand of OY735203.1, from coordinate 62,779,739 downwards.
CCAAATCCTGTTTGGTGATCTTATGAGAACCAGTGCATCAAAGTTACGCAACGTCAAGCCTGGTCACTCGCTAGATGGGTGACCATTGCATCAGGTGCCGCTAGCAGAACAAAGTTTTGAAAGCTGGAAGTGAATCTTACTAACAGTTGCCCATGTGTACCTAATCCTGTGACACACCCAATGAGGTTATAAGCAGAGAACGAGGATTCATACATACATACATCAATATACAACATCTAAATTATTACTTGATTGATCGCTCGTCTACCATAGTATACTAATATGGTAATGAATTTTTGTGATCATGTACATTTTTTGAAAAACTACTTCCAATACTTGTGTGTATTTATTATTTTATACTAAGTATGCATAATTTATACAATTCCTCCAAAGGTCATACGCAGTAGTTCAGATTTGTGTCTTGCCAAGATTACCTTCCTCTTGGGTTAGGGTAGGCCTACTAGTTTGACTAAAAATCACAAATAGCATAAAAGTTGTTAAAAGTATAATTGACTAATCGATTGTTTTGTTCGTCCACCATTTGGTTTCATTTTGTTTTTTTTCCTCCAACCAGATGGCGCATGAATCGACAGTTTCCCATGAAAATAACATTGAAGGAAGCAGTGACTTGATGGCTAGCCGTTCTCGTTCTTACACTGATAATCTTTCATGTGTCTCACCGGAAACTTCCTTGGCCAAACGCAAACCTCTGCTTCGTGCTGACAGCCTTGTACCCAATCTCTATGCAGATACCCCGAAGGAAATCACTCAAATCCTTGAGTTTGATGAGGAGGAAGATGCTGCATCCACTTGTAAGGCAGATGAAATCCACGAAGAGGAGGAAGAGAATTAATGCAAAAAAAAAAAAAATATATCTCCGGTTTTCTTGACCCTATGAATCAGCTCCGTTTTATACAATATTTTCCTCCTTTATACTTCTCCACGATACATTATTTTTATTGATTATTTCTAATGACATTTTTCTACTTTGTATCTCATACTGAAAAAAAAAAAATCAAAAAAACTAAGTGTTCCTGAAGAAATTTTGTGGTATCTTCCCTATAGTGTTAAAAAGATTCCTCTCATTAACCCATGATTTTTTCCTAACGTTTCTAGTTATTCAAAACCCAGCCATTTTCCTAATTGTATCAAAATAAACATCTGTGACTAGGATGAATCTAACAATTAACCCATTAACTGTGGATGAGAAGAATTTCAGTCATTGCAGTTCTGTGGTTAACTCAATAAATTCCCCATTTTATTGTGACTGATAGTTAAGTTCTGTGAGACAGAGTTTTCATCTTGCAACAGACAAGAGCTTTGCAATGGATAATTATTACACTTTGCTACCTGCCACAGTTAATTGGTTTACTAGAATACTGATAATAGACTGACAATACAGTTATTATGCTTTGAAAAAGAATCTCTGAATAAACTCGGCCATATTGTTTTTGATAACAGAAAGTTTAGTTGTAGACAAAACCTAATTGTAATTTGGTTATATTCGCTGATGCTTACTTCAGAGATATTTGAAGTATTTTTCTTAACAGATTTGAATCTAGAAGTGTTAGTTCTTGTCTAAATTTTGTTAGACGGGTTTTTTGATCATTGAATGTGGTTTAATTTATTCTTTGTTGATCATTTTTTTATTTTTTGCAACATTTTGGCAATGTATCTTGAAAAGACAAGGAAAATGTTCCAACTAAACCACATACAATGATAATAAGCATTAATCATCAAGAAAATTCCTTTTAATAAAACTACATAGTCTTTGGAATTAAAATACCTCAAATTAGAAAAGTAATTTATGATGATTATGAAATAAATCAAGTTTGGTTAACATTAGTCATTTATAAATCTAAATCAGTAATGCTACAACAAAAAAAAAAAAATCAAGTTCTGCTTTTGGCACTTATTGCATCATTACTGATTTACAAATGGGTAATAATAAAAGCCAATTATGTTTTCTTTCAAGAAAGAGCAAAGATTGGCAGTGTATATCTAGAGATATTAGATGTCAACATTTTTGTCATTAATCCAAATAATGTTTTGAATTCTATTGAGTGAAAAAGTTGATAGATGCTTACAAACATAAAAAGCTAATATTAAAATCTTTACTAAAATAATATACAGTATTTTTTCTCGATTTATCATCATATTTAATGTGCCAATATGGTGCATGGATGACTTGAAAAAAAGAAAAAAAAAAGAAAAAAGATTAATAACACGTTTGTTGCTAATTTCAATAATATTCAATGTGTGACACTTTTGACCTAACATTATATTAATAATACATGCTGTGATGGATTATCAACTGACCAGACCTATAGGCTGAGCTTTAGTAAAGCTCCCCATGACCTTGCTCCAATACTTCACAATTCATTGGATAGAATGAAGTGACATTAAGTCATGTTAAAAAAACTTATATCATTGCACTGTATATAATGTAATAATATACAGGTATACCTTACCTTTACAAACTAAATCATTCCTAATGATAGCTCGTAAAGCGGGAGTTCGTAACACGGGGTATAATTATTCATTGAGAACAATACATTAAGTAGTCTAAAGAAGCAAAATTATGTATAAAATCTTCTGGGACACCTAGGGACTTATCTGTTTACAAACAGGCTCAAGGCTTTTCTTCAAACTATTATATGATTTTGACCAATCACACTTGAAACAAAAAAGTAAGAAAATTCCTATCGCTGGACTTTATCACTCATCATTTGTAGATACGGTTCTCTCAAACATACACATTCAACTTTTGCATGTACAACCGACGTAATACTACACGTCACCACAAAAGCAAGTGAGAACTTACAAATTCATCTTCTTTCAACAGACACCCACATTTAAACTTGTTACAGTGCAATGTGAACAACTTTTTACTGGGTCCAAATTGAACGAAAATAAGATTTTACATAATTCCTATTAAGTTTTAAAAAAATTATTTCAAGCCAGTGAAGCCAGCAGTTTGTAAAAAAAGGTATACCTGTACATTACAGTCCTCTTATTCATTTATTTTGTATTTTCTTTACCTTTTTTTGCATTTTGAAAAAAAACTTCCATCTTTTTTTCATTCACAAAAGAGTTGATAACAGCATATAAACATATACACTCAATTAAACAATTTTTTTCTGCTTTCAGGGCCTCTTCCCTTCTGGGGCCCCTAGTTGTAACCCTACTCAGCCTAATGGCTAATCCGACACTATACACGATATATATTTGTGTTTTCCTACTTTATGGAAAATAATCTTATTTTGGTTATTTTTAAAATCAGCAACATTTCAACCCTGGGAAATCATGTATGAAAAAGAAAATCGTGTGCCATTTATGCAATATGATACAATATCCTACCTTTTTCTTTTGTCATTTATTAATTTTCATTTTATAACTTCTTTTTTTTTAGCCTTGTTTGCACCTCACTGTAATCAAATAACTGCTGACAAGGTATTCATTTAAATGTGCAGCTAATTTCTCCTGCAAACACTTGGAAATAAAAAAAATAAAACATTGCTCAAATCTTTAACCTTAAAATTAAATGATACACTCATTTTGAGACATCATTTTTGCTATTCTTATTTATCACTTCATTTCACGAATTCTTTTGTGCCTATTATTCCACTAATTTTTTTTAAATTCCATTTTTTGGTGACTCTTTGAGGTGCAGGTAAAACTTAGACGTTAATTCCTTTATTAGCTCTCCCAGTCAATGGCTACTCCTTCTCAAATCTAGTTTCATATTGTCTACATATCAATGCATGTTTCTCTTTTTGCTTACCTTACTGGTCAAGAGTTGATAATGTTTATCCAATTATAAACTGATATTTCTTGCGACATGCCTAACCATACGCTTTTAGAATTCCTTTGATTACTCAACAGCTGAAGAGAGTTATTTAACAATGTTTTAAAAAAAATGACCTTATTCAAATAGCTGGTAGTTCAACTTTACTAATGAATTTCCTTTTACTAAACATATCAACAAAATAGCCGGATTATATATATATATATATATATATATATATATTTGAGAGACAAGCAATGAAAAAGTCTTTCATATTTTTCAAGTTTCCTGAACCTTTTTAAAAGAAAAAAATCCCGATCAAGCATCTTGGTTAATTGTATTGAAAAAAAAAGAATCAAAATTTTTCTGAATGATCCCAAATTTCAGTATTTATTCTCCCTTCCCACTAAGGCAAATTAGACACAAGGTCGGGTTTGTTGTTGGCCCCCCCACACATACACACTCATGCATGTAAATGAGGATGAAGATAGTGTAGTTCCCCCAGTGCATGTGACTGGGAGGTGCAACTAGGGGGTGCAGTCCCCCAGAACTAGACATTATTTTCATACCACCCTAGCCACGTATGATTAGGCGGGAGACAACAAAGCCCGTAACCATACTCAAAAGGAACCAAATGTTAAAATGCTTATAAGCATGAATCATCCAAGATTTCAGTGTGGACTGAACACTTAAGATTTTAACTAACTTACACTAGAAACCAATTTTACTTATGCCAATGCTATATTATTAGGAGTTTTTTTACATTCTTTTTCTTTTTGTTCTAGACTTTAAAATTGATATTTTATGCTTGAAATAAAGTATCAAAAAGCAACTTATTACATGATAATCCTTTTTTTTTTCCTTTCTGATTATGTTTAAAAATATCTTGCATTTCAGGAAGTCTATATCTATTTATCATTAATAAAATTCCAAATTAGGTATTCTTATATATACTCATTTGGATTATTCTTGTCTGAATTTCTGAGATGAGGAATTATCTTTATTATACACTGATTTACCAGAGTCCCCATCTGGGTTGTTAGAGTCTCATTATTTCAGCCATTGTATCTTCTGGCCGCCTTCAAGTTTGTGTCGTTTGAGGTAACCCTCGGGGAATTTCGAACCAAACCCTCTATTCTATCCGCAGAAGTAGGTGGTTCTCATGTCTCTATCCATGCCAGAGTATCAGTTGATTCATCCTGGAACCGACTGAGGTTTTGATAGTTAAGCTCAGTAGAATTAACTTCTTATCTTTGCATCTGTACTGGAATGTTTGATGGTTTGACAATTTTTAGTGGAGCTTTACTGATCATTTACATTTTTGTATCACGTCGGGTCTGTATAGACTTGATAAGTTTTGTCTGAATTTTCTAGACAAGACAAAATAAGGAGGAAGACTCACTTGGTACAAGATCTCATCTGGTATGGACAGTGGAATTAGAATCTCTGTTGATTGAATAAAGGGTTCAGTTCAAAATAACCCATTAAGACCAACACCTGGAGAACACCAGACAGTACAACAAATGAAATGTTTTGACCATGATAACCAAAATGAGGAGACTAGTAGATGTAAATCAGTGTATAATAATTAATTGGATCAATATTCCCTGCTTGAATTGTAATGGTTTCATGGTGCTATTCAAGAGATTGCATATTTGAAGATATAAAAAAAAAAAAAGAGTTCTGCTCTCCCTGATACAATTTTTTTTAAAATTCCAACGTTTTTTGTTTACCTTATATATATATATATATATATATATTATGCGTGTTAAAAAATGGATATATATCTGAGAAGATGTGAAGTAAGTTGACAATTTGGAAAAGAAAAGACTTGGGTCTAATTGGTACATCTCAAGTTTTTTATTGGTAGCTAACATTTCATCCAAATATGTATATATAAGAAGTGGAATCAGTTTTCAGTGAGTGAATTTAAGTGAAAACGTGATATTTCAGATAAAGGGTAATATTGAATTTAAAGTCAACAATCATTTTCAAGTTTAAAAAGTTGAAAAGTGGAATAAAAGCTATTTCTAAAAACAAAATCTATAAACATTGTGATTACATAGTCAATCAAAAGAAATAAAATTTGAACATTTTCATATTCAACTGTATTTGATGGCGTATAAGGCATACAAGCAAGGAAGATTCTTCCTCATTTCAGAGAGGAATATTCAGAAAATACTTACCAACCTTGTGACCCGTTGGGTCACCCTTCGAGAGAAAATTAGTGCAATTTTATGTAACAAGAATTAACTCAGATTTTCTTTCTACACATTTGCAAGTGAATGAGGCAGACAACTATCAAGTAGCAATTGTAGAGAAATTTCCCTTAACTAATCAGTCAATATGGTGAGTGCGAACACAGACCCCACTTTATTAAGTTGCAAATCACCAGGATTTTTTTTTGCATTTTTAGCGCATCTAGGAGGTACTGGCTACTATGCACCATTTTGGCCACTCAGAGGTCACATACTGGTTACCAAAATCAGACTTAGTATTATATAGATTCATAGTTTACAGTAATAATAAAGACTAAATATTGACTGAAGGAAGAATCTTATCTTCCTATACCATAGGTACTTTTTTCAGTCATTTTGTTGGAAAAATACATTTTATCGGGTATTGATGTAACAGGTCTGCTGTAAATTTGAATAAAAGTTCGCAAGTGTTGATTAAATAGACTATCAGTCATCGTACAGTCATCTGCTACTTTGGTATCAATGGTTTATCACCCAAGGAAATCTATGAGAATAGGGAGACAATGCTAAACAAAGATACACTCCTCCTTACAGGCCTTAATACAAAGGTTAGAAATGACCAAACAATGGCTGATTTTGTCCGTTTTCTCAACAATTGCTGACTCAAGTTTCAATTGTCTGGAAGTGAAAAAATAAAACAGTTATGAACTTCAAATTTTCTGTTATCATTCAAAGAGTTAAACTGTATATGAATTTTGTTGCAACCGTGTAACCCATATCCTTGTACCTCAGGCCACAAACCTATCATTCTCTCCTTGTATAAAAGGTATATTCCAGGTGACTGCCTGCAAGATGCTGCCAGAGAGTTTAGATAAATAGTCATTGAGTCAACATTCTTTTTCTCAAAGTTATCAGAATTTCAGGCAAAAGATTATATTTAATTTCTGCCTGCATAAATGATCAACTGTAGCATTGTTTTAATTTTTGAATGTGGAGGTTGAAGTAAAAAACTCTCAAATCAACCCTGCCTTTTTACATTTGTAGATTCCAGAAGACTGATGTTCTATTTTTTGCCTATGATATACTGAAACTTGAAGATATACATCCTCCAAGAGCAGCTAATTTGACCTTTTACCAAAAATTCCAGACCGTCTGTTATTTGAACAGAAACTTTTTGTATCATTTTATAATGCTTTTTACCACTTTTGTACAATGTTAGTCACTCTGTTTAATTCCCAAATACCCGTCAAAAAAAGGCTTTACGAGTAAAAATATGAAAATTTGTCAAGTGAATTACTAGCTTGTTTCATAAGTCTTCAGTTATCTGAAACGAATTGCTGGTTACCTCCCCCTGATTAATTTTGACGTTTATAGACGTATTGAAATTAAAACGGCAAATCTATGTAAGAAAATTTCAACTTACAAAATCAAACAAGAGAAAAAAAAAAAAGAATTGATTTATATAAATGTCTTTGTATATTTACTTGGGTATTCATCACTTGTTAATATCATTCACTTAAACATAAAATAAATATCTGTTTTTATTTATCACTGTAGACTCCTTGTAGAGCTTAGAGTTGCACCACACACTACCAGCAAGTAATCGCTGGGCAGATACTGCCACGGTTTCTTTAGCCAGTAGATTTTTTTGTATGGGGTGAAGTTGCTAGTTGGATTGCCTTACAAAGCTAAAGAGCTCCAACTGCCCTGCTATCTACTTAGCTCGGGTTTGAGGGGGACTCATTTTTCTCTCATCTGTACAACTGTTACACCATCCCGTATATTCATGAAGTCAATTACTAAATGCTTAACGTAGAATGAAATGTATGCGTTTCAAATTCATGAGTGACCAAAATAATGAGTAAATCCAAGCATGATTTCAGACATGGTAGAAAATTGATATTTTGATTACTTTATCTGTATTTTGTCGAACCTTTTCAAGTGTCTGTGCTAGTCTCGTGAGGCATGAAAAGAACTTGTTTACATCATCGTTCAGGGCTGACCTTAGGAGCTGCTGGGCTCAATTGGAAACATTTTTCGCGGCACCCCAGGTTCACAGCCAAAGTCTTAGAGATATCATCATCATCAGTCTTTTATCATCCGTCGTTAGATATAGACCTTCCTCAGGATTCACCAGACCTCTCTATCATGTGTTTTATGGAGCCAATACTGTCTGGACTTATCAAGTTTGTCTCACAATCTCATATTCTGTTGGCGTCTGTTCCACATTTGATCTCTGGGGATCAATGTTGCACGTCGTGATGTCCATCGGTTGTCTGACATTCTTTCAACATGACCAGCTCATTGCCATTTAAGTTTCCTAATGGATTCTACATGGTCTCACAGCTCCGGTTTTTTTTGCTAATATGCTGTGCTGTCGAGCATGATTCTCTGATATGCACGTTTTAAGGTTCTCAGTTTGAGGGTCAATCTCTTGGTTAGGTTAGATTAGGTTCCTTAGAGATATGAATAAAGTTTATAATAGTCTTTATATCTCTATGGTACAATGGCATACAATCAACATGTGCACTTGAAAAAATTAATTTTCTCACTACATATTTAATTCAAGTATTGTGAAAAGAAAAATTCAAAATATAAGCAGTGTAAACCCCTCTGACTTTAATGATTCAGAAGAAAATTGAAACCATTGCTGTTCTCTGTAAAACCTGCAATGTGGTGTGAGGTGTAAACTAGAGCAGATTACCCTGGTGCAGGTGACCCATTAGGTGCAGGGGATCCCAATGGGGAGGAATTGGCTTAAAGCTAACCCTGTCTTTCTTATATAAAAGTAAGAATATCTGGTTTTCTTCATGGCATTTATCAACAGATATTCATTGGACAAGGCCATGTTTCTTGAGCATTTTGAGCTGTAAGCTCACTTGCTATGGATTTCAAAGCCAGTGTGCAACATACTGAGAGACCCAAGTGATTAGAAGTTTTCAAGACATTTTATAAATACTAGTAAAATATTGCTTTGCTGACTGTATACTTAGGGTTTGAAATCTGAAGCACTGTAGTATCTAAAAACTCCATAGAAGTTCAAAGGAAAATGAAGTCATATCTTTTAATAGAATACAAAAATAAAACCACATTACTTCCACAGTTCATGATACCAACTCAGAGCATTGTCTTTTTTTGGGTATATGGTGATGATGAAGTAGTAGTAGTAATAATACACACTCACTAAGCTGTTCTTCCTTAGGGGTGAAACAAAGATTTTCACTATCTTTTTGCATGCCTCTATCTTGTATACTCCCCCCCCCCCAATAAGTTCAATTCCATCCAATTTTAATTTCTCTTTTTTTTATTTTGATGCACCATCAACCTGACGAACACACGTGCACGTACAGAGCTTGGTTAGCACCAATTTTGTGCTTGGGTGTTTGCATTACCCCCTTCCTCTTTTTCTATTTGTTATGTCACAGGCAGACTTACACCCTGGAAATAATCATAAAGATTTATTTAAAAAAGCAAAGAATCTGGATGAATGTTCCTGTTTTGAGAGATTGATGGCTTTGATGCTATTTAGATGACTTTTTCATTTCACTTTTGAAGGCCAACTGTCAGCCGATTCTCCTGTTTAACTTTCAGTCTTCACTTGACTTACAGGACGATCGTCCTTTTTTTTGTGAGTTTTCAAATCATTTAAAATCCTTGATATTAATTTTATAACAAATCTATATGTCTCTACTTGATTGTATATATTTTATGATGAAATTTTATAAAGACCTTTGTCAGTTGAAAATGACCAAAGGTTGTTTTTTTTGTTTTTTTTTCTCTCCTTGGCCTCCGGTTAGTTTGTCTTATACCAACTGCCCACCTTTGCACATATATTTCTAAATCGATCTATCACGTAATGTAATCAAAATGAGTTTTTGTTGGTTATGAAATCTGAAGATCGAAAACAACACTATGAACATTGTATTAAAAGTATCGTTCAATCAGAGTCCAAGCTCTGGTTATCAATGTACACAGAAAATAAATTGTATTTTAGAAATATTTCTTTTACTACCTATGCTAGTAAATGCCCCATTGCTTTGCTAATAGCATACCTAAAGCCGTGTACTGTGTCAGTATGTTTACACAATGATTTGGAAGGATAACACAAGGTATTGTTCATTAAAATTCCTGTATTCATTCTGGGTAAAAAAAAAACAAACAAATTTGACACATTAGCAACAGTTGCAATAGTAATAGTAGTAGTAGTAGTAGTAGTTTTTGTATCAGCAGCCAGCGAACAAATGTATACACACACAGCGGAACAGACAATTTTATGTTTGTACGGTTGCTATACTCTCTTCCTACTTGATGTGTCACGGATAAATTGACAGGTCGCAAATTATGATGAAGATAATTGAAATTAGTTTTGGTTTGTTATGAAATCTGTTGAGTAAAAATGACGCCATGAACATTGTATTAAAAGTATCGTTCAAACTGGGTTTATGCTCTGGTTATTGATGTATGTAAACATATCGTGCAAACAAAAAATTGTTTTTAGTAAATATTTCTTTTTACTATATCAACTTTTCAGACAATTCAATCTCTTTCTCCCATCTTTGTTGTTGACGATGTTTTGGCCGATCAATTCTACGGAACTCTTCAGACGTAAAATGTAATATCCATAAGGAAAGAAAGTCTCTGTCATATTACAATTTACACCTAAAGAGGACCGTACAATGAATTGTCTGAAACGTTGTGTCAACAACATAGAAGGGAAGATGAGATTAAATTATCCAAACAAAAGTTGATGTGTTAATAACTCTTCTTAGAATTAGAGACAATACATTCTTTTACTCGGTTTGTGATGTTGCTTAAAAGATATTTGGATTTATACCCTTCACTTGAACCATTTGGATCTTCATCAAAGCCTGTATCCCTTGCCCCTCTTTTGCATCCTTGATGTTGTCAAAACTATGTTTTCGACCGATCCATTCTTCAACCTTCATCAGGGGTATAATGCTGAAATTGATTGATCTGGTTGATGACCAGTGTTCCCTCTATTTTTTCTCATGGCCTGTGGGGGACCAAAAAGCCTGTGCGCAACTGTAGATGTGCAGGGTGCAGAAAATATTTTTTACTTTTGAGAAGATCATTAATTTTTTGTCTAAAGTTTATGAAACAGAGGTCAGTTACTTTCAACAAAAAGTGGTGAGATGAGTCAGCAAGGGTGGATTCTTGGTAGACAGCCTTGTGCCAGACTTTATGCAACAATTAGTACACATTATAAACCTACAATCAAATGATGTCGCTTAGAACAAGTGTGACATCATGATTGCTTGTTTGGCATTGTAGTTTTATTGTCGAATATTTTTTTCTTCGTTTGAAACTTTCAAAATTTGTGTGCGGCATTAAAATTTTACTACACGGCATAATTTTTTCTTGTGCACACAGCTTAGAAGGAACACTGTTATTGACCCCCTTTTCTGTCATTTATTATTTACCTGACAAAGGTTGAGAAACCGAATTTGTCGGACTATTATGTTGACAATATCAAGGAATCGGACTGTCTGAACAAAATTTGAAATGATAATGACTTTTCTCCAATTCATAAACAATAATATCTAGTTTTCCGTAAATATTTCATGAATGCACATACCATAATTTATAATTTGGGGGGAGAAATTTGTCTATAGTTTTTAAAAAAACTTTGTATTTAAATGGATTTTTTAAAATTTGTGTACCTAGAATGATAGAAATAAAGATAACCCGTAAAAGTGAGTGGTAAAATAATTTATTTCAAACTTTGCATCTGTAGTAAGTTAACCGTTAGAACTCTGGATTCTTTTTCACGGGGCACCAAAATCTTATGCTCTTGGGAACTTTTAAAGCCTGTGGGTTGTGTCTGTTCATGTACGGCCAAAATGAACCAAGCAACACAATCGCAAAATTTCAATATATTCTTGCAATCGTTGTTGCTTGCAGTTAGAGGACATACTTTTTGCTCAACAGAATGGCCCACAGAATGACAAAAGTTAAATAGAGAAAACTAGGAACAATTTTATCAAGAAATCGTTCTATGATATCTCATTTTAAAAAAAGATCTGTAAAATCCTCTATCAAAAGGTGAATCATTGTTTGAATTTATTCATATGGTGTTATTTAACTTCCTATTTGTGGAATAGTGTTTCTCTCTATATGATACTGACATGTTCTAAAATTTGAAGTATTTGATCAATTAATGAAATGGCTTTTGTATACTTCCATTTCTCACTGATATATTCACAGTATTTAGTATCTTTGTATCTCATGCACAGTTCAACCTGAACTTCATTAGCATTTGGAAATATCAATCTGGATTATATTTCCTACAAATAACAGGAATTTTGAGATAGAATAGGCTTAATAATTTTCATTAATTCTATGAGTTAAGCTTTTATTTAACTGGAATACTTTTTGTAGTCTTCAAAATTATCTATTAAACTAAGTAGTTCAGATAAGAATCCTACCAATCAACATGGCCATCTGCAAGCTCACCTTTTCAAAGGAAGGGAAAAAAAAACCAAACAAAGTTATAGATACAGAAAATTTCATGAGTATATAATGATTATAAATTGCGTTATATAGACTCGCTTATTTGGAATGATCACCCATTATTACACAGTGATTGTATCATTTGGCCCAGACTATGTAAATAGGATAAACAATTAAAGAAAATGGGGCTGTTGTAGGAATCAAACCTGCGACCGATAGGGTAGCCACTTCAACATAACGTTGCTCTTACCATTGAGCTAAACAGCTACCGGTTATGCAAAAGCCTAAATAACTGTCTCAACTCCAGACTTCCATCTTGGTACATTCATTGTGTAATAACGGATGATCATTTCAAATGAGATTTTCTATATGATATAACACAATTTATAATCATATATATATATATATATCAAGAAAATTTAAAATAAACAGGATGCTGATTGATCTACAATATATTGGAAGTGTAGATATAATGCATGTCAGGATAGATCACTCACAAACAAAAGTTATGAAGAAATTGTGATAGAAAAATACAATTCTGAATAGAAAGTCAACTTCTTAAAAGCAGACTCACTTAAGTAAAACTTTAAGGTTACTGTTTTTGTATCTGGCCTGTAGGACAAGCCCCTTTGTGGGTGTGTTTTTTTTAGATGCTTCAAGTGTCATCTTATCTGCAAAATAAACTAATTATTTCGATATAAACTAGCTTGAAGGCTGAATTAAGCAGCTTAATTAAGCTTGATGTTGAGTCAGTTAACTTCCTGTTAAAGAATTTATATCATTATTATTTGCAAATAAAGAAGGGAAACTAAACGGTAATTAGCATTTAATACACCTGGAGTTGACTACCTTGCGAAATAGGATCATCATCATAAGGATTATTGGGGTTAGTGCAAATGCTGACCCCACACTATTATTATTAAGTTGCTAATTGGACTGGAAATTGCTTAGACCTAGAGCATTTTAACAGTTACAGTAAACATACAAATATACATACAGAAATCAGATCATTATAGACAAGCTGAAAATCAACTCTATTAGAAAGCCCCAAAGCTGGATAGTACTTGTACATGGTCACCTCCTGAAACCCCCGAAACAAACACATAAACAACTTTTCAGGGCATTGGCTAACTGCTTTGTACGGAATGTTGAATGGATAAATTTTGTGTGCAAATAGTGCAAAAAAAATCTAAAAAGATTAATGTTTTTTCTAAAATGTGTGCTGTTCATAGATTAAGATGTGCTGAATTCAATCATGGTTTCATTTTTTTGTCTCAAATGCGTGGTTCTCGAGTAATAAAAACCTTTTAAAAAAACAACAAAAAAACTCAAGATATTAAGAAGAAAAAGATTATCACAGTATAAGTCTTTAGGTGAGTCTGCTTTTCATTTGTGTATATGATTTATCTTTCCACACACTTTATTTTGGTATGTTAAGCAAGGTCTCCGAGAGGGGTGCAGTTGGTGCATTGTACTGTAGCCCAGAGGGCCAAGACAGTTAAATGGGGCTTCCGAGTAAAATGTCCATCAATAAAATGATTTGACTGGATTGTTTACTGGTGAACAAATATAGTGTAACATTCTAAAAGGGTTATAGTTGATGAAACCAGGATGGCTAAAGTATGAGGGTGTTTTGCCGTGTGTAGGAACGGGGGGGGGGAGGCAGGTAAAAACAGCTTTGCCTCACCTTGTAAAATTCTTCTCGGAGACCCTGATGTTAAGTATAGTAAAAAAATATAGAAAGAAAGTTTGATTGGTGTTTGTAGCTACAGATTTTTTTGACGTGTATTTATGCTTGATGAATGGGCCGAAGTGGACCACTGGAAAAATTTTTTTGAAAATGTTATTCTATGGATTTGTTGATTTTTCTTTGCTGCTTTATGGGGTGGGAGAGTTTTTAGTTTTTTGTTTAAATAAAATGAAACTGTTATAATCCTTATAGCTTCAATAAAAGTATTCAACACAAACAAGTTTTGTTTTTTCTTGAAATCTTTCTCAATTTATCCTTGCCTACAAAGTTGGAAGATATATATATATATATCTATATTCATTCATATATATCTGCTTGTTTGTCCATGCAATATCTCCAAACAATCTCAATGAATTCTTATGACATTTGTGGAAGATTGGATAAGAAGGAATCGATTAAAGTTTAGGACATCCAGGAAATTTTACTGTTATCTCTCCTGCATCGTAAGTATATATGGACTGATTTTCATTCAGTTTTTAGTGACAATTGTGTTGGCAGAAGTATGCACTCTTTGAGTGCTTTCTAGTTTTGAAAACAGAAATTACAGCTCGATTTTCTCACATTATCTCCCACTCTCTCTTCATTCAAAAGACAATCCAAGCTGTCACTCTCAAAACTCTTTTAGTCCACTTACACTGAAGAAATTTGTCTCAGTCTCTAAATCAGTAGTTATCAATGTTTTTTGGGGATCACACCCCTTCAAGATTTCAAAATCTGTCTCATTTTATGACAAAAATAAAATGTTAAAATTTATAACAAGAATTAATTTTTGTAATAAAAATAATTCCTTCCAAGTAATTCACTTGTGCAACCTTAGATTTGCAGACGACATTTTCACAGAGAACCAACACAACCTCCAGCTAATGCTAGATGATCTAAACAGAGAAAGCAAAAAAGTCAGCCTACACATGAACTTCAATAAAATGAAAATCATGTGCTACAGTCATGTAGAGAATAAGAACATAACTGTCAAAAAAGAAAATGCAAAACTCGGCAAGGTAGACCACTACATCTACCTAGGACAGCGAATCTCCATGAGACCCTCAAAATAGGAGGAAATCAAGCGAAGAATCACCGAGAGATGAACTGGACAGAATCAGGAAATACTGGCTCCACAACGCCCATGATAGAGAATTGTGGCGAATCCTAGGGAAGGTCTATTTCCAACGACGGACGTTAAAAGACTGATGATGATGATGATGATGAATTCACTTGTGAATACATTAAATCAATACCAAAGTTTTAGAAAATTAACTTGGATAAATTTGTGATCCGAAAGTCAAAATTTTTAAGAAGGAATGATTTTGAAGTCGCAAAACCCCAAAAAGTTTGTAATAAAAACTGTTGAACAGAAAGTTTTAAAAAGGTTTTTGATTTTGGAAAAACCTTGCTTGTTCAAAATCCAATGTGGAGTTACATACTAGATCCAATCTTTCAAAATTGCTTGTTTCAGTTGTGTGTTGTGCTTTTGCTGGTGTATTTTGTCTGTTTGAGACATTCACCAGCTGCAGGTTGGTCACTAATTTAAAATTGCTTCTTGCTTGGTATGTAAGAGAAACCAGTAGGCTCCCAGTGGATTACAAAATCTTGCTAGAAGATTCTGGTCTCTGATTGGTTGATAATCAAGGTTTATTTAACTCTACTCTATTTTAAATTTTAATCATTTGACTATGTGCTTTTTTTTCTTGGAGCCTGTCTTATGTAGAGTTCTCAAAAAGAATTCTATGGAACTTTTAAGACAATGAACATTTCCGGAATAAAGTCTTTTAATGGTTTATTATCCACCTCCATACTGGAAATATCAACTAAAATTTTTCATGCACCTCATGTTGACAACACATGCATGAATTTTTGATGACTCACAAAATAAATCTGTTAATTCAACTATGCAAAATAATCTTTTGAAAAATCTACCATATGCCGATATATAAAACGCACATTTGATTATTTTTTCAAAATGCAAAATCACACTGAGACCAATGCATTGGTATTATGACTAGGGGACTGTCTATCAAAGCTCAATATGAATGATTATGGGGCTTGAATGAGTTGCAGTAAGCAGTAGTCCTCAAAATAACCTTGTAAACCATTTGTCTTCTAGTCCTGCATATACAGTGTATTATTTGTACATTTCTCTGGAATTAAAACTATCTTCCATCATTATTTCATAAATGTTAACTGCAAGCATTTTCAACTTTATCTTAATGTTTGTTAATCCCTGTGAAAAAATTCATGGAAATTGAATTTCTATGAGATGTTTTTTTTTAAAAGAAACTGCTGATCTCAGTGGAAGGGTTCATTGTTTCAAATTGTGGGTAGGGAATATCTTTATCAGCAATATCAACTCTAAACAGAAGAGTCCATTGTTCTAGACAGAGAAACAGGAAAAAAAAAAAGAAAAAAAAAAAAAAAAAAAAAAATCACTGTTCATTATATAAGTAGATTCGTTACCTGATGAATCATGAGAATGTAAACATTGTTATTTTCCAAGAATGGCATAAGACTTTATTTTCTATTAAGTCTGCTCAGATTACATGCAGAGGGACCCCGGTTCTATTCCAGGGGTGAGCAAAAAGAGTGGAAAACTCTTCATTAAAACAAATTTCCTTATGCACTCAGCAGCTAATCGAGTAAACCCTGAGCTGTGTTATTAGGGTGGAAAAAAAAAATGGTGAATGGAGCCATGCCCTCCCCTATTTGAAAGGATATTTACGAATTGAACGAGGAGCCCTCAAACTATAATTGCAGTGTTGTCTTTGACTTGACTTTCATCCATGTTGTCATAGTAACAGCAATTGCAAATTTTCAGATTCTAATGATTCTGTGGTTTCTTTTGATATTTCTTTTATTTCTCATTGAAATTGATTTGATAAGACATCACAGCTTTTTCAAGACGAATTTCCCGTTGAGAAAATTACCCTGATTTCAATTTTTAGCAAATGTGGGAGGTAGTTATATTCAAGTATCGCTTAGTTCTAATCTGGTAGTGGACCCAGAATCAAAGGGAAGCAACTCTGTAGGGAAGAAAATGTAGAGCTGCTGACGGTCAAAGGGGAGTAACTCCGTATGTCAAGGGGAACTATTTCTCGTGAATCTTCGAATTGTAACATGAGATGTTGAGATTTTTTTTCTTTCTAATATTTCTGTTCTTAGTTGGTTTTCTTTAATATAAAATATTGAAGTGTTACTGATAAATACAAGTTTTCTTTAATTTACTGCTTTTAGCTTAAGAAATGTCATTTTTGGGGTTTTTTTTTACACATCTGTTAATTCAGCAAAATCTTAGTATGGAATCATTGAATTCTTTGTGTTATTGATTGATTGATTGCATATGATGTATAGCGTGATTCTCTCTCTCTCACACACACACTAAAAGTTGACAATTTCACGATTCAAATATACAAGCTGTCACAAAAGTGATAACCGATTTGTCCCAAAATTAACGCCAGTTCTGACCGAAGCCATTATTAAATTGCTATTGAGAGCAACTAATGAATAGTCGCTCCTCCTGTATAGAACTGGCGTTAATTTGGGAAACAAACCGGATGTTAAAAGATTTTGTGACACACCATACTTACTTTGGCTTCAATTTTAATAAGGAAGGATTTATTCTGGAATGTTGTTAGACCAAGCTACGCAATCAACAAACTTAAAATGAATGATTATGACAGAGGGAAGAAAAATGAAACAAGTTTTTTTTATAATGTGGATCATTTTAAACATACCATTTGGGGATGCGGGACATTTGCATTCAATTTATTATGTTTGTTGTAGTACGCGGATATGTCTTACAAAACGCCTAAACGATTGCATCCTAGGGGCTGCAAATTTGTCTATGGGGTAAGTTGACCCTAGGGTTAACATTGGATAGGTGGCACTGACTTCCGTGCTCCTTTCTAATCAATTTAGGGTAAAGACTACTTTTTCGATCCCAATTTGTAAAAGTCCATTCAAGAACTTTTTTTTCTAATCATTGATCCAGTGGTTAGTCATAGAAAATAGAATCGGCAGACCGATTTCAAATTCCGGCGGAGGAAATTAAAAACTTCTTTTTATTTTTTTAATTTAAGTGCTATCAATGTAGTAGACTTTCAAACCTTCCAAAGATGTCTGTTGTGAGAACAACATTGCTTAAAGTTTGGGCAATTTACAATGTGACAATAATGCTGAACTGAACTCCTACTTTCTGTTCGTTGCATTTTTATTTTCAAGGACTCTTTCCTTTGTATCCGTGGGTTCGCTTTCCGTGATTTCAGTTACCGGTGGCCAACCCCCAAAATGAAAAATTCATATGTTTTACTCAAGTGCAAGACTAACGATGATGTCAATACAGATATACCAAAAGAGATTCTGTAAGGTTCTCTCTTTAAGTGTAAAGTTGAAAGTTCTCGATTTGAGTGAGAAAATCATCCAATACTGAAATTGCTAA
Organism: Thysanoteuthis rhombus; assembly: GCA_963457665.1. Taxonomy (NCBI): domain Eukaryota; kingdom Metazoa; phylum Mollusca; class Cephalopoda; order Oegopsida; family Thysanoteuthidae; genus Thysanoteuthis; species Thysanoteuthis major. The sequence goes on along the minus strand of OY735203.1, from coordinate 62,761,104 downwards.
GATTCACAGAAAGATCGAATTTTCTATTTGTCACATTACATGTATTATAGTGTATCGTTATAATTGCTCTTTTCTATAGTTAGTTATTGCTACTAATCTCTTTAATTGAATTAGACTTCATATGTATGTGTGGGAAATGACATAATCATCTATTGGGTTCAGTACTACCAATGGTTTTATGCATTTAATGAGGGTATTGGAACATATCCCACGCCGATATAAGGGGGGATACTTTATTATCATTCGGCTTATCAATAACACTGAAATATTGATTTATAAAGTGAACATCTTTTAAAACTTGTCAAATCTAATTTAGAAAAAAAAAAAAATGAATGTTACAATTCTTCATCCAATAGAAATAATGATGATAATGATTTACCGTGTATATAGTTCAAAATATTTTCCTTATGCTATACAGAGTTCCTTCCCTTTGACCATCTTTTCATCATTAAACTGGTCTAGAGACTCGGGTGAAACTAAGTTTGACTTCGATGATAAATATAATAGAAATAAGCATAAAGTGACTTAAAATAATGGGAAATTCATTTTTTCCATGATTATAGAAAGGGTTCCTGGCATGCCCCCCACCCCACAAAAAAGCTATAACCATACGGCTCTCTTTACAATCCGACATTATTTTTTCATATAAAAATGATATTGGATCGTAAAGGGAGATCTAAATGTTTTTATGTTTATAAAAAGACAGAAAAAAAGTACCCCTTCCTGAATCTTTTTCAGTGCAACTTGTATTTATTGATACCACTAAAAAATTGATTTATAAAGTCAAAACCTATTCAAACCGCGATGCTTTTTATCCAAAATTTTATGCAAGAAAATATGCATATATAAGCTAAGCAAAAAGAATTAAATATTTTAAAACATTTTGAATTCATCCATTTTTTAAGACATTTAAAATACAGAGAATTGAACATTCACTAGAACCCGCTGATCAAGCTACTTAGAGTTGCCTCCCTTTTAAGATTATAAACCGTATCCAGAAGATGTTTTCTCCCGGTTATTATTAACCTTATCCCGCTACCCCACAGTAGTTGGACCCAGCCTCCACAACCCTGCCCCCACATCTAGATTAGTTTGAAAGGGGTACTACAAATCTGTTTATTTTTCCTGCGCTTGAAATTACTCACGAACCCTCTCTCTTCATCGAGGATAGTTGAGAACCACTGTTCTATTCTATATTTCTACTTGTCATGATCTCCGTCCGTTACGCTCTCATTAGTCAATCCGTCAAAAGTAACCAATCACAGATGAGGGAACTTTTCAAAGCGAAAATTTGAATAAATCAGCGTCATCACTGTGAAACGGATTGTCTATGTCCGTTTCTTTTTTGTCACGGAATTACAAATTAATAAAAGGATTGTTACGTAGTTTACTGAAGATGGGGGGGGGTTAGTAGTTTAATAAGATGGGAGGAAGGGAGAGGGCAGAAAAAATTTTTGCATATGAAACTGATGCATGTTTTTATAGCATTTAGATAAAATCTTGGACCGGAAACAAAGATTAGAAGAGATGAGGGGAGTAAGAAAATAGACCGGCATGTAGTGCAGAGTCATAAGATAATGGATAATCTTCGCTGTCAACACCCTTGGAATTTCCCTGGTCCAGCGATGGAAGAAAAAAAAAATATAATTCAAAATTTTCTAATGCTAAAGCGATTTTCCTCAGTTTTTTTCAATATGGTGGTATTCTTTATTTTTTGGAAAAATGTTTGGTTTTAAAAACCTGTGATTAGAATAGGTAAACACTTTGTCTTAAGTGAGAATAATAAAGTAAAACAATTTAATATGTCACCAAACTGAGGGTTGTTTTTTTTTCAACCAACTATGTACTTATCCAGGTGGAGGTTTGTGCTTCGAGCGGTTAGGTCTGAACTGTTAGTCAGTTGCCTATTTCTGATGCCACTTTTTGAAAAATTTTGTTTGAGATGGGCAATACAATCTTTCTCTTCCTAATTTCTTCCATTGGGACTTTTTGCCTTATCAAGGTAGGCCGAGTATGCATACACATCACTATTTACCTATTTGACTTAATGCTTGATTAAGCGATTATCTCTCGAGTCACGGATTTGTAAGTAAGGATCGAGCTCCCTCTTAATAGTTTGTGAACCCATAACACAAAGTAAAGCACTTCCATGGGTATTCTGCATTTTACAAGTATGAAACTGATTGTAAAAAAAAAAAATGTAATTTTCATTGGTACTAAGGATAGAACCTCAGATCTTGTGTTGTTCAGTCCTGTGCTCGACCACTGAGCAATTATATAAATAAAAAGACAACACACTTGAGGGCGTGGTCGTCCGCTGTAACTTTTCCGGGGTGGGGCAAAACGATGTAGCCGATGGGGATGTTATAAAAAGATAAATCTGGATGTTGGTTGTCGGGTACAATACTACAGAGTGTCCAAGCTGTAACTCGTCCTAAGCTATCTCTGTTGGGAGACTAATAAATAATATCACTAGACCAGCAGTCTTAATTTAAAGCTGGGGTAACGACCGTTTTCTCTGTTTAAGTTTCGGGCTGGGCTTCACAATCTTGAGAAAAATATGATCTTGCTCTTGATTGAGCTGATTATACACATATTAATGAGGCAACTGGTTTAATTATGATGCTAACTGATATCTGAGAGGTTTGAGGTTCCAGTTTCGGCGCCAGAAACGAACCCAACTGAAGGAGGATTAAATTCATACGTGTACAGGAATGTCCAGCATTCCATACATACGTACAGCAATCAATCCATCTTGCTTCCAAAGTTGCATAAATATCAGATAAGTAAATGAATGACTGGCCCTGAACGAAAGGATGGCCGACTCCAGTATTTTGTTGTTCTGACCCCTAGGGAAACCACTCACAACTTTCAAGCAGTGTCCCCCTTCCTTCAAATTGACCGTATTTATGTACAGAGGCAAGTGGGCCACTTAAAGCAGACACTTGTAGATATGCTAGCGTTCAACTAGGTCACAGGTTATTTTATTATTTTATTTATTATATAAAGTATTCTAAGTAATTATAACTAGTCGAAAACCCGCCCTATTGGTCTCATTCAGAAGAACAGAATCAGACTTTTACTATTACATAGACATATGGAAATCAGATCGTTATTATCGAGGTACCTGCAAAATTTCATGTGGATACGTTGTGTGGTTCCTGAATTACGGTGTCACATACAGACGGACAGACATTTGGTAAATTATGGTAGGGTTCATTTTCCCCGGTGGATATCCATTCGCCACCGGGTACCTATGAAATGAAGCTATTCACCCGTCATGCAGGTCTACACCACAACAGCTTTTCTGACAGGAACGATCCAAAAATTCATTATAGTGTCGTATATGGATCCATATCATTATCTCGAATTCGTTTAGACCAACGGCGATTTTGCTGCAATTCTATTGGCCGCTGAATCACTTTGCGTACTTATGTTACAGTCTTGCAAATTACCCGAGAAAAAAAAAAAAGAAAAGTGGGGGAGAGAGAGAGAGAAAGTGAGAAGTGAATTCGAGAGCATTCTTTCATATTCCATATCATTTCTAAAAATGCCGGTTAACTTTTCATTTTCTATATTAGTGCAAGGATTTGTTTTTTTTTTTTTTTTTTTTTTTTTTTTTACAAACTATGGAATTAATTTGAGATACAAAAAAATCAAAGTCATTTTTTGAGTTGAATTATTTTGGTGAATTAATTTACTTCTATAATTGAATTTGATAATTTATAGTTTGCAGGAAAAACTATTCACGAATTTAATAGGATTTATTACAGAAATTGAAATTATGAGGTTGTAAACAAACTATAAAATTTCATTAATTTTGACTAGCTTTTTTTATTTTCATCCTAACTTTCAGTTGCTTTTTATAACAATGTGAGGATGAAGGTAAAAAATAATGCCGTAATACTTCATCCCAAAATAAATTCGGAAAAAATTAAAATATTGTATCAAATTATAAAACTATTCGTTCAAATATTAAAATTATCTTTTGCTTCGTAGTAGTTGATTTCACTGTTGAAGGAGTCTGTAAAACTATCCAGTATTATTCACATTTCGCTCCTTCATAGAATGTATAAAACTTTCGTCATTTATTCTTGGATTACACTGAATTTGTTTAAATTATTTCATTGCATAAAATGTTAAAAAAAAAAAAAAAAAAAAAAGACGCCATTTTGAAGTAACTTTCACCCCCACCAACCAAAAAGAAAAATTTCTGAACGAAATCGGCGATTGTCAGACTGCCTCTCTCACTTGTCGACAACTTGACTATACTGTGGCACATCAGCAGTTGTGACTACGGTAACAAAATTTGATAAAATACATGAACAGTTAACTGCTAAGGTGTTTTCGTTATAAGTAGTTGCCATAGGCTTTCACTTCTCATTGATCTCTGTATATTTGAGATAAATTTTTAATCTGACTTTAAGATGGAGGACAAATTGCCGAAAAAGCCAGACTGTCCAGCGTAAAGCTGGGCGTCTGGCCACTCTTGTCATTATCATTCAAAGCTTTTTTCGAATAAAGAACAGCCATTCAATAATTAGATCAGTCAACAATCGTGCATGGCTGCCTTGAGTTTCATGAAGATTCGAGGATGGAAAAAAAAAAAACAGAAAATGGTCAAACTTCAATATTTTAAGTTCTACGATTTACTTGACGGATAAATTTACTCGAATCAATATTTCGCAAAGATACTGTCTACAATTTTGAGAATGGTCATCAACATTGAAAGAGTTTTTCGGATAAAGAATATTCCATTATCAGATCCGTCAGTATCGTCGGATGAATAGAATAGCCAACTCTCGATAAGCAAACCCGACGAAGAATAGATTTAGGTTGACAAACCTTCAGTAGAGAAAGCTGAACCATCAAGAACAATGGATCTGAAACATGGAACATAATCAAAAGATTGACCTTTGACATTCAAACCAAGAACTATGCATCATGCACATGAGAGAATCATGCTCAACATCACACGAGGAGATCACAAAACAGTACAACACATTAGAGAAAAAAAATAGCGGTCAGAGATATTGAATCATTAGAAAACTCAAATGGCAATGGACTAGTCATCACAACTCATAATATGGATCCCTTGGAATCATATGCGAAAAAGTAGCCGACAAAAAATAAGATAACGTGACGAACTAATCAAAAGTATCAGAAAGTATTGGCCCCGCAATGCTCATAATAGAGAGATCTGTGGAAGGTCTATGTCCAATGACAGACGCTTAAAAGCTGCTCCTGATTAATTAGCTGGTGTAAGGAGTTTGAACCACACTGGGTGGCTACACTAGTCTTATCCTGTGCACGACCAAGTTAAGCTAAGTAGATAACGTCAATATTTTCACATCTATCAACAAAGTTTGAAGATATATATATATATATCTCATTATTAAGAAATATATACATGATCCGATAAAATGATTGTGAATTGCGTTACATTATATTGAAACTTAGTATATCTCTGAATTTTTGAGATGAGGTATTATTATTATTTCTGTTATTATTCGGACTATCCTCATCTTGGTTGTTTTTCATACAACGTTTCGGCCGTTGCACTCTACGGCATTTTTCAGGTATCATCTAATAAGTAGCGACACTGACACATACCTCTGTGAGATGCATAACATAAGCAAGAATCTTCAGAAAATTGTTACCCCAAAGGCTTAACTGTCACCACTAGAGAAAGGAGAGTGACTGAAGAGGAGGATGACAATCATAAACCAACTACAGTCTGTCTCCCCTACCTTAAGAATGCGTCTGAGAAAATCCAGAAGATCTGCACCCCATATAATATCCGGGCTGTATTCAGAAGCAGATCAACGCTACGCAGCTACCTCTCCCGCACCAAACCACCCACTGAGTTATCGAACACCAAAAACTGTGTATACTCAATACCGTGCAGCTGTGGGCACGAATACACAGGTGAAACGTGTCGCCCCTTGAAGGTTTGGGTGGAAGAACATCGAAAAGCGGTGAGCAAAGGTGAAACCAACAAATCGGGTATCATGTATGGAAAGAAAAGGGAGACCACCTACCCCTCTGGAACAAGGTTGAGATAATTGATCAGGAAGAACACTGGAAAATTCGAAAATTGAAAGAGTCGGCCCATATGCTAGGCAAGCAAAACTGCCTCAGTAATCCTAGCATTGAAATGAAACCTCTAATAATAAAAGACAGAAAACAATAACATCAAAAACTGTCACCCGAGGTTTAAGGCTCCTAAAAATTAGCACCTGTTGTCCATGCATAGCGCAGTGGTTACAGCATCAGACAAATTACTGTAAAGTAATCTGATGGTTCTAGGTTCGATCCTAGTGTGAGACTGTATAACAATACTACTAATGCTAAGAGGGGAGTACGGTCAATATACCCCCGTCGGATAAATAAAGGGTTCGGTTCGTTACTTTCCCACATCTACCAGATGATACCTGAAGAAGGCCGTAGAGTGCAACGACCGAAACCTTGTATGAAAAACAACCAAGATGAGGATGGTCCGAATATCAATAGAAATAACATTGAAACTTATTCGAAATGATCTTCCGTTATTACGCAGTGAATGTATGATTATACGCTCTATTTGTTTCTTTCAACACGACAATCATGTTATTAGCTCAATGGTAAGAGCAACGCTACGTTGAAGCGGTTACCCTATCGGTCACAGGTTCGATTCCTGCAACAGCGCCATTTTCTTCAATTGTTCACCCTATCTACGCCAAATGATTCATTCAGCGTGTAATATCGGGAGATCATCTCGAATAAAAGTTTCAATATAATATAACGCAATTTATAATATGTGTGTGTTTCTATTGTGGATGTGACGTGATCCGATAGAATATAGACGAAAATGACAATTGGAAGGTGAAAAGAAAACTCTAGAGATAGGTGTTATATATTGATACTTCTTTTAATTATTCAGTGGGCATATTTCGATGCTTACGGGGTCAGCCATCTTCTTCAGAGAAAAATATTTGTGGTTTGTAGTTTCATCCGTATATATATATATATATATATATATATATATATATATATATATATAAGAATGGACATATTTGGTCCGACTGAATTTATCATAAATTACATTATATTACACAGAAACTTTTATTTGAAAAGATCTTCCGTTGTTACACGGTTTTTACATCGCTCAATTTAGGCAACGTAAATAGAATAGAATAAACGATTAAAGAAAATGGGGCTGCTGCAGTAATCGTACCTGCCACCGATGGGGTAGCCGCTTCAACGATTTTAGGTTATAATTATCTTTACCAGCAGAGGCCAAAAACGTATTATAAGAACTATTTTCCAAAGATATTGTTGTGCTTTCAACAATAACACCTCTATTACCTTTGGAAAAGTTCAGTCTTAAAGAAATAATTGAATTGGGAGGGATCTAGTTATACCTACAATTCTGAAATATTGAAAATTTAAAAAAAAATTTTTGCAACGGAAGTGACCGAAATCCTTCAAAGCCGTAGTTTTGTTTGACTGACAGAAAGTAAGGGTCCAGTTCAGCATTATAGTTGAAATATATATATATATATATATATATATATATATATATATATATATATATATATAACCAACTTTTTAGTTCGGTTTTTGGGTTTTACTGTTACAACGAATCTTGACAGTTATGTTTTTTTTCATCACAATTAACTCAGGCCGTCAATCTACAACAATGTCTGAACTTATTCTCCCCTGGCAACGCTGAGTATCCCTGGAAGTATATAAATGTTTCAACAACTCATCTGGATAAGGGGCATACTGGAGGGTTCTTCTTTGGGGGTGCACTCCTAATGTTCTTTCAGTAGACCAATGTCTCCCCTTATTCGACCTGCACGCTCACTTAATCGGTAAATCAGAGGCTTGCAATCCCAATAAAATCATTAGGAACGCGTCTGCATTGCAATTTCCTTTTTTAAATTTCAATTGAATTATAAAAATAACCTTCATCCACCCCCACGAATACGGGAAAGTTTAGGTCTGTAAGTCAATGCCAGACGTCAACTGTGAATGCACGAAGACTTTCAAAAAAAGACGTCCGAACTCCAATTAATTTGTAAAATACATCAACAAAAACGAAGTTCTGATGATGTGTGCACATTTCACTGGAAGAGAAACCACGGATAAAGGTGACTCTGATAAGGGGACCGCTTGAAAGAGTATAAATCATATCTAAAACAAGTACGTTAGTCAAACTATCATTGCTACAACGCAATAAATCTTTTACTCAATATCACTCCTCTGTAACAGACTGAGAAGATTCACATTCAATATATATCGTGAACCGTCTTGTATCAGGGGATGCCTGTATCGATATAATAAATATGTCTGATCTGTACAATATGTATGTATTGTAAACAGTGAAACGCGTTACAGCGGAGGATTCCTGTACTTAAAATATTTTTATAGAACCAATTAGAGGTGAGGCAAAAAAAAAAAACAAAAAAAAACAAACTTCCTGAAGAAAGAATGTATGATAAGATCCTTTTGTTCTCCAGAATTTTCATGACATCAGAAAATATTTCTAATTTTCTGAATGATGTGATTTCAAGTGGTTAAAAAGTTTTCAAGTTGAGATAACATGAAACAATTGTACTGCACCGGTACCGTTCATTGATTTTAAGGTTCCAACTTTCAAACCTTTCGCCCTTGGTGACGGGGCCTGACCCAGGAAATGGGGTAGAATAGAAACGGACCCACCCACTGATGCACACGCTAACGTCTGTTGATGGATAGAACTACCACAACCCTTTATCTCGTCCACCACAGCGACAATCCAAATCTTTAACTTTTATCAAGAGCTCAGTAACTACCTCTCTTTCTCTTGAAGGCAACGATTTTGCTGATAAAAATATCTGCGACCTACCGTATGAAAAAGGTCCCTTCTGTTGAAACGAGTTCGGTAGTTCATTTTCTAAAAATTATGATCTCATAGAAATTCAAAGTAGTAAGTAACTCTCTAACCTCTTAGCCGTGAATGCTCAGTACAATAATAAGAATATAGAAAGGTAATTGAATGGATCAGGTTCACCAAAACACGATGATGATATTCTGCAAGAGAGATAACCAGGAAAGACTCTGTACAAAAGAGGGATAAACGTCACCATTTAATCAAATTTTTATTTTCCTCACAACATATTTTATTGCAGCTACATTTTTATTTATCACAAACAATTTTTCCCCCTGGACGTATTCGTTCGGAGAAACAATGTCATAAATTTTGTCATTTATGAAAAATCTTATTAAATTCAATTTTTCAAATTCATTTTAAGAGTTAGAAACATGAAAAAAAATTTGATTAAATTTCAAATGTTCAGTATTGTTTCCATTAGTTCCGTAATAGCCAAACAACACAAGAATTGTGTCTGCTGAGATGTCATCACCCGTGCAGAATATCGACATCATGTTTCGATGAACCTATTCCAAACAATTAGCTAAAGAAATTAGAACAAAATTTACAAAAAAAAAAAAAAAAAAAAAGAAGAAAAAGGATAGTTTCTGAAATCCTGGAGACCAAACTATGATGTTAATTTATGTGATTTATTCGTGAAAGTTATCTTTTGCAAAAAGCTTTTTGTTAATGAGTTACAATTATTTTGAGTGTTGGTAAATTAGACTTTTTATCCTAAAAATAGCCCAATTACGCAGTACGACCAAACATGTCCATACTACAACCATCACTTAGCAATGATTGGCGCGAAAGGACCAAGACGATACTTTATGGATGCCAGTGTGACAATCCTGTGGAACAAACGCAGCCAAGCAACCGTCAGTTAGGGATTAAATATTCTTTCAAAAGTATTCTTCATATAATTAGTAACAAAAAATTCAATAACCTTTCTGCATACTAAGAGAGAGAAAACAAGGGAGAGGAACGAGCGAGAAAAACACGGGAGAGGGAGAGGAACGAGCGAGAAAAACACGGGAGAGGGAGAGGAACGAGCGAGAAAAACACGGGAGAGGGAGAGGAACGAGCGAGAAAAACACGGGAGAGGGAGAGGAACGAGCGAGAAAAACACGGGAGAGGGAGAGGAACGAGCGAGAAAAACACGGGAGAGGGAGAGGAACGAGCGAGAAAAACACGGGAGAGCGAGAGGAACGAGCGAGAAAAACACGGGAGAGCGAGAGGAACGAGCGAGAAAAACACGGGAGAGCGAGAGGAACGAGCGAGAAAAACACGGGAGAGCGAGAGGAACGAGCGAGAAAAACACGGGAGAGCGAGAGGAACGAGCGAGAAAAACACGGGAGAGCGAGAGGAACGAGCGAGAAAAACACGGGAGAGCGAGAGGAACGAGCGAGAAAAACACGGGAGAGCGAGAGGAACGAGCGAGAAAAACACGGGAGAGCGAGAGGAACGAGCGAGAAAAACACGGGAGAGCGAGAGGAACGAGCGAGAAAAACACGGGAGAGCGAGAGGAACGAGCGAGAAAAACACGGGAGAGCGAGAGGAACGAGCGAGAAAAACACGGGAGAGGGAGAGGAACGAGCGAGAAAAACACGGGAGAGGGAGAGGAACGAGCGAGAAAAACACGGGAGAGGGAGAGGAACGAGCGAGAAAAACACGGGAGAGGGAGAGGAACGAGCGAGAAAAACACGGGAGAGGGAGAGGAACGAGCGAGAAAAACACGGGAGAGGGAGAGGAACGAGCGAGAAAAACACGGGAGAGGGAGAGGAACGAGCGAGAAAAACACGGGAGAGGGAGAGGAACGAGCGAGAAAAACACGGGAGAGGGAGAGGAACGAGCGAGAAAAACACGGGAGAGGGAGAGGAACGAGCGAGAAAAACACGGGAGAGGGAGAGGAACGAGCGAGAAAAACACGGGAGAGGGAGAGGAACGAGCGAGAAAAACACGGGAGAGGGAGAGGAACGAGCGAGAAAAACACGGGAGAGGGAGAGGAACGAGCGAGAAAAACACGGGAGAGGGAGAGGAACGAGCGAGAAAAACACGGGAGAGGGAGAGGAACGAGCGAGAAAAACACGGGAGAGGGAGAGGAACGAGCGAGAAAAACACGGGAGAGGGAGAGGAACGAGCGAGAAAAACACGGGAGAGGGAGAGGAACGAGCGAGAAAAACACGGGAGAGCGAGAGGAACGAGCGAGAAAAACACGGGAGAGGGAGAGGAACGAGCGAGAAAAACACGGGAGAGGGAGAGGAACGAGCGAGAAAAATACGGGAGAGGGAGAGGAACGAGCGAGAAAAACTTGTAAATCAATAAAATGCATCGTACAATCGATTTTTTAATCAAAAAACATCTTTTAGCTGAAAAAAAAAAAAAAAAATTACAAGAATATGTAAAAATTATATCTCATAAAAAATATATAATAAAGATTTGCTTCTGGTTTGTAAACTAAATATCAGAGGGAGTTTTAAATAAAGCTAACTTGTGCGATTGCTACTATCGCCAGTAACGTATTACAGAATGAACGAAAGAAGAACACTTAAAACTATAGATTGAATTCAATTATAAAAGACATGATTTGGTTTTAGAGTTAGGAATTGGATTGTGGTAGGGTTGGGTTCGCAAGTAACAAACATCATTTTTCATAGTTATAAATTGCTATGTGGATTTCTTGAGTGTTTGAGATAAAAAGAAATCCAATGAATCTTTATTGATAGTTGCCAATGTATATTATCTTTAATGCTATCGTTCTGAAAAAAATGTTTGCTGTTACTAGCAACCCTAATCATAAAGCTCTAGCCCTAAAACTAACCTAAGCAACCTCAAAACTATCTCTGAATTATATTCTTAAAATTGAATTTTTTAAAATACAGTTTTAAATTTCCAAGTTTTGTTTTCGTTCATCCCATAATACGTTAGTATCAGTTCCAGCATGAGTCAGCGTTGCCGCCTTCCTCCCTTTGATATTAATTTTACGAACCAGAAGCAAACTTATCTACATATATTGGCATGGAAAGATATATATAAAACGATATATATAAAAAAAAAAAAGAAGAATTACGTCTATGAAATATACGTATATCCGGACACAAATCTCCAGAACACGAAAAAAAAAAAAATAGATAAATAAGTAAATAAGAAATAAAATAACGGACGTAAATGCGGAAAGTGGCCAATGACCTGAACGTATTTGATCGGGGCACAGTTATTTGGCATACCTGGTACTACACCTTCGTAAAACAAAGGCCTTTTTTTATTTATTTATTCATTTTTCAACGGATGACATGAGCCAAGATTCTAACCAGGTCGTCCTTCAGGACAGGAGGAGGGTTGATGAAGCTGGCGCAACAAGAGCTAGGCCTTACACTTTACTCCATTTTCGTGGATTGATTCCTTTTGGCGTTTTGAATTTATTCTCCAAAATTTCTGAGATGACGTCTTCCTTGTGAATGGTCCATAATCTGTGACGTTCGATCTCTTGTTCCAGAACATTTACATCTGGGTAATGCGTAGCCAATCTGCGCACGCGCCATGCAACCTGTTCGGATGCGTGTTCAACAAAGAAGCTCTTGGACAACAGAACCACCTCGACTCCCTTTTCATTGTCACAGCTGACCAGACTGAGACCAGATTGACGCGGGTGGTCGTAGTACTTGTTAAAGACCAGGGTATCCAGTCCGAACACGTCGTAAGGCTCCGCGGTGTCAATCTGTATGTACACTGGCTCGTCCCCAGTGTTGCATCCCACGTCGTCTTGCTTGTCACTTTCTGGTTCATCGACCTCGTGCGCAAGCGCCAAGAACGCGTGTTGCAACTGGGACTGGGGGTCAGTTGGTCCTGGAGTTTGTTGCCGGTTTTCTATCGTTACATCAGTGTTCCTCTTGGGGGGCGCACCTTGGGGACGATTCTTACGCTCCGGTCTCTCATTCGCCACTGGGCATCTTGTCCTGTTCCCTAACGAAGGACCCGTCGACCTTCCTGTCGTTGGACTTTTTTTTCTGGCCCTTTTCGTAAGCTGGTCCTTTCTGGCTGCTATACCCTTGCTGGGTGGAAAAGTCCTCCTCGAACTCGCTCTGCCCACAAAGATCCGACTGGCCCTCGAATCAGAAGGATAGAAGATAGAGAACCTCTCCCGAAACAAGTCGTCCGGTGTCTCTTCGGTATTCAAACCGGCAATATGTCCGGTCAAATCGCATCGCCTTGGCAATCTCCACATGGGCATCCAAAGTTTTCGGATTACTCGGCACATCCCTGAGCGTATGATGAAGATCCATTCAGTTTCCTCAATGTCCTCTACCATTAATGTGTTACGCTTAAAGAAATAAGGTGCGCAATGATCTGGGTTGTTTATCAATTGCTCTATCGGCCAGAGGGCAATGAACTTACATTTTTTCAAAAACTTTACGTGGTCGGGAAGTCCCGTCTTGCTTTGAAAGTTTGTGAAGACGCTGTGCAAGTCGCTGCGTTCAAGGGTCAAAAGATGGACGTCGGTGTGACTGATAGCCGTAGCGCTCCTCTGGATACAATTGACCATATCCAGCTCTCCAAAAGTGGCCCCTTTTTGCAAAATTAATGTCTTCTCTAAATATTCCTTCTTCCTCGGATTTCGATTTCTTTTCAAGAGTGTCACGCTACCATTGATCAAGAAATAGACATTATCAGCCTGATCACCTTGTCGGATGATAATGCGTTGTGGGGTGACCATCTGATACCGTGCGACTTTAATAAGTTTTTGCTGGATAGCCTTAGGGTATTCGTTGAAGGACTCGTGACCCATGTGAGTGAGGTTTTTAATTACTCCTTCGATTTGTTCTACTGTGCGCTTTTCAGGCAACTGACTCAGGACGAATCTAGAATCAGCCGTTAGCATGATGTCATTTTTGTTCCCTCTGAAATGATCAAGATCGAAAATTAAATCTCCGTGGCAAAATGGTTGGTATTCGTCTTGGGTTTGGCTCGATGCTATTTTGGCCCTGCCCATGACCAGGCCAACGGCTACATGCCACCGATTTCGGGCCATTTGGGCCGCCATTCCTCCTTGGTCATCCTTCTTGGGCCCCACATGGTCAGATGATGCCCGTTTCGAGAATAGTCGTTTCCGGCTGCATTTAATCCTGAGGAGACCAAGGGCCATGCGGGAGACCACCATCGGTTTTGATCCGCCGGTAGGAGCAGTTTTTTTCTCCTCTTGCTTAGGCTTTTCTACTACCGTCGTATCATCGGTGTCACAGTAGCGAGTTGTTAGTTTCCTGACGATTCTATCGTACTGCTTACGCTGCTTGCATTCCACTTTCTTAATCATGGCTTGCAGAGTGAACGGGTTTACCTTACAGTATACCCTATTCTCGACTTTTACCCACTTCTGGTTCGATTCCTCCATTTTCTAGCGTCGGGGTATGTGTTTTATTTTCTTTTTTTTTTTTTTTGTCGGTCTTTTATTTTACTTTTATGCTTTTTTTTTCTCTATATATTTTTACTTAATCTTTTAAGCCAATTTTTTCATTCACTCCATGCGTTCAATAATTTCCCTTGGTTCTCTATTTGTTACGATGTGTGCTTATGTATACCACTTGTTTGGAATAGGTAAGAATAAACACTATGTGGCTGCCATTTTGAATTTGTCCAATTTTGAATGGCTAAAAGTGGCTAGTTTGAAAAAGAAATAGCTATTGGGTACGTTCAAATGTATCTATTCCAACACCGATAGATGATTGGGAAATTAAAAACACTAAAACCTACTAACCCTAACACCATGTTGTATTGGCTCTAAACTAAACGGTATTTTTAGATTCCAAAAAAAAAAAAATTAAATACAAAAACGTTATTCAATCAACGGTAAAAATCGGGCCATTTTCAGCCATTCAGAATGGCCAATAGTATATCTCGATTGCACACCCTTGCAAAATATCGGCATACCTATTACAAAAAAATTACAATAACTTGTATACATTTTTCGCACTAAATGAATGTATTATTTATAATCTATTTTTGATCTTTTGTATGTGGATCAGTTTTTGATTACTTGCATAATTTACGCAAATTATAATCATAATTTTCATTTCATTGCCGACGAAAATTAATATATGCTGGTGTTTATCACAGAAAAGAGCAAACTCACCCTTGAATCTTTAATCCGTTTCGATATACTCCAGCAAACCGATTCTTTGGAGAAATAAAATCCCTTCAATCTCAATGCAATAAACGTTTTCATTGAAATTACAACGGTAGATTTCTGATTTGTCTTCAACTTGTGATGAATTCGAATAATCTTTAAGAGATCTCTACCATAATTCAATTATTAAAATAGAAAGAATAAAGAAAAAAATCCCTCTGCTCGCTTTTCGATGTTTTGAGAATTTGCTCCGAAGGCAAAATGAATGGAGACATAATTTTTGTTTACCATCCAGCTGAAAATAAAGTTTAAAGAAAAGAAAAAAAAAATTACGGTTATCGTCTTGTTTTCAATTGTCTGCAATCTTTAGCTGCGTTGCAAACTTGACTTTCAAATTTCATACGAACGCTCGAATTTAGTAAATGTAAACGTGACGTAATCATTATGACATACGAAGAGACATTGTTTAGTTTAATGCTAACTCTACTGAACAGTCTTTATGCCAATTGGACCAATAGTTTTCGATTGGGCCCCGCGCCAAAGGAGGGGGCACTAGAGTATTCTAGCTTTGTCAAATATAAACACTACTTCATAACATACACCAAATATCATATTGCAGATTTTACAGAGCAACGAACTGGAACGATTTCAATTTTCCTCTGGATTCTTAGAAAGGTAGTTTTTATTTATACAATTTATATTCTGAATTTCTTTTACTGTATTAGAATCAAGAAGAAGGTTGATTATTCATAGCGTTAAGATGTCTGAAAATTTCAAACGTACATTTTGATCGCTTTCCACTCTACCACGAAATTATAAAATCTATAAAATTTATATCTTCAAGATTCCACCGACTCTAACCATGAACCTGTGACCCGCAAAAAATATTCCCAAAGGGACCCCAACGCTCCTAAGACCTTCCCTGTGGGTAAAAAAGGTGAATGATCAATCTAGTATCTACAATAGATCGCTCAAGAACGACCAGAGATATATGGCCACCAAATCTTCTACAGTCACTAACGGGATCCAGAGCTATTTTTTGGATCTCTCATAATTTTTTAGAGGGATTTTCAATTTGAAAAGTAAATTTATGCTTTTTTTAAAATTATCATTTTGTGTTCGATTGTGGTCATACTTAACTAAAAATTCACAATTTCATTATAATTCACCAAGAATCTGTCCGTCCATGAAAGTCTGTCGCAAAACCCACACAACATACCTCCCATGAATTCGTATGTATCAATGAACCCGGGAAACTTAATTTTAGCCGATAAGTTTTTGAAAATCACTTTCAGCTATTGGTCTGCGAGCTGCTGAAAGATAAGCAGTGGGGACTTCAGAGAGGAGGGAAGAGTAACCGGGAGAATGAAAGTTTACTGATTGGAGAGGGGGGAGGTAGGGAATGGCTGTCTATCGACTAGATGGGCTGAGAGTAAAAGGAAGAATGGCGTTGTTAATTCTATGTGGTGTTTATGTACATAAAAAATTCCGACAACGTAGTAAATATTTCATTAGACATTAATATCACTTTTTTTAAAAACGAAGTGAAAATTAAAAACTATCTGATTTCCATCTATTTTATTGAGTCATGTCTACAGCTATTAACACACCCTCCAGGGCGGTATTTAGTCTCGTTATTTTGAATTTACCAAATGGATGTCCATTAGTGTTAGCATACCTTAAGGCTTCACAGCATATCCACGTGGAAATTTATGTTCGTACTAATGGGACCCCGGAGCATATTTTTAACAAGTCAGTTTTTTGAAAATACCCCATCCCCAACAGGTTTTATTGAGAGTGGAGAGCGATTTAGAGTGTAAGTATTTTGCTCCGTTAGTCATTCATTTCTTCGTTCATTTCTTTGATTTATCAAATATCTACTTGCCCATCTGTGTAAATAACTCAAGGACGGCTGGAGCTATCGCTGCTGATTTTTACTATGGTTATTATTGGGACACGGGAGTTTGTTCTTCGATTCTTACACTTTGAAAATTTGAAGGAAAATGGGGGTCAGCGTTCGTGCTATCCCCGATAACAATGATCTGACTTACATACAGCTATATGATAGTAAAAGTAAGATCCTGTGTATCAGTATGTTACCTCTAATTAATCGAAAGGGTGAATTGTAGCCAGTTACCCCTGAAACACGGCGGGGGGTAAACAGAACGAACCCCCCGGGACCCACTTTAAACCAAAGTTGATGTATATATTTCTATTGATATTCGGACCATCCTCATCTTGGTTGTTTTTCTACGGCCAAAACGTTGTATGAAAAACAACCAAGATGAGGAGAGTCCGAATAATAATAGAAATAATAATACCTCATCTCAAAAATTCAGTGATATATTGATGTACAGTTTCGTTTCGACTAAGGAGAGAAGCAGAGAGTCAAAAGTTTAAAATGTAAATTTTTCAAAGTCCTTGTGACCTTGATATTTCCAAGTTTCAAAACAACTGAACTAGATAATTGATAATGTTTATTTTGTAGAAATACAAAAATAGATGAAATAGTTGACCGTGTCCGACAAAGATGATTTTTGTCCCCCCCCCCCAAGGCATCAACCCCAAACAACCACTGGGTTGGGGACCCAATTGCAGCTAGCAACTGCGGAAATAAAAACCAACCACACCCGATATTAGACAATGAAATGCAAACATTTCCATACGACCGACGAGACGGGTGGTTTTTCTGTCCCGTTGATATGAAATACACCCACTCATCATCTGAAGACCCTCGTAGGATGCAACAGCCGAATCGTTGTGTCCCAAAAACTGAATCAAGACCAGGACAAGAGTTCAAAAACAAAAAATAAATAAATAAGATAAATTAACATAATTCATCTGTTATTGATGCCCATGATATTCATTCGTGGTACTGAGAACAAGAGTGCAAGTCTAACCAATGCTTTTCAAAGGATGCGAGTAGAGAAAAACATTAAGAACCACAGTTGTAAAATTAGTATACTCAAGAATAATTTGAAACATACAAACAAATCACACATGCACACACATATATACATACATACATACATAAACATACACATGTATATGCACATACAAACATGTATATGCACATACAAACATACCTATGCACGCACAAACATACTTACGAACATATATATACAACGAGAGAGCGAGGGAGATACTAATTAAAATTGTAAATATCCATCTATCTACGCTCTATTTAAAATATTGAGCGCTATCACAATAGATGAAACCTAAAAACCGTGTTTATATATAGAGAGAGAAAGCAGGCCATTCCAACTAATGACTGTCTACTGAACAGCACCAATTTCTTCGGTATATCATTTCAATGGGTCTAGCCTTTACGACGCCGGTTAAATAACGACACCCCAATAAAAACGAAACTCGTAAACAAACACCATTTCAAGTCGATGTAAACCAGTTCACAGATTTCAGCTATATGAGACAGTAGTGCACTGCCGTAACAGAAACTTGGGTCAAGGACAGGACCCTTAGAAAGAATGGCATCTAAGAATTCACAATTTCTTGGAAAATAAATAAATAAATAAATAAATGAAAATAAATAAACAAAAAAATTGAGACAGTTAATATTGGCTTCAGTTTCTAAAAACACCATCGATGTTTGTTTGTTTGTTTAGTAGTTGTTTTTGTTTTTTTCAATCTGAATTTAATCCATTTTCTCTATTTATCGATTTATATAATTTTATCTTTGTCATTACACACACTTATGTTGGAAGTTCTGAGATGAAATATAGTCATTATTCCATGAATTATTCGTGCAAGTATTGTCCTCAGTGTTATTTTGACCACAACTTTTCAGACGGTATTTTAAGAAGAGCTGGAGAACACATCAAATAAAAAAAAGCGACCAAAACAATTAAAATGAGATTAGTCTGAATGAAAACCATGCTGTAATGATACTCTAGTTTCTTAGTCGGAGCATTGTCAATAATTATCAACTTGAATATACCCGTCCAAAATCATGAGGTTATTTATGTAGAGATCGTCACCAAGAAGTCTAACGCTATTTCATTACGTGATTCATTTTTAATTATTCGAGTATCTTACTTCTAAATTTTTTCATAAGTCTCAACTCATTTCAAGTTGTTGTCAAAACTCTCAGAGTTGACTTTATTATCGCAATTAGTCAGATCTGGAATTTGAAGTGTGTGAATTTCAGATATGAATAACTGAGGGAATGGTTAAGAAAGAGTGATTCCGTGACGTCATGTCGTGACAACTCGTGTTTCCAAGTTCTCGGTATTTCTATTTTTATTTTTTGTAAACATTGAATTTCCGTTATGAAAAACATTTTGTATAATAACCGGTATATATATATATATATATATATATATATATATATATATATATATATATATATATATATTTCGGTGAAAATTACCTTGCAGCGGCTAAGGACGCCATTAAAACATTTAATATAATAATAGAACCATTAAACAATGCAATAACATAATTTTAAAAAAGCAGTAGATATTCGTCCGTAATTTTGAGGTATTCGTCCGACCGTGTTATTTATAAATACAAATAAATTACATCAGTCAGTGCTGTTTTCGTGGAACAGTGATCTAGGTTATTTTGCCAAATATTATTAGAACTGGGAATCGAATCCAACTGGGAGCAAAACATTTTTCCTTGCTTTCGAGGTCAAGGGATGGCTAACCATTAGGCTGGTTAGGCCCTTTTTCTTCTGTTGAATTCTTACTGTTGAGTTTTGACTATTTTCTCATGTAACAATGACAGGTGACCATGAACAGAAGAAAAACGAGTGACGTCATGCACCAGTGACAGTGAAGTACGCAAAAACTGATGACAAATTCACTCCCACTTTTGAATCCCAGCATAAGCTGACTTGTTCTGCTAAAGTTGGCAAATTCCATTCACAGGAATTATTAATAAAGGAGTTGAAATGAGACACGTAGTTTTAGAATGATATCGTATGGAGAAATGAATTTTGTTTACTTTTTAATTTTTAATGAAGCAAGGGAGTTTAACCTAGGCGCAACCGAGCTTTTTTTAAATGGGTGATTAGAAATTAAGTCTTAAGAATTTCTATGGCATAATATTAATTGTTATGTCATATTAAGAATGTTAATCAACCAATAAGTGTATCCTATTAGGACTCCAACAAACAGAAAACTTTCTTATAAATTCATTGTATGGTTTGGCTGGGGAATACCCGTGTTATAATTCGAAGATATACTGGTCAAGGATATACTTGTATTTCTAAGTGAAAATGATGGTAAATTGTGCTGATAAAAATGTCTCCTTCCCACTTTCTATCAGCAACATTTTACCCCTGCGTGAGAGAAGCAAGTGTTACAGACAACAAACCAAATGAACCACTCAGTTCATTACATAAGTACAGTAACTTAGCATGAATTGGTATCAGACCATGTTTATGGGGAGATCCGCTAAGGATCGAACCCACTAATAACGGCCAGCAATATCAGCTTGCTGATCATTGCTATATAACGTATGTCCCCATCTCTTTGTTTTAGTAATATGATCTAGTCGTTAGTCCCAGTGAAAATAAATCATGGACATATTCGTTAAAGGGAGCTAGCCTCTTATTCCAGGCTAGTCCAGTCTGTATATATAGAACTGGCTAGTCTATTTCATACCTACCTTGGCCAGATTTTACATAAAGGTATAAAGCAGCAAGCTCTATGAAGCCTCTGTGTGTGTGTGTGTATATATATATATATATATATATATATATATATGCATGACGCGTATACGTGGTAGCGTAAGTATTATGTGTGTATGCTATATTCTCCTTACCTTTTACCCCTAAAGGGGAACATGTTTCTCCTCATTTTTACCCCAACTTTCAATTTTTTTTTTTTAAAGTCTCATCGAAATATGAGGCCAGATGACAAAAATCTAACTAGAAAATAACGCATTATCAGAATAAGTTCTCTAATGACATCAAGGCGTTCAATTACGACGTAATGAAAAATAGGCCAGCAATATATATATATATATATATATATATATATATATATATACACACATGGACGCTTTCTACTCTTTTTTTAAAATGTTGGTATTAAAGAAAGAGAATTTGGCTCTCATAGACCTTGTGAAGTTCGTCGCAGATAATAAGTTGGCACGGATATGCTACCAGTCCCCATACACATTGGGGAAAACCCCTTGCCAGTCTTCGAGATCAGATAGTATGGGTAACGCTATCTCAGACCATTGAGTCTATTCGCACTAAACAACGATACATCAAGAGCCAGTATTTTTAACAACATTCAGACTTGTCAGCGATGGTGGCGAATGAATTTGAAATCTTTTCTATCTTGATCGGTAGACGTTTGAATAAATAAATTCTCTGATGTCATCTTTCTGTAAGCAAAGATGTTTATAAGGAAACGTTGATATGAAGAATTTTAAGATCAGAGTTTTTTCAGCGAGCCAAGTATCTCGGTTGGAATGTCTTGGTTTTCGTACAATCTCGTACGTACATTCAGATATACCTTGAATAGTGCGGTCAATTCGTTCCAAGATTTTCCGTTTTGTTCAATGTGCTTTTTTTTCCCAGCTTATCACCATCATCAGTCTTTTAACGTCCGTCGTTGGACATAGACCTTCTCTTGGATTCGCCATACTTCTCTATCATGGGTGTAGGGGAGCCAGTACTTTCTAAATTTGTCTACCTCGTCTCTCCATCTTGTGTTCTGTCGGCCTCGGTTGCGCAGTTGATCTCGGGGGATCCATGTCGCGATGTCCATCGGTTGTCCGCCTTGCACAACAATGCTTTAACCGAACTACATCCAAACTCGCACCATTGAAAGGTATTGTATACATGTACGTATATATAACAGTGCACAAAAGATATTTATAAGTACATTTTCAATATACAGATCCATCATTAAAGACTGTAGGCTTCCAAATCATTGGTACTGAGTTGGATTCTCTCTGGATACCCTAGTTATAACATTGTTTATGACTAGGCTAGGTCTAGTAAATATATTTGATCGGCCTGAGAGCAAGAGAAAGTTTTTAAAATCTGTACATGTATTAAAATTTTAAACTACTATAATAATAATAATGATAAGTGGTCACATATATTTGAATGTTTATTTTTTGTCTGTAACACCCCAATTGGGTAAGACGCTATGCATTAGCTATGAAACGGTAGAATCTAAGCCGCCTTCGGCTGAAAATGAGTAGGGTTTTTTATGAAAAAGATTTTTTTCTTACTACTTACGGCTATATTGTATTTAGTGTAATGGCCGTCATCTCCATAATGGATTCCGGTGACCATCGTGCGTGTATTGAATATCAGTAGCAGCGTAACTTTTTTTTTTGCAAACGATTTCGTCTTGTGAATTTGGAAGAAGAAAAAATTTGCAGAGGTTTGCATTTTTAGCATTTCACAAAAATATTTGCAGAATATTGCTTCTTTTTGTGTCTTGTGCACAAACTTGCACTTTTTAAAAATATTATATCAATATAATCCTACCCCTAATTCTGGCCTAACATCTCAACCTGAAACAAATTGACAGAACTTCTTTTAGAAAAAAACTAAATGAGCGAAATTCACAAACGTAAAAAACGCAAATTTGTCCACATTTTTTCAAATTCAAAAGGAAACTACAGCAAAAATTGTTTTCTTTCCAAATGTGCAAAATGAAACCGTCTGCAAAAAATCAGGAACATGATCTTCAACACGCGCAATAACCACCAGAACCTAGGCATTTCTGCGGACTTCTGAATCTTTTTTTTTTTTTTTTGCCGAGAACATCGTCAAAATGGTATACAGCTTTGTGTGATTAGTAAGAAAAAAGACCGGAGAGAAATAAGAGTATAAAATTATTTGTTTACCGCTTATAAGACTGGACATAAATTTGAAAATATATTGCATAAATGTGACAATGTAGACAAAACGTTTGCCGTAGCAATTAGCATAGGAAAATCTCCGAAGTTTTGACTCGCGAGAACACCTATATTTAAAAAAAAAAGAATAAAAACACTAACCACTCATTGGATTTTAACAAGTTTTTATCCGATACTTATCCAATAAAGAATCTATTTCAGATACGTTTCTATTCAAAATTACGGAGGAAAAAAAATTACCCTGTGATTATACACTCCTCTAAAATCATTTGATGATTTAGTAAATTTCGGGCGAGAGGTCGCGTATCATTCTTCCATATATGAAAGCCAAGTGCATTCAAATATAAATTTTGTCTGGCTTTTTGGGAAAGGAGCTATGTTGTATTTGTAAAAAAAATGTAATTAAAGAATTCGAATACTGGAATATAAAGTGAAAGTATTGCTCGTGTTGGTAACACTTTTCATTTCATTGAGTTTGAATTTATGGTTATTATTCGTGATAAAAATGAATTTAAAAATTAAAAAAAAAAAAAAATCAACATTTACTCAATTTCAAGAGAATTTTTTAAAAAAAATCTATTGTTTCTAAATTATTATTTTATTCTTTCACTCAGGAGCTACCGCTGAGATTTTGCGATAATAATGTAACACAGGCGATTAATAAAAAAAAACAAACAAACGAAGTATTTTTAGGGGAAAAAAATTTCAATTGACTGACGATTTTCTACGGAAGACCATAATTGTATAAAAGTGCCATATTTGTGCCGCTTTGTCATCACAAAAAGAGCAACATTTTCAATAGCATCAAAATTTAATACAATTATGAAAATGGTAGTCATGATGATGATTTCAGGGTACCTTAGTGTAAATACATCAAAAGAATAGACCCCTTAGAAAAAAA
Source organism: Thysanoteuthis rhombus (assembly GCA_963457665.1). Lineage (NCBI taxonomy): Eukaryota > Metazoa > Mollusca > Cephalopoda > Oegopsida > Thysanoteuthidae > Thysanoteuthis > Thysanoteuthis major. The sequence continues at coordinate 62,737,335 of OY735203.1, read as the reverse complement.
AAAAGAAACAAGCTGAAAATGTTCGAAATTGTGACAAGTACTGCCTTCCTCACATGACATGCTTTTTCGACGAATTTATAACGCACTTCATTGAAAGTCGGGTCAAAGGTATTAGCTGCTGTTTATTCACGAAAAACATCGTAAATTTCTGCACAGTTCTGTTCAGTAATGATGCAAGTGACTATCTCTAATTAAAAATCATTAGAATACTATATTTTTTCAAAAACAGACCAAGTTTTTTTCTAATTTAAAATATCACCCAAAATCGCACTAAAATGTTTATTTTGCAGTTTTGAAACTTTGACTCTGAGAGCTTGATTCTACGCTAAAAAATTTTTTTTTTTTTTTGGTATATATTTGGACTTTATTCGTTCTAGAAAAAAAAACTTAAAATTAAGAACGATTCTTTTAATCTTGTATATATGTTTTTTAATGTGCTGTCAACACGCAGAAGAAAATCCTACAAGAATCTAAGATGGTGACGGCGGTCATTATGCTTATACAATATGGCGGTAAGTTGTAAAAAAGTTAAACGTTTTTATGAAATAAAAAATTTGTTTTTAGCCAAAGCCGGCTGAAATTCTATCGTTTTATGCCGTGGAGTACAGAAAAAGAGAAAATGATGCATAATTTAGATGCGTCAGAGAACAGCAGTGTTACCCCCAATTTTAGCGCAATGTTACTTATACGAAACATTAAAACAGAGGTTCTCAAGCTTAATTGTATGACAGCACACTAAGAAATATATTTACTTTCGCAGCACGCCAACAGTGAAAAAAAAAAAAAAAAAATGGATCGAATTAAACAAAAATATTTCAGTGACTCAACAAATTATCAATATCATTTATGTCGTCTTTTTCAGGACACGGATAAACTAGTTCATAGATAAGAGCACCTAACAAGCTGGTATGGGGAGTTCAATCTTCACCGAGTGTTCTACCATTGATTCCAGTTTCAACCAAGCAGACGATATGGTGGGGTTAAAAAGCTTAATTTTTTTTCTAAAAGAACTGTCATGAACGCCTAGTCCTAACCATGCAGTTAGAACCCTAATTGCGACCTTAAAGAAAAAATACTTATCTGCTTGGTTAAAACCGGAAATAGCTACTTTCATTGGTAAAGTTAACCAGAAGTGGCCATTTTATGGCTAACTGCATTTTGGACTCTTCAAACCAAGGATTATCAAAAATCTTTATGATTGCAAATAATCGAATTGATTTTTCCAACCTTTATTTTTCTCATCTTTCCATTGTTAATGTCTTTAATCTTCAATTTTGTCTATTTCTTTTGGGTTCCAGAAAGGTTAACTAATGGTCAGTTCTCTATTGATGGTATTCAAAACAATAATGTCAAACATTTTCGAAAAATGATACGCTTCAAACAAGGCTAAAGTTTACACTTAATGTAAAACTGTGAACAAATGTTGAATAAAAAAATCTCCTCACTAACCTTTTTCTTGTATTCCTGTTTCTCGAAAATAATAGAGATGTCATTCAGTTGTTAAACGCTCCATAGTCAGTGGAAGATTACTAAGATCGAAGAGACAGGAACTTATATTAGTGCACATGCGTAATTTTTTTTTTTTTTTTTTTTAAGTTCCTAAAATATCAAATAGATTTGACCGGCGGTCGAATCTCTTCGAAACTAGTTCACAGGCACGGACCAAAGAAAAATATTTTTTCATAAATAAAAATATGAAAAACGTATTTAAAACATTGAAAACAAGAAAGTAACATGTGAACTGGCATTCTTTGATACATTTGAGTCGTGGGTTCTTAAAACTAGAAGTGGCCAGAGAGTGAAGTGAGAAAAAAATAATAATAATCAAAGAAATTTACCGCTGTACAAATGAATAAAATTTTAACAATACTAATATTTGTGAAAGTTCATGATTATGTTCACCTTCTCCCAAAAGGTGCGTTGCAGCCGGAGATAATTATTCAGGGAATCCCTAAAAGTCTTCAGGATTAGAGCGCACAAAATATCCGGTGTGATTTGCAACATTTTATGGGGTTTCGTGTGGGGTTCATGACTATAATGCTGAACAAGACCCAAAGTTTGTGTTTCAATTTGGAATACAACGTGAAGTCATTCCGTTCACACTTGTTCTTTAAAAGATTTTTTCCACATGACTTCATTCGACACCATTTTTTTGTAAGTTTTTTTTTTTTTTTTTTTACACGTTAACCATTTTTCCATAACACAAAACTTGAAGATGCTTCTATTTACGATGTAACAATACTTCCAAACCCTTTAATTCATTGATAAATCATGTTTACAGAATTCGAAATTTGGGGATTGGAGATTAAATAGATTATATTGGTGGGTGGGGGACTCATATTTTTTACTTTTAGGGGGCAAAGAAGAGGGATTTTTTTTTTCAGGTGTTGAATCGAGGGGAAATATTTTTCTCAATCTCAGGTGTCAGAATCGAGCAGAAGATTCTTTTTTTCAATTTTAAAGAACAAAATCGAGTGGTTACTTTGTTTTGCTTTAAGAGATCAAATATCAATGGTGGTCTTCTTTCCACTTTCACGAGTCAAAGTTATGGGATGAATTTTTTCCGTTTCTAGGCATCAAAATCGCGGGGGAAATTTTCTCTTTAAGGTATCAAAATCTGAGGAGAATTATTTTTTTTCACTTATAAGGATTAAAATCATGGGATCATTTTTTTTTTCAACCCTTAGGAATCAAAATAAGGATGAAAAATCTTTTCCACTTTTAACGGTCAAAATTGATAGGATTTTTTCCCTTGCCTTTTAGGGGTTAAAGATCGAGAGGGAACTTATCACTCTCTGGAGTCAAATTTGGTCGGGGTCATTTTTTTCTCTTCTAGGTGGCAAAAACTAAGAGGGCAACTTTTTTTTTCACATTTATGACTATTAAAGGTCTAAAGTCTGGAGAAAGTGTTATATTTGCTATTACTTTACTGGGGAAAGAATAAGGTAGAAGACATCTTACTTATATTAGATTTATCATCAAGTTTGACTGGCTTTTTACTTTCATCCTAACTTTTAGTTGCTTTTGATCACAACTTTGAATCGGATTGAAATTATACGGCAACAAATAAACAGCACGATCGGTAAATAAAGAACAAGCTCACGGCGAGATTCGAACTCACACCCTCAAGCCAGAGGAGGTCCTGTGTACGCTTGGCAGCTTTTTAGCCCATCAGCCACGCATAGTTAAACGAGAGATGATTTTACTCCTCAAAAGCTAAGTCTTCACATCCGATATTCCACGCCTGTTCATAATTGTTAGTCTAAATACCTTTTTTTTTTTTTCAAATTTAATCTCGGATGAAGTATTGCAAAGTTAGGATGAAGGTGAAAAGTTCATACTAGAACATTGTCGTATTTTGGGTAAGATCTGGGTATTCGTTCTTAATTAAAATATATTTTTCAGTTTTATCATTTTATGTACTTCTGTATTCGCTCTCTTTTTGTCCACACGGTATCTTCAAAAGTTCAACGAATTTTGATAGGATTTCATGGAAGGACGTGCCACAGTAGGAACGAATTGATTAAATGTTTGGGCAAATCCCGGAATTTGTTCTTGATTGGAAGATATTTTCTATTGAATACATTAGCACTTGACTATCCACACGGTACCCCCCCCCCAAAGTTCTGGATGATTTTACTATTGAACAGTACGGCACCCGTTAAAGGAAATTCACAGGATTTTAGAGCGAATCTAGGAAATTTGTTTTTGACTGAAAGATATTTTTCTGTCCTCACAGTATATCCGAGAGTTCTGAACGAATCCTAATGTAGTTCCATGGAAGGGTGCGCCAGCTTGCAAGGAAGAATTGATTAAATGTTTGGTTGAATCCTTGGATTTAATCTTGATTAGGAGATGTTTTTGCATTCTTTTTTTTTTAAATACATTACTCTATTCACCTCTGTATGTTCTGTATAAATTTTTATAAAATTTTGTGGAACTGGTGGGCCTTGGGTAAGGGAAAAGTCACTGGGAGCTGACCTTGGAATTCATTTTTGATTGAGAGATATTTTTCTGATTTTTAAAAATCTTATACTCTTCCGTATTCGCCTGTGACTGTCAACATGATATCTCCAAAAGTTCCCAATGAATTCCAATAAAATTTTGAGGCGGACTCAGGCATTTCTATTTGATTGAGAGATTTTTGCATGTATTTTTTTATATAAATTACTGTATTCCCTCCTAGCTGTCCGCACAATATCTCCAAAAGTTCTCAATGAATGCCATGGAAGGTTGAGATACATATTACATAAGATATGATTACATTTTGGAGCGTGTCTAGCAATTTATCTTTGAGAGATATCTTAAAGTTTTCCCCGTGACAGTCCATAGGATATCTCCAAAAGTTTCCAATGAATATGAACAAAATTTTATGGAAAGTCAGACCATGGGATAAGGAAGAAGTGATCAAATTTTAGGGTGAAATATCTCCAAAAGTTCTCGATAAAGCTTCGTTGAAAGGTAAATTTGGGGGCTGGATCCAGGAATTCATATTTTTGCATTTTTATTCATTCATTTCTCCTGTCTGCCCACACAATATCTTCAAAATTTCAATGAAATTTTGTAGTATTGGCCACGGGAAAAGTGATCGTATTTTTAAATGGATCCATTCACTATGATTTAGTCATGATAGGAAGAAATATACAATCACAATCGTCCATTTTGAGTTTTAAAATGGCTGCCCTACGGAAAAAAACTTATCACAATTTTTTTCCTTAGCTGTCTGGTTTATAGATATGATTTAATCTAGTTGTTAAGATTCTACCTACAAAAAATGTTAACGTCCACATTCCGATAGACTATGATGTCATATTGAATATTCCATGCAATCTACTTATATATATTATTGGTGTGGTTAGAACTTTTCAGTGGCAATATTTGTGTCACTATAGACAATTTTGTTTTATGGACTAAATAGCCAAAAGTGCAACTTCGAATGTGCTATAAGATATTTTCCCCAAACAAGTCTTGGGTTTTTCCTGTCATTTTCAGTGAAATGGTGCAACTTTTTAATGCAAAAATCGCTCATGGCGTATTTGCTTCAGGGTCCAACTCTAATGTGATAAAAAAAGTGAATGCTTTATTTTCATAATTATTTTGTTCTGGAATCTTCGTTATTTAATTTGATAAGTGGACTTTAAATAAGTATATGAAACATTTTTAGCTGGAAATTGAAATCTTCAGCCGACTTCAACCATTTTCTGAGACAATTTCAGAAATTTTGCTCGTCGGGAACGCTGCTCACCTTCATTCAATTTATTATTTCATAGACAAATCTATGCTGCTATTCACTGTTATATTTTTTGAGAAACTGCCCTTTGAATTGATAATGTTTTTCAAATTAAAGGCAACTAGAAAGGATAAGACATGCATTAAGTCATCAACTCAGAACGTTCTCATGGTTAAATTTTGTTTTGTTCTTTTCACTAATTTCACTTTAAATTGACAAAGAAAAACAATTATATTATGAGCGTTGAATAGTCTTATAAAATTATCAAAACAATAATTGCATACAAAATGATTTAATCATTAAACAAACAATTTATTCTAATATAATATTTAATTAAGGAGTTAAAAGGAGTCAAAAAAAAAAAGTAATGAAGAGTCATGATGAGTAAAATGATTAAGTGGGTACTTGACTATTTTTTCACGAGTGGGGTGAACTTCAAAACGGGAATGCAAAGTCACGTGCTTTTTTTTTTCAGTGACAACAATGAATAAGATTCATAACAACTTTTGTTTTTGTCAATTAAAAAAGTATTAAAATTATATCAACACTCACGAAAAAGGCAATTGAAATACAGCCATGATAACGTTTCTAGTTGTAAACTACAAGTAATGTTTCGTTGAAGGGAGAAGAACAGCTACTCTCTGATTTCGATCTAAAGGCTGCAAAAAGGCTAGATCACGAGACTGGCATAATGCCACGTTCGATGGTCCACGTGTTCACCACATTTATCAAACTTTATTCGGTTAATTAGGAAAAAAATTTAAAAGATCCAGTCTCACTAAATTCGAGGTTCTTAATAGCGAGGGTTCATCGTATGTATCTAAAAAAACAAAAAAAACATCGTATCTCAACAAAAAAATACGAAGACACTAATAGCTCTATGTTTTTTGTTTTTTTTGTTGGTTTTTTTTTTTGTTTTGTTTTTCGAAAATTCATAACTGATTGTTGTTCCCTATTTAAAATGTTCATCTCTCTCTGGAAAACAACAAACAATAGCATTTTTCCAGTTGCAGCTGGGAAATGGTAATTTCTTAAGGGCGACAAAAATGCAAGTTTCTGCGTAACCGCCCTTTAAACTTGTGGACATGGATTTAAATTCGCAAATTTATTTTTAACAGGTAAATCTCTCATCCTTGCTACTTTAAACAGAAAATCAGCGCAGAACCCAATAATCCATAGTTATTCTATGGTAAACATGTACTAAAACAAAAGTACTGTCTTCGTAACTGTTGGGGTACGCAGAATACTTGTATATATAAGATCATAATTTTCAATACCTTGTATTGACTAAAAACCTTTTAGATTTTTAACATTTAGTGTTAGCGAGACAATGCACGTAGTACAATCAAAAGTAACAAAAATAATGCCTTCGTAGCTTTAGAATTCAAAGATGGATGTATCAGTGTTATTTTAGTAACGTAATGAAAAAAAAAAAAAAGAGCCCAAAACTTTTATTGGAAGCATGATTTCGTGTCTTATGAAATTAAACCCCCTGGGAAGAAATTATTCAAGATTCCCATCAGGTTTTATGCAAAAAGGAAATTTAGTGTATCTTTTGAGGAACGTATACCTGTTTAAAAAAAAAAGACCAACATTCTAGATATCCTAGGAAGTTCCGGAAGTGGGTGGGTGACCAGTGTTGCCAATTAAGCGCTTTTCTCGTAAAATGTGACGCGTTTCTTGTTTGGCATTGCGAAAATTCTATCTTTTCAGCAATTTTAGCCAATTTTCAGGTACCCAAAAGATGCTATATTTTTTTTTTTTTTTGCGCAGATGCAGCACTTCTACTCGCGCCCCGGGACTTGATAGATGGCTCCTTCTTCTTGCTGAACCCTTATGATCTGAAATACAATGAAGCTCTTATCTTGCAATGGATAACTGATGTAAAGGAACCTTTCATCTCATTTTAAATTAGGTCCCTGACTTCGAGATAAAAGTGTGACAACGAATAACATTGAACCGACTCCGTAGATAAAACAAGAGCTCTGTAAGCACGTTGTTATATGTTTCCACCATTGGCTTTTGGAAGGTGACCGGACATAAAATGCGAAAATTCAAGAAAGTATCAAAAAAAAGTTTCGTTCATCTGTGTCACTTCAATCTTGAATTTGAGGTTGGAAGGCAATGATGTTCAGCAATAATCAGCAAATTGATTATTCAACTCATTATTTGATGAAACAGAAATTTGCAAAATTTCCTATTTTTATTTGTTGTGGGAAAATGCCGTTCTGTTGTGATTAGCTTGGTGGTTTCACAATCTTTCGGCAGCGAGCTTGGCTCTCTCAAACGTCTTGGTATTTTTTTTGTAACTTGTTTTCGATGTTTGAATGTACTGATCTGAATTGCTGTGGTTTTTAAATTATATAAGAAAAATTGTCCTTCAAACTAAATCGATCAGTAATATCATGGGAAAAGTAGATGGAAAAAAAAATTCTGTCCAACCATTCACTGGACTTCTATCAGAGGTTTAGCATGGGATTTTGGGGAGATCTAAGGGGCCAGAGGGGTTGGTTCCTTGGGGCCCCCTTCCATCACTTTAGAGAGATTTGTCAGAAATTCAGTTGAACTATTATATAGCTTCTAGGGACCACCTTTATTGGGGGTGTTTTCAGACGCCCCCCCCCCCACACACACACACTGAGCTATGCTTCCAACTTTTATACTTACAAAAATTACAATTATCGAGGGGCAAAATATACATTTATGAATTTGATTAATTCTCTGACTTTTCTTATAGAAATTTTAATGCCTGGTTTCTATGGACCGATCTCTCAAGCAGCATCTCCCCACTAAAAGGACGTTTCTTGATGTCTGCAGCAAAGTCCAATAGAACTGGGCAATTTTCAGAATAATTATCACACGAAAATGTGTTGATACTACACTGAGAAGAGCATATGTCGCATTTGTCCTTCGTTGGATAATTGGTACCTCATATAATTTTTTAATTTATCCTCCCTTATACGTTGGTATGTTTGTAAGTAAAATTGATACTCCCCAGAGTACATCTAATATAATTTTGAGGAAATTCATCAGCATGAAAAAAAACACGATGCATTATAGTCAGGGGTACTGAATTTAAGTACCCCTAAAATGCACAAACAAGAAGAATGCATTGGATACCGGACAGCTATAAACGTAGTGTGAGACCGTTTCATTTTTGAAACGAATAACTTTTCACGGGGAATCCAATAAGCATTTTATTATGCCAAATATACCTTCATTAACAGTAATTTTGGGTCATATATAGCTACTTTTCAGCCTCAATGACATCAGGTATTCTGACATATTCAAATTAATTAGCATGCTAAACGTGAAATCCCTCTGAGTAGATGACTACTAAAATGACAACTTGAAAAAATATAAGACTTGGCTATTTTATCAGCAGGAATTTATCTGGGGCTAAGTATCTAAAACCAATCCTTAAAAAATGATAAATAACAGTAATGTCTGAGAAATGTTGGGCAAGTTATGGTGTTAAAGAAGCATTTTTAGAGGGTACGTAATTTGCAATGGAGAAGCATCTGCTCTAGAGTTTAGTGTATCAAAACTGTGACAATCTTAGGAATCATTTTTTTTTAAGGATTTGTCATATTGGTTGACACAAGCTACCACAAAAAGAAACGAAAATGTGTCATTGTCTAGTACAAAGAGAATTGGTATACATTTTCAACAGACAGGTTCAGCTATTGAAGAAAAAGGAAGAATACGACAGGCTTAGTGTTACTAAAAGCAAAGATGAAAGACGTCTAAAAATATATAGTTCTTCATAACAGAAAGCAAAGTGTTTAGAAATTATCACAAGAGTTCAGAACTGCTAACAATAAGTTCGTTATTGATGAGTGTAAAAGTGCAGCGTTGGTGGTGGTGTCACAAGTGGTAATTTCTTGCAACGAAGATACTGACATCCACATGTCAGTTTTCTAAGAACCACTTTGTAGCTCTTGGGTTTGTCTCATTTAGTCTCCTTGAAGTTTGACAAAATGACGTCATTAACACAAGTTTTCCGCTTTCATTCCTTCCGCTTTCATTCTTAAATGCACCGTATGTCTTGTAAAACAAGGTTATGTGCGCTAGTAGATGATGAGGGTATTTGAAACAGTTCTAGACACTTTGCAAATGTATATATATATATATATATATATAAATAAATTCTACTCTTTGTTTTATTCAAAACTACTAAAATACCCGTTGATTTGCTCGCGGTACACCTAGGGGTGGAAATCTAAAGTACTGATAGTATCTGAAAAAAAATCTCATGGGAGTTGCCTGAAGCGACCACCTCCGGCACTTAATCAAATCTTCCGCTCACAGACACTCGAAAGTGAGTTCAATTCCATGTCATTTCATTTTTTCGACTTTTTTTTTCGCGACAACCGATTTCAGCTGTTTTACCCCTACTCTCCTTCTTCCCCCACCCCACCCTGCTTCAGGGTTTTTGTGTTGAGATTCCATTTTCTGAACTTCTCATCTACCCCCACCTCTCTCAACGTTAAGGATTTCATTTTTTTTTTTTTAATGTGTGACAGACCGACGGACAAGCACCTTATCATAACGAAGTTTAGAACAGAAATAAATTGTGATGCCGGTTTTATTTCTCACAAGAAATTTGTTTAATCCACACTTTCACGAATGATGGAATGTCATAGCCTAGAATGGCGGGATTATTCAAATAATTGAATGACTCGGGCAGTCCCCGTTTGGAATGGAGCCGGGCTTAATGGGTTGTGGACAGACCTGCCATAATCATGTCCGTTAGCGTCTGTCGGCGGACAGACCTTCCCCAAGATTTACCAGACCTCTCTATCGTGGGTATCTAGGTCGTCACTCTCACTTTCTGTGGGCCACAGTATCGCACCTGATCCATGTTGTGAGTCGTGATGTCTATCGATTGTCTAACATTCTTGCAACGTGAACAGCCCATTGCCATATGAGTTTTCTAACGGTTTCTATGATGTCTCGGGCTCCTGTCTTGTCTTATATACTGTGCTGTCTTATGATCTCTGATTGTGAAGTTGAGCAGGGTTCTCATGTGCACATTGCATGGTTCTCAGTTTGAGAGAAAATCTTTAGGGTTAGGTTCCATATTTTAACTCTGTATGTGACTCTCGGTAGGATACATTGGTTGTATAACCCCCCTTTTTAGGACTAGTGGGATTTTCTTATTATGCAAAATAATTTTCCATTCGTCGAACGAAACTACGGCTTCGAAGTATTTCAGTTACAACTATTTAGTGTTGCCAATTGAGATGTTTTGCATCAAAATTTAGATCTATGATTTTTCTAAACTATTTTCTTTATTACAATTCTCGAGAACCTTTGATCCTCACTCTGCCAGGTTCCCCCCCAAAAAACCTCGACCCTGTCTTGCGTTGTGCGCTGAATAAAACATCTGACAAATGTCGATTTTGTTTAATGGCCAGTTGTTGTGTAATCGTAGTACATACACGCAAGTACATAGATAATGATTGAATAATGAATAACGTTGAAATATTTTTCTACTCTGTCATTAAAAAAAAAAAAGACAATCACTCGCCAGTCAATTGTAAAAGCGTAGCGTTAAAATTTGAAATCATGCAAAAAGATTCTACCGAGGAATAAATACTATCTATCAACGGTGTTTCCGTATGGAATACGTCTGAGAGAGTGTAGAAAAAAACAACATCTAGCTTATGAAGAATAGAGGTTATTAATAAACCCTCAAAATGAAGCCAACAAAAAGTCTTTTTTCCCCTAAAAAATAAATTTTCCTTAGGAGGGGTTTAGTGGAGTGCAGGTGCCAATTTTCAAATCTGTAGACAAAAAGGATATGGCTAGGAGCGCAGGAAGAAACAAACATACGCACTTATCAAAAAAGATAGAAGCCTTTGCCATCTTTGATGGCTACGGTCGTTTAAAATTCAATATCGTTATTGGAACAGCAGTATGAGGTTCCATCCTACCTGCTGGATGGTCATTAACGAACAGATAAAAGTGAAAACATTTTATTCGAAGTCGCCGCATTCCATGTTGTGATAAATTGGAAAGTCATTTTTTTAGGATATCAGGTTGGTTTAGACTAATATCAACAATAGTTCCTAAAACCAAATTTATGATCAGACTAAGCTAACTACCAAAATTGTGGATTCAGAAGCCTCGTTATCCAGCCAACAAAATTTGATACTTTGAAAAGTCATGGAACATTTAGCTTGACCAATCCTAAACGAGTGCTCAGTTTAAGAAGTTCAGCTGATACGAGTTACAATATTGTTTGAACTAAATTAAACAACCTGGATAATAGTTGATGTTTTGATAAGCAAATCGTGTGTTGGCTTCAGATAGTCAACATGGACGTTTAGATGATAGACCTTTTTGATGCAAATGTCCAACGGTCGGCAGTGTCTGGGTATACACCAACAGTTCTGAAACGGCCATCTCCCAAATGAGCCGTGTTGATCCTACCAAGTAAATACTCGTGTATTAAGAGCTTTGAACGAATCCAGCACGGGTTTTAGATTTGGCCCACTCAGTTATCTGTGGTCTTATTACATTTAATGAAATCTCAATTTTTTTTTTAGCAACAGGTGAAATGAAAAGAGGAATGGTGAGTACGTGTATCAGTATGCCAATGTAAAAGTTTCGTTCATTCACTAATGAAATGTATTCGTCTAATTCATTCAATTTTTTTCATTACAGCACTCCTTCAAAGTTAAGAGATCAAACAGAAAGAAAACATGCCTTGAATATATTGATGGAGTAAAGATTTGAAGTACCACGCAAGTCAGATATGTAAGAGTATCGCCATACAATAAAGTTTGAGAACTATTGGAATAGAATATAAAGTATGATTGGCAGCCTAGACCGGAGAAAATACAAGTACAGAATGAATGAGGATATAGACTATAAAAGCCATTTGCAGTGTTCAGTTAGCTAAAATAAATTCTCTTGTGTTCAGCCTAACAAGTTTAGTAAAAATATGAATTGTTAAATATTTAGATTAATAAGTTACAACTACGTTTCAATGGAAATGTCATCTTTTTTCCAAGTTTTCCATGACAAAGAATCATTCTTATAATTTGAGTCTTATCGAAATCAAACTATATCTAGGACTTGCATTAATGAAGAAATAAACAAATATCGCTGTGAGGCTCAATTTGAATTATTCACTATCACTTGAATGGGTGGATCTTGGTGAAGGGAGCAGGGAGCTTCCTTATGAGCTGGAACGAGCACCAGTTTCCACAAACTATGAATATGAAAAGAATTTTCTCGAAAACGAAATCTAGATTAAAAAGAATTATCTGTGAATGTTGTTAACAATGCTGCAATCATCAGTTGTGTAATTTGAACGATTTTGAGGGGAAAAAAAATCTCAATTAAGGCACAATTACAAACAGTCAGACAGACCCCCACCCACCCCACATACACAAGTTCAGCTAATTTCAAATAGACTGGAATATTCCAATCGGAAGATTCTTTATTCCAGACAGATTAGTGTATTAATAATTTTTGACTAGCATCTATTTCATTTTAATTCTTTGATGAAGTAAACATAAAAGAAATACTTGTAATAAAAAATTGACAGTGCGTCATCTAATAGAAAAAGATAAATAAATAAATAGAGAGAGATTAGTTTACCGTATGGAATTGAATTTAGCCACATTTCCCGAAAGAAAGGAAAATACTCATTAAATGAATAGCATACCTCGATTTGTTGTAACAGACTTATTTTCTACGGGCTGCTATTTTATGGGCGGAGTAGCAATCCTTCCAAGTTGCCATATTCATGACAATGAGGGGAAAAATGGCACATTTAACTGAAACACCAATACCCTAAACAACCCGGGAATAACCCTAATCTTCTATTCGAAACTAGATTGAGCTTTTTTTTTTTCCTTGTTTAACCACAAATTCCGAACTTTCAAATTTCATATTAATCAATATTTTACAGTCAAATTAATGACACTAGTCAGGTGTAACAGTAGTAGTAAGATCATACGTCAAGTTACTGTTGATGTTCAGACGCTCATAATTAAAAGGAGCTGAATTTGATTTAAAAAAAAAAAAAAAAAAAAAAAAAAAGCTAAATTAGCGTTACTGAAATGGAGTAGTAAGATTCAAAGTCAGCGAAAGCAAAATTGATCCAAAATAAGTTTCTGATGATTAAAATTTGAATAAAATTAGTTACGCAATTCTGTGGGTTTCATCTATCATCGATTATTTTCCTCAAAAAAATATTGATTCCATTGCGTGACATAGCAAGATACCCACGAGACAGAAGCGTGACCTAAGGTAATTGAGAACAAAGCACGTAGAATTCAGATCAAAAGATATTTCCATTATTTTAAGATTGGGATGGAGGGGCGTACGAGAGCTAAACAGACCGAGATGTCTTAGTGGACCATTAGCGTGTTGTGCGATGAAGTGATCTTTGCTCATCAAAAACATTATCTACCATACTTTGGGGTAAAAAAAAAGTAAAAAATGAATAAAAATCAATCAACAGAGAATCAAGGAACATGTATCCATCATTTGATACCGGAAGAGTTTCTCCGAAAGAAAATCAATTGATTTCAATGATATGGTCACGATCTGGTCATTTCTCGATCATATTTATCACTTGACTGTCCCCTCCCAAAGTTAGATCTAATAATGGATTCTATTTTCTGGATTCTCTCCCTTTATCATAGTGTAGTTTAGGTGAGTACATGTAACCAAAACTGCTGATGTGTAATGAAAAAAGTGTCCGGACGTTTCACCGAAGAACGTTTCGTCTATGTGAACAGGTGTTCTGTCGGTGATATTACTGGAAGTTTCATTTTGGGGAATTATTTATCGGCGGAACGACATAATGTAGAACTGACAGTTTGGTTTTATTTATGAATCTGAATATTCATTTTCCTCAGAGTAAATATATTTCATATTGCAAATAAATAGACAGTCACCTTTTGACTTATATTATACTTTGTTTTCTAATTTACTATTGAATCTATATTTATCAAAATGAAAAAAGTGAAATTTCAATTTTATTTAAAATTAGAAAGCAATCAGAGATCGCATACCTGTGCCATTGTCGGGGAAATAATTGTGCATGGATCCGCCTTGGAATTCAATCAATTTTTTTTTTTAGCCTGTTGCCCGTTCTTCCACAGGATATTGAAATTCATTGAGAACTTTAGGATACAGGGTGTGGACAAGTGTGACATTTGGTGGTGTGGTATGAACATAACTACGATGCAGGGGAAATAGTTGCGGATGGATCGCTCCAAAATTTGATAGATCTCAAAATTTCATTGAAATTCATTAAAAACATTTGGTCATATCGTGTCGATAGTGATGAGCGCGTACGTAGGGGGGGGGGGGGAAGAAATCTTTCAATCAGAAAAATATTCCTTACTCCATCCAAATTTCACTGCCTCTCTACCACACTCTTCACCCCTTTCATTAAATTTCAGTCATTTTTATTTTTTTTTTTCGGAGACAGACATAAAATTTTGGCGATATGTAGTTTTGACATAACATTATAGGGGGTAATTGCGTGCAGATCCGTTCAAAAATTCACTCACCTCTACTATATAGGCTATTGTCTACCCCTCCACAGAATCTTAGAAATTCACTGAGAACTTTGAGATATCGTGTGGACAATCAGGAGCGTGTACACAAATTGAATACAACGAAATTGAAAACTACAGAAAAATCTCCAGAGAGAAAAAAAATGTTTGAATCCACCCTGAAACTTTACCACTTCTGTCTCATCCCAACGCCCACCCTCTCACAAAATATACCACTTTTCAACTACATTATTAGAGGCAAACTAGCCGAATAGCCAGTCCGTGTGACTGAAATTCAGCTAGTAGTGCTTAATCAATCCATATTTTTCTTCAAATAATTTGTTTATATATATATATTCCTTCCCAGTCTATTTCCTAAAAGCTATATTCAAGGCATACTGTGCGTTTCGGCAATATGCATCCCTTAGTCTCATTCCTGTCTTACTCGCGATTTTGCATGGTTAAATTATTGAAGTACAATTTTCGTAAATATTCGCAACAAGTTCACAATTTTCGTTCATACCCTTCTCTCGAATGGAGTTGAAAACTACCACGTGCTCAACGATTTGTTGACAGGGCACAAATGTCAGAAACATTTGATGGGTTAAAAGGAATGCTTGATTATCCGAATAAGGAAAGCCCCAGGGTAGGTGTGAAGATGAACAGAAGTAAGACAAAAGTAATGTTCAACTGTAACATCCTGAGAATGATCACAATAGGAGGACTGAAACATGTTCAGGAATATCAGTCAGAGATGTTATAGAAGCGATCAAATGACAAAAATGAAGGTGGCATGATACATAACGAGAAGGGGGTTCTAAAGGTGCTGAATGGATAGCAAGCGTATAATCAGAAGACTAGAAATAAGATGGGGGGGGTAAAAAAAAAGTTTGCTAGCAAGTCATGACAGATCAGAACAGTCACGGTCGGCATCGAAGGAGTTTGGGAAGGCCTTTATCCGGCAATAGATCCGAAAAGGCTGATGATGAAACCATATTTTGAGGCTGTTGATATTTGCTGGAAGTCAGACGATAGCAGGGTTGAATTGATTTGCTGCTTGGCAAGAGGTAGAGAGGTTCGGTTTTCTGTCACGGAACTCTAGAAACAACATTCTTAGTTTTACGAGAAGGAGTCCAGACGCTAAAACGAAAAAATATGCGAGAATTAGGACATTGATACAAGACTTTAGAACTAGTTCTTGGTAAAACTAATCTACTAAGCTCTTAAGATTACAACTTATGGTTTGTAGATGCTGCCAGATTAGAACGGGTAGCGATTTTTCTGGCCAGGGGAGATTACCAGTCTCTGTTCAGTTAGATAGTCTTGAACGAGCTTTTTTGTGCAATACAGAGTTCAACTTACTAGGTTTTCTTTCAACACTCTGCAACTCCTGTTAGACGTATATTTGTACTAGAATTAAAATTTTAGGATTTGTTAAGCGAGGCTAGAGATATACAAATGGCATCGCCACCGGAAAATGCTTTAGTGTTAGATAATTTTAACCATCCTTTCCGAAATTAATCGCTTTCCTCAAACAAGATCAGTAATCTGTTTGGAAGACAAGTGTTCAAAGGTCTGAGAGAAAGTAAAAATCACATGCGAACTTTAAACTACTTTGAATTCTTTCACAGAATTTTTCCAAGTCCACTTACAACCTATAGGAGGGAAAAATACAGAAGCCACAAGAATTCAAGACATTCCAATCACCCAATCAATTGGAAAGGAAATTCGCGTCAAAAAACGAGAAGTAGTCGATTTGTTTTAAGTATAGTTAGCTAACCTCTTGGAATAATTGGCACCTAATACTACAGTTTAGTTTTGCATCTGAATTACATATTTCTAGGGTTAGAAATAATTTGTGCTCTAACTCGTCATAAAACGATAGTCTTGGTTAGCTTTGCACACAAATTCATACATCAATTATTTAATTTTATAATCAATAGAGCAGGAACAGAAAATCTGTTATGACGCACCAAATATTACAAAATCCTTTCAGTTTTTGTCCAGGTACCTTGTCAACATCTTATTTATTACGATAGTAATACAAATTATACAAGAAAAATTAGACTTCTTTTTTGTTGGTAAAGCTACCCGAAATTCATGTTTTGTGACTAGTAGAGCACAAAATATTTCGACCCTCAGAAATATGTAGATCAGAAAGAAGGCTAAACTGCCGAATTAACGAGTAATCCAATGTCATAACAGATCAAGTTACAAAACACTTCATCAAATATTCACTTACCACGTTATGGTTAGTTTTGAATTTCATTGCATACATCTGTCATTAATCTATAGCTGGTAGGTTTAGTCCCGTTTGGTGTAAGTCCATTACAGTGGTTTAGTATCAGTAACTATAAGCTCGCAAAAGTTACTCTCCAACAGTCTTTTTTCCTTTTCTTTTATAAATATGTACCGAACTCAGTCCAACATAAAAAAGGGATATGATAGTCTATTTAATTTAATCTTTTTGAATGAAAAAACATCAAAAAAAATTGGAAAAGTCTATTTTTTCAAAAAAGATCTTCCGTTGGGTTTAGCACAAAACTTCATAGTTGGCCAGTACATGCGCTCAAATCCTTCTAATAGCTTCTTTTTTAGTTTTATTCAAATCTTTTGATTACCCGGTTAGATTATGTAAACCTTGGTAGAAGACAACATGTGTAAAGTTTACTATAAACCCAATATGACTCACCGAGATAAGTACACTAACCTCTGCTGGGTGTAACATCATGCCAAAGTGGCTTCGTCAAACAAATATCTATAGAATAACCTTCCTGTTGGATGCAGGATGCTGTTTAGCATCTTAGTCTCACCAGTGAGTTCATTGCACAATTGTCACTAGAATGAAGACAAGAATAATCCATCCGTAGTCGGCTTTACATGCAGGATCGGTCCTGGGTACTGGCAACACATGCAGTTTCTTCGTTTGTTTACCCAAATGGGATGAGCTGATTGATTAATTTTCTTGTTAACATTTCTTTTTGGAATCAAAGGCAAATTTGTCGATATTTATTCTCAAAGTGAGAAATTCGACACGTGGTTGGAAGGGGGGTTGGGGATTTAGAGCTGGTCTTCTCTTTCCCTAACTTTAACTTGACTAGTCTCATGCACTGACCCAATCCCACTAGATTATTCCATTCACCAAAACAACACATTTTACTGATTTCTTTCATACGGCATTCACCACAATACCGGACTCTTTCTACGGTGAACCCATCTAAACCCATATTTACAATTTTTGTGGAGAGGGTGGATAAAAATATGATAGATATTTACAGTTAAAAAAAACCCGATGAAAGATATGTATTTACAAAAGGAAATTAGAATGTGACCCTCCCCCCCCCCACACACACACACAAAGCCTAATATGGCAGAACAGCAAGTTAACTGGACGAAAAATGGATGTCGGCGGAAAAAAAATTGGAAATTCTGACATCCTCCGGGGAAATTTACCTTCTGTCATCTATGAGTGGATAGGGGTGACCGAACTTATGGTTTTTTCTGATGTCTCAAATTATAAAAGGTGATCGGACAAGTCTATTAAGATAGAATGTTAAGGAAGAAATTTTGAGGAGAGTAAGTAGTTTTCTAAAAATAAAACATTAAATTCAGTTAGAAAAATAGATGAAATTAAAAAAAAGATATCGTATTGTGTTTTTATGACAGTATTAATTACGTTTTGATACAAATGCATATATTGTATTCAAACAAAATAAGGGTTTCATTTTCATTTAAATAAGAAAAAATAAATTTTAAAGTGAACTTGAAAAATATCCGTTGTCTGTAGAAACTGTTCAAACATTGGCGGCGGTATTGGAGTCCTATAGATGAGAAGAGTGAGGGATATAGGATAGAAAGATGCACGCCCCTCTAGGCTATCCCTCTGATATAGCAACAGGTGATCTGATATTTTCACAACCCTTTTATCTTATTTTTAACTAATGATGATATTCAACCTTGCTTGAGGAGATCACTGCAAATATAACAACTCTGTATCTCCTTGCTTTAGACACCTAAAAAAGAAATAAATGTAAAAAAAGGTTCCCCTAACTTTTGACCCGTGGAAGGGAAAAATCTCCCCACCCTGAGCATTCCCAAAAGTGGAAAAATATTCCTGCTCGAATTCGATCCCTGAAAGTGAAATATATTCCTCCAACTAATTAAAAGTTTCGAATTGATTTTGATCCCTAAAAATGAAGGAAAAATTGCCCCTCGATTTTAAATGATGAATTTCAAAAAATTCTCCCCGGATAAAGTTCCCCATTCATTTTGATTCCAGATAGTGAAAAAAAAAAATTATATCCCGATTTAGACCCCTAGATGAGAAAAAAAAGTACGCCAATCCCAACTAAAACCCCTAAAAGTGTAAAAAGTTTCCCCTTGACTTTGACCCCTAAAATTGAAAGGAAAATCCCCCCCTCAATATTGGCCCCTAAAAAAGGGAAAAAATTCTGTCACGTTTCTGACTCCAATGGATGTCAAAACTAACTCTAGATCTAATCAATAACCCTAATTCTAAAAGTGAAAAAAAATCCCCATTGAATTTTGACCTTTTTTTTTTTTTTTAAATCCCGTAATCTTTTAATTCCCCCCAAAATTCTTCTCACTCGATTTTGACCCTTGGAATAAAAAAAACAACTCTCCCCTCAATGTTTACCCCTAAAAAGGAACAAAAAGTTCCCCCAGATTTTGATCCATAAAACTGAAAAAAAATCTTCCTTTCGATTTTGACAAGTGAAATGAGTTTTTGATTTTTGATCCCTAAAAATCCTCTCCATTTTGACTAATAAAAGTGACAAAAATTTTGTCAACATTTTGAACCCTAATATACGAAAAAAAATTGACATCTATAAGTGAAAAATGAAAATTCCCACCATATAATCTACATAACCTCCTAATCACAAGTTTTGTGTTTTGGAAAAATGATTAATCAATGAAGTAAGTTAAGCAGTCAGGTTGCATCATAAATTTAAAAAAAAAAAACTCTATCCACTCCAAATTTTGTGTTCTGTAAAAAATAATTAACACGTAAAAGAACACTTACCAAAATATAGAGTCGTTTGAACATGAAATTATATAAACAATACTTCTGAAGAATAACGGAAGAAGTATTCTAAAATTACATAGCGTTACCCAATTTGGAGCACAAACTGGGGGTCCAGTTCAGCACTGCAGTCATGTCGTGAATAGAACCCCCTCAAAATCTCTTAAAATTTTAAAAATCATCCCAGATTTTTCCACGCTCTAATCCAGAACATTAAAAAGATAATTTGAATAATTATTTCCAGCTGCAATGGACCGTTTGAGTGAAGAAGCCGAAAATAGTCACAAATTTTACCAATATAACTATAGAAGATAAATCAAGTACATATTCTATTTAGGGGAGGTTAATAGAGGATAATCTTTAATAACGAAAAAACACATTTCAAATAATTCAATAAATTGTTGTTTTTTTTAAATAATTATTAATAGCTAATTTCTTTAATTCATTGTTGTTTATTTATAAAAAAGATGATTAGATGCCACTTTTGTTTAACTATTAATGAAAATTGGAATCAGGAAACTTTTCTTTTAAAAAAAATTGCACTAGGAAAGATAGAATCGAATGTTATGGTTAAAAGGATTGATGTCACAAATAACAGAAAAATTGTATATTTTACCATCATTATATCAGGTACCATCATTTTTATTTTGTTTGTTTTCAAATGGCTGGTACTGTATAATTTCAATGAAGGGCTATCTGGTGGATTAAATTTCCAGGTAACAAAATAACACAAATAAATTATTGGAAAATTAGAAACATTGACCCCAAATCTATCTACTATCCTAAGACCTATTTACTAACCCGAATCTTGGAACTATTACTAGACCTAACCCTATCCCTATGATGCAAAATTCGAATTTGGAACTTTAGAATCGCCCAGAGGCTTCCTCTCTCCTTGTCTTACAATCCAAGATGACCACCGAGTGTGATACCAAATGCTGGTATCTACTCTAGAGCTACCTTCACCGTGCAGATGGGGCCGGTCATAGACATCTGAGGGGTATTAGGATCTCTTGTGGACAAGCTTAGCAGATGTAGACGAGCTCAGCATGTCTCTTGCAAATGTAAGAAAGGTTGGGTTAGGCAGTGCAGATGCAAAAAGCTGCCTTGGACCGTACATTCCCCCGTTGAATAAACTTCCCTGTGATAAACCCTGGGTTTACGTTGTTATTTTTATCACTTATTTTGTGTCTTCTTGTCATGGCCACCATCTTGAAAAATGGTACCCTACTTGAATTGTCAATAACTTGAAAGTACAATCCAAGTCGCAATTCTTAGAAAAATATGAATAGTAAATAAATCCAACTCGCTATGTCCTCAATATCATATATCCATCGTAGATAAAGATCTGAAAGCAGTCGTTTGAAAAATGGCTGCCATTGAAAATTAGTGAAGGCTCAATATCAAAATTTTGTGGGAAAGCTTTTCTCTAAGATATATGCTTTTATCACAATTTTTGTCCAAGCTGTACCCACTATTCATTATCGTATAAAAAAATATCTAATTAAAGTGATACATGGATAATCCCTATTTTCCTCCTTTTGTGTGGTTGAGAAGTGCAGTTAGTACATGTCAACCCGACAAATCCTCACGTGCTTCACAGGAAAATACTGTCAAGGTGTCAAAATGGTGTTTTTGCAATATGAAAATATAACGAACATACAAACACAAAATATAGTCACTTCTGGAGCTGAAACATGGAACCTGCAAACTGAGAAGTATGCAACGTGCGCATGAGAGCATCATGCTCAACCTTACATGGAGAGATCACAAGACAGTACAGTATATAGAGAAGAAAATGGGTATCCGTGACATCATAGAAACTATCTTAAAAAACTCAAATAGCAATGGGCGGGCCATGTTGCAAGAATGAAAGACAACCGATGGACATCACGTCTCACAACATGGATCCCCAGAGATCACATAAGAAACCGAGGCCGACAGGATACAAGATGAAGAGATGAACTGGATAGATTCAGGAAATACTGGCCCCGTGGCGCCTACGATGGAGAATTGTGGCGAATCCTGGGGAAGGTCTATGTCCAACGACAGACGTTAAAAGACTGATGATGATGATGTATGTGTTGCTGCTTATAATATAACTACAACAACAACAATAACAACAACAGCTACTGTTGATAATGTGTGAGTTTCGTTTTTAATCGAAAATGAATACAATAATTTTAGCTCACAATACTTTGCATTAACATTTCAAATTACTGTGTAAACACAATTACAGAGATGTAAATGTGCCGTTAGCAAAGCAACTGGTATTTTTGTTGTATTTAGTAAAAGGAAATTAGTGCTAATAAAAGTTTTAAAAGTTTCCACGGTAAGACAGAGTGGATTTGATAACACTGTGATATCTATGATGTTTCCTTTTGTACAGGGGTGGTAAAAGTAATTATTTGATTGAGTACAATGTAAAGAAAATAAGATAAACTTTTACGAGAGATAACCTTTTGAAAGTTGTTTTAAAGGTGAAGGCGGGGATGGTAACAAGAGCGAAATTCTCATTGAACATTTGATAATGAAACAGCGAAGATTTTGGTACATTGGAAGAAGCAGACTTACAAATTGAAAAACAAGCCCAAAACGCCAAAAATGGCTAAAACACCATAAGATGCTAAAAATAGTCAAAAACACACCAAAAATGGCCAAAACATAAGCTCGCCCGTGATAATTTAGCACTTTTTTGCACAGTCAAAATAAGAAACGCGCTAAATTGGCAACACTGACGCTAGCTACAGCAAGCCGTCCCTACCGAACGATGTCCATCATGAGTTTTATCCACGCCCTGCTGTCTCTGTAAGGCTTTGAAGTTCTCTGAGGTTTGCAATATGTGACAATTAGTTTAGAGGCGACAAGCACCCGAAGCAGCGTCACTCACTTCACACACTATCTACCCATAGCTGGGGGAGGGAAGAGATGGATTCATAACTTTCCCAAGGAGGTCAGTGCGAAGGTAATTCCATATATTTCTGTCTCTCCCTTTGAGTGAGTGAATGAGTTATGTAATATGGACCGTTTATAGATTCCATAACACTTATCTCTCTCTCTCTATCTCTCTCTCTCTCTCTCTCTCTCTCACACACACAATTTTACACACAGATACAGACATCAGACACTCATCCCAGCACCCCCTTTCACTTTTCAAAACACGATGCACTCAAAAGTCCTCTATCGGGATCACCATCAGCTGCCTCACTGCGTCTTTTTTTATTCTGTACACAGTCTGAAATCTCTTTGGCAATAACCAGAGATTACAGGGAGCCAAATCTAGACTTTAGTGGGGTGGGGACTAACAGACCTGAGACATGTTCCGCTGAAAACCCTGCACGAGATATGAAGAATTGGCAAGCAGTCGCACATACTTTCTCGATGGCGTCTGACTGCCGACTGAGTTACCTCACGGCAGAATGTCTGTTGAAACATGTGCAACAAGGTTCCCTCTGACTGGTTTTCAAGTTATACCAAGGCTGCGTAACCGCTTTTTCAAAAATTCAAAATGGCTCGATAATGTCCCGACAGACTTCATATATGTATTTATATAAGAGAACAATGATAAAATATATAACAAGCGTGTATACATGTTTTAAGTAGATCTTTTACCATGTTCTCAATACTATCAGTAGAGCCGTTATAAAATGGATGAATGTATATTTAATGGTTATATAAGATCAAAAATAATATCTTCAAACTGTTTATTTGAAAATCTTTGTTAACTGAAACAGATTGTACGATATGTAATGAACCATTGAAAATATCTTTACTCGTTTTATAATCACCCTACGAAAGAACGGGGAGATATGTGACATATGTAATGTGTGATACGCGGGTAGGAACAGCTCACCGTGGTCAGCAGAAGGGCATATTTATTATGTTATTGTATACGTGCGTACAGGTCCTTCGCCAGGGGGCTGAGAACCTGATCCATCCTAGAAATCACTTACGAACCCCGCCTCCCCAGTGAATGTGTTGCGGATTAATTATGGCCATTTTTTCGCCCCAGCACGTTTCTTGTTTTGACAGTTCTAAGATTCGCTAAATTGGCGCCGGCGTTCTTAACGATTTCGGCCATTTTTGGTCTGCTTTTGGTCATATTTAGTATCTTTTGTGTGTTTCAGTCATTCGGGGCTTTGGGGGGCACCTTTTTTTTTTAAATTTACACTTATATTAACAAGACCGAGCGCTTCTACACCCCACCCTCTTAATGGATGCCCCTCCCAACTCGCTTTACCCTGCCAACAGACCTGCGTGTACTTGAATGAATGTAAGAGAAATCGAAGAGAAGAATATGAACGACGATAAATAATGGAGGAAAAAAGAATCAAGGTTAACTGAATTGAGAGATAAAAAGAAAAAAATCTAAGACTGGGATCAAAACATGGAGGTCATCCGTGAAGCAAACGAATATGTGTATAGAAGAGTAGTAACTTGTGTTTGCATGTGTGTGTGTGTGTGTCTGTGTTTAAATATTCCATGAGAGTCGAATGCTATATATTGATAGATATGACACTGATTGACACACGCGAATAGATACATAGATAGATTGATACGAACAGACTGAAATAGATGGAAACGAAAGGGTTAAGATAGATATAAATAAACCGAGATAGATATAAACAGATTGAGATAGATAGATTCGAACAGACGGAGATAGATAGACGCACGAATGCAAACAGAAGGACAGATAGAGGAGAGAGTAACGGTATACAGGTATACCTTGATTAGTGCGGTTAATTAATTCCAAAGAAATACTTACTCTTCAAAACTACATTGATAAAGGTCTCGTTTTTAATTTGATGAGTTTTTTCCGGCTTATACTTTGTTACATCAATTAGAACATCAATAACTTGAACGCACTACATCAACACCAGCACTGTACAAAATCGCTCTAATCAAGGTATTCCTGTGAATATGTTCAAAAAGAAATTAAAACAAAATAATTTTGACGAGTATAGACTTGAACACGCATTTTGTGTCGGTGATCTATGCAGACACTTGGTAAGGAAAAAACAGCATTTAGGTATAACGTAGATACTGCAGATTTTACAAGTAGACGAATACAGTAATTGTTATGAATAGGAAGGAGTAAAGTTCGCTACGCTAGGCTTCCGAGTTGTGAGAAACGGCCTGCTTTGAAAACCAGCTTTCGAAATCCCAGTTTGTTTACCTGGGCTCAAACACCGAACTTGGTCGCTAGTGAGAAATAAACAACTACTTCAGCCCACCAAGCAAGCCTGAAAGCAATTTATGTGATAAAAACTGTTTAGAGAGAGACATGCGTTTACATAGTGATAAACCCAAAGCTCTTATATCGATTGTATCTGAAAAGCTCGCTAAAAGTTGAATCAAACATATCCATTTTAACAAAACTGATAATTTTCTGGTTGGTTTTGCCCCCTGATTGGATATTTCAACATACAAGGTCATTTCAAATGGGTACAACTGATAATACTTAATCTGATACACGAGTCGGACGTTTCGTATACAGACAAAAAATGTTATCAATGTAGATGTGATTTCAACACTTCGTTGCGGTGTTTGGTTACTGGAGATGTCTCGATTGGATCCGGCGTTTGGGGATTTTGTCTCTGGGTCAGCCATTCTCTAGGTCTCCTTTATACGTTTGCAAACCACTGTCACTGGTGGATTTATAAGCGTTTAGTGAAATGAATGAAACTAAATTGTCCCGTTTTCCATCTTGAATGGTCCACAACTTGAAAGTAATAGTGGGCCAGTTCGTTGGGAATACTTGGCCCTTCAATCAGGTAGGCAGATATTCTTTCAGGTCACTCTCTTTCGTCCCTACTTTGGATCTTTTCTCCTTCACTACGGGCTCTTCAATTTTTCATTCTTCTCCTTCACTCCTGACTTCTGTACTTTTCAGCCTTCTCCTTCATCGTTGACATTTTTTATTTTTCATTATTTTCCTTCATTTTTGACTTTTCTATATTTCATTCTTCTTCAATGCTGCATTTCCTAACTTTCATTCTTTTCCTTCACTCATGCTTTTTCCATGTTTCATTCTTTTCCTTGACTTGTGCCTTTTCTTTCTTTCATTCCGGACTTTTCTTTTCTTTTTTTTTTTTTTTTTCATTCTTTTGCAAAATTCCTACCTCTTTTTTTATTGTCCTTCTTCACTCCTGACTTTTTCATTCTTTTCATTCACTCTTACTTTTCTGCATTTCATCGTCCTCCTCCTTCAATCCTTCCTTTTTATTTTTTTCCTTCACTCAAACCTTTCTTCGTGTTTATTTCCTCTCCTTCACTTGTACTTTCTTCATCATCCTTCTCCACTCCTGACTTTTCTGTTTCATCCTTCTCCTTCACTCTTTCTGTTTCCTAATATCATTCTTCTCCTTCACTTCGGACGTTGTTTTATGTTTCATTCTTTTTTTTTTTTTTTCATCATGTTGTCTATGTTTCTATTAGCTGCGCATCTTGTTATCTTTTGCTTCATTTTTTTTTTAAATTCTTCTTCTTCTTACATCCTGTTGTTCTCTTTAAACAAAATCTCTTTCAAGAAGAAATAATTAATTTCTCTTCTATCCTTTCTTTCTGTTAAAAAAAACAAAAACTTCGTTGATTTATGCTTGGGCATACTTTCTTGACTCTGCTTTTTCAACTAACATGATAAAATGTATATTAATGTACGCAGTGTGTAGTCAGAATTTTAATTTACGTCCAGTAAATACAAAACACACACCCTCTCTGTCTCCCTCTCTGTCTCCCTCTCTCTCTCTCTCTCTCTCTCTCTCTCTCTCTCTCTCAATATATATGTATATATATGAGTGTGTGTGTGTGCGTGTGTGTGTACCTACCTAAACAAATCCTTGTTTACTCAAACGATATAGAACTACTCGTTTTTGATATCGAATTCGTAATTGTTAAAATCCTACTTAGTTTTGTACTTATTTTCGTCACCTCGCAACACCCATGATAGAGAGTTGTGACGAATCCTAAGGAAGGTGCATGTCCAACGACGGACGTTAAAATACTGATGATGATGATGATGATGATGATAATGAAAAGCAATGCCAATTTCAGACTTCCGGTTAAAAACAAAAAGTGAAAAGTTTATGATGTTGGAAAGAGAGAGAGAGAGAGAGAGAGAGAGAGAGAGAGAGAGAGAGAGAGAGATTCCTACGTCATCAATTAACAAAAGAAAGAAAGAAAGAGAGAGAAATAGTTGAAGAAATAAAGAAAAACGGAAAGCTATGGCTGTTAGTTTGCACTTTCAGTCAATATCTAAATTGCCTCATATATCGAGAATCATCTAGATTTTCACGCCATTCGTCTTCAAAATATCTAGAAACTATTTTATTAAGTCCTCTTCAAGGGCCAAATTTGAAGATTTTTTATAGTTAAAAGAAAAAAGAATTCCCGGATATACTTGGACCGACATGTTATTTAGAAAAGAACATTGCATTCGTTTACCTGGAAAACTGCATATTTTGAACCAATGGCAAAGAAGTATTTTTTTCAGCAATATTTTAACCCGCCAGAGGAAGAGTCGAGTGTTACGGACTGCGTACTCATTGTTCGTTATCAGAGTATATATATATATATATATATATATATATATATATATATATATATATATGATGCAAACATTCCATTCTTCTATCACTGAGAAGAACATTTTATTAGTCAGTTTTACAAAGTCCTACAGTGTCCACGACTACGTACATGGCAAGCCATCTTTAAAATGATCAGTGTTATTTCAACGTGTTATCTCATAACTATAATGTATAAGTAATTTTAGGATCTTGGTATATGTAATTTAATTATACTATTATGTATATTTGTATTATTTGTTTTTCTTAATAATGGGCTTCATCAGCTGTTTTACCACCTCCCTGTTTCGGGAGTATTATGAAATAAGCCAGGGCTATTACTGTGGCTGTCCTTGTCATATTAACATATGGTTAAATGAATATAACTACTCCATAATTTTAAGTTGCTGTGAAGCAGACATTTTCTTCCTGTTGCACTTGTTTATGAGAACATGTATCGTTTAACAAGGTGTAAGCAAAAATTTGGACACGTATTATTTAATGTGGTTTATAAATAAACTCAGATTATATTTTAAGTAAAATTCGCAAATATATAACTATGTTTATGAAGTGCATACATAGAATTGTAATTTATGTTTATGATGTGGATAAATACAATTTTAATCTAATGTGAATATATATATATATATATATATATATGTGTGTGTGTGTGTGTGTGTGTAGAGAGAGAGAGAGAGAGAGAGAGAGAGAGAGAGAGATCCCCCCTTTTGACTTGAGTTGACCTGACCCTAAATTGACCTCTAGATGTCATTAGGTGTCGGCACCACCTATCCTATGCTCATTCTTGGTACGTTACCCTTACATACAAATGTGGAGGCCATAATTTGCAGGCGTCTCCCTTTAGACTAGAAAATGCCAAAATTGACCTGAGGCCAAACTGACTTGTAGAGGTCACCAGGATCAACGCATACCAAATCTGCGTTCATCTTGGGGTCAAGTTACGCTTGCACACAAACCCTTAGCTCGTAAAGTGCAACCGTTTAAGAGTCTTTAAATATAATGTTAGTTAGTAACAGACAAACCAAGAACCATTCGTCATCGTTATGATATATATATATATATATGTGTGTGTGTGTGTGTGTGTGTGTATACTAATAGATAAATAAATAAATATATACATATATGTACGTAATAGCGTGTATATAATAGTGTGTATACATATGTATATAACAGTGTCTATATATGTGTATATATGCTTATAAAAAATAGTGTGTGTGTGTACAAAAAAATAGTACGTAAATGTGTGAATATATATATATAATAGTGTGTGTATACACGTATGTGTGCATATATATATAATTGTTATATATATATATATATAATTGTTATATATATATATATATATATATATATATATATATATATATATATATATATATATATATAAACACTATCGGTTTTCTCTCTTTCCTGTTCACACAATCTAAAATGCAAGCACGTCCCTCCTATTAACCCGCTTATTGAATGATTTCGTGATATCTGAGAGTATAGAAAACAAAATGACGTGTCCTGAAAGTGTCCATGGCGAACCAGTCCGTGTTCACCCGTAGTCTGCGGCTGGAAAAATCCGGTCATGTAAATAAACTGGATCTTTGTCCAATATAGGTCGACTGAAAGTCCATCTCAAAGGTTACAAGTGAGCGAAAAGAATTCTCTGAGCGTGTGTGTGCCTAAGACCCTTTGCCACAACTGCATACAAGCAGACTCACACTTTTATACACATATTGGTAGTTAGAGGAAGCACTCAATGAAGTTGAAGATGATGAAAATGACCCCTGGGACACAGATAACGAATTTAAAAACACTAAGTGCATTCTTTAACAACCAATACACGTTTCAGTTTAATATATAGTATATTCCAACGTGAAAATTTAAAATCCCCGTGTTCAATGATCCAATAATCGAGGATGTGTCATTCGATTTAGAAGGCAAGTGCTTATATCTTGTAAACTGTAAGAGATAGTATAAATAAATCCTCACTAAAAGTTAAGATAAGATGATTCCTTACTTGTACGATGAATGTAAATAAGAATTTATCACTATTACATTGTTAAGTTCTAGTACTTACTGAATACTTGCAAAAATCGTTTTTACTTATTTTTTGATGTCCTAATTTTCGGCGTAAATCATATTCAGAAAATCTTCATCCGTTTTCGAAATGAGCTAAAAACGAGATAATCCTTACACTGATGTAAAATAACGTTGTTTGTATGCGTTAGGTACTGTATTTCACATCTGTGTAAAAAAGGGATTAGTTT
This sequence comes from Thysanoteuthis rhombus, assembly GCA_963457665.1. Taxonomy (NCBI): domain Eukaryota; kingdom Metazoa; phylum Mollusca; class Cephalopoda; order Oegopsida; family Thysanoteuthidae; genus Thysanoteuthis; species Thysanoteuthis major. The sequence goes on along the minus strand of OY735203.1, from coordinate 62,707,693 downwards.
ACATTGGTATCACTTTAATAGTATATCAAATAAATATCAACATAATGGAACATAGATTGGTGAAACCACCATTATTCTATCATCATTAGTTTCTGAGTAATCAAGCTTCAAATCTCCTAACTGGAGGGCGGGACCGATCTCCTAACTAGCTTGTCGCACCGAAGTCTATTTTACATATTTCAAACCTGGTCCGAGGTAGAGAAACTTCTGGTATGTAGAACCTGGGCAGGGGCAGCTGAAGCCGTAGGTAGCGTAAAGGCACTACTTATTTTCTTTACTCTCTGGCAGCGGTATTCAAACTGTGTTCCGGGGAACCCCAGGGTTCTGCACGACCCTTCCAGGAGGTCCTCGAAAAAAAATGACAATTTCGCGATATACAAATGTACTTGGTTATTCATGTAATACGGACCCTGTTCAGTCAGTAGTTCGTATGTCTGTCTTTCCCCAGGTTAGCTTCATTCTTACTTTTCCGTTCGAACGTGCGTTTTCTTTTTTGGTGTATACACATTCGGATAATTCCATAAATAAGATTAAAGTCCAATAGTTACATACATCATATATATATATATATATATATATATATATATATATATATATATATATATATATATATATATATATATATATATATATATGTTTGTGTGTGTGTGTGTGTGTGTGAGTAAAGGGAAGTTGTTTTTGGACGGGGTTACCCCGAAAATGTGATTATTGAAAAGTCTTCGGTGGATAGTTAAAGTTTGGATATCACTGCTCTAGGGGGTGTTAAAAAATAATCCGGTCACAGTTTTGAAGTGCATATCTTTCTCCTCAGCACTTGATGAATTCATTTTAGCAACTCCTAATACTGACATCTTACCTCTAAGGAATTGCGTTTCTTAGTATAATACAGTACGATATGGCTTATAGAGACGTCATCTGGACGTGGTAGGGGCTCCCATTGATGAATGTTATTTTTGACGTGTTATTCCTTCATATCTCTAATTAAGGATTGTATATTAAAACTAGAAGTACGGTGTTTTAAAATAATTGTACATATGTTGAGATAAAAAAAATAATTGCAACGTCAACCTAAGCAAACATCCCCACCGGTTCCCCTTCCAGGCAAATAATAGTTTTGAAAAGACCAAAACAGATGTTTCGTCTTGAGTATAAATTCATTTGTCACAATAGTAATAGGTTGAGTAAGGAAGAATTTTTCAAGCCACAGATTTTGTTTACAAGAGACATCCTACTATAATTCACCAAATGTCCGTCTGTATGTGTCAGCGTAATTCGTAATTCACACAACACATATCCATGAAATTTTCTGTGTATACTAATGGGATCTCCAGCATATTTTTGGTAAGTTATTTTTTGGACATTATCCACTCCTACTCAAAAAAAATTGTTTTGGGTCTGCGTTCACAATCTTAGCGATTATAATAATCTGAAGTGTCCGTTCAAAAGGTGCATGTTTAGAAGGGGCCAGAATTTAAGGTGCATGGTGGAGCTTTCCATAATAGTCATATAAGGTTTTAGGGATGAAATCGGGTTGAAAAATTGGTTGTTTAGTTTTACGTTATCAGTGATAACAACTGTTTTGTCCAAGAACTTAATACACCGAATCAAAGCATACATTTCGAAATTTACGTAATCTTCGAGATTCATTCGTCCGAAAATCTTCGTTGGTGGTCGTTCGTAAGGGAGACGGGTCCTCAGGTGCAGGCAAGACTCACTCGCGTGAGTGATACCTGAGTTGTTCGAGTAAAACAGAGTAAACGTAAAAGGAGTAACATTTCAATTTGATAGGAAGACATGATGCTTCAATTGAAAAAGAAAAAGATGCCCTCCTCGGGAATACCTTAAGGAATCTCCGTGAAGTTCTCAAAAGAAGAAGAAATCAAGCGAGGAATCACTCTAGGTTGGGTAGCTTTCAGTAGAGCAAGTTTGACTCTCAAGAACAAAAAAAAAAGAAGTCCTACGAGTCCTAAAAAGAAGGGTTTACAACCAGTGCACCATTTCGATTGTCACCTATGGAGCGGAGACATGGAACCTAACCAAAAGATTGACCCTAAAATTGAGAATCATGCAACGTCAACATGGGAGAATCATGCTCATGGAGAGATCACAAGATAATATGGTGTATTAGAGAAAATACAGGAGTCCGTGATACCATAGAACCTTTCAGAAAAATCAAATAGCAATTGACTGGAGACGTTGCAAGAATGTCAGACCACTGCTGAACATCACGATCCACCAAATGGATTCCCAAAGATCATATACGAAATAGAGGCCTGCAGAAAGTATGATGGCATGACGAGCTAGACGAATTCAGAAAGTACTGGCTCGACAACGCCAACGACGGAGAGGTCGGGCGAACCTTGGGAAAGGTCTTTGCTCAAAGACGGATGCTAAAATGCTGATGATGGCGATGATGATAACCCTAGAAGAACCCTGTTTTTGATTTTTTTTTTTTTTGTTGTTGTTTTTGTTTTTTTTTACTATAGATTGAAAATACTCTTTCCTGGCTCTTTTATCCATTATCAGATACGGTACCGGATATAGTATCTACCTCGATCTTAATTGTTGTTGCTTCTTATCGCAAATAAACTTGGGTCGGTTTAACCTCTGGCAGTGAGTAAATTGATTAACACTAACAAAAGGCTGCAACGATTGAGATTAAGTTAAATAGTAGCGAAAAATCATCAATAATGATTTTCAATACTTCATCTGAGAAAATAGATTCGAAAGAATACACGCGTTTAAATACTTGGAGTGGATGCATTTTTCATTTTATCTCTCTGTGTGTGCGTGTGTGTGTGTGTGTGTGTGTGTGTGTGTGTGTGTGTATGTGTGTGTGTGTGCATGAGTGTGCGTATGTGCTTTTGTTTGTGTATGTGTGCATGTGAATTTGTGTGTCTGCGTGCGATGGAATATATGAGAAGCCCCAGCTTGATAAAAAAAAAGAAAGTAGATTGGGGGACGAGGAGGTAAATAAAGATTTCAAATTAAGATTAGAGTTGTTGCGTGCTGGGATTTAAACATCAGCCGATTTGCTGACTAATTTAATATTTATGCTTGTTTTTAACCGAAGTATAAAACTGGAATTGTGCGTGTGTTCGCTTGTCTGGCTCTGGTGAGAGCAACACGTTGAACAGTGTCCACATGTGACTATCATTGTGCGCATGGGTGTCCGCTCGTCGGGGAGGGGGCAAAAAGGGAATTTGTCCCCCACCCCTATTCTCCATCCCGAATTCGGGTCTCTTTCGTTAGTCCCCACCAAGAGCTAACGTCCATAATTTTTAAGTACAGAAGCCTGAAGAAAAAGATGAGGTTGCATTTTTTTTCTTGCTGAAAAAGATCCTGGATTCTGCGTTTTTTTCCCTTAGTCTGCACAACAAAAACGAAAAAAATCACTAATCCCTTCCCTGGGGAGGCGGTCACCGACGAAATAAACTCAGCCAGCATATCAATTCCCACTGGTTATGAATATTTTAGCCCCAAAATGCAAAGTCGTACATCGTTAATTTTTTCTCATTTCAAACATTTCACTGCATTAGTCACTCTTGCGGGCAAAGCTGCAAAATTCAGACAACCTGCCTGTTCAGGAACCCAGTTGAATTAAAAGCTAACGAGACTGGCCGATTGGCTCAAAGATTTAAATATTTTGATACTCGATGATCAAATTGCTGTCAAAGTTAGACTCCAATTTCCCCTTACGAATAGTGTTTCCAGTCTAGAAAAAGGAAATGCTGTCTTTTTTTAACTTTCGTACTCTAAAATCATGGATGTTATCGGAACCAATTATGCAAGAACAGAATTTTAAAAAAGAACCAAATTAAGGCAACATACCTGCCATCGTTTTTTTTTTTTTGTTTTTTTTTGCAAGACTTGCCTGCTTGAACATTGCTGTACAATGGGCATGCTAAGAGACCTAATTTTAAGCTAAAAGCAATACTCAGAAGTACCCACTTTCATTATGGAGCCATACCTAATCATAATTTTCTAATTCTACTCAGAAATTAAATTGACATTATCAGAATTATCTATTTTCAAAACTGCAATCACCGTACTTCTGCTTTAGAGAGATATGAGGTTAACTTTCTTTATAGTATCTGTGGGGCAGAGTGAATCGGAGCACAGAGGATCACTTCTGTCCACACGATATCTCCAAAAGTACTCGATGGATTTGATTGAAACTCCTTTGACAGGTAAGGAAGAGGCGATTAAGTGTTGAGGCAGATCTATGAATTTTATCTTGATTGAGAAACATTTTTTTTCTTCTTTTCATACATTCATCTATACGCTAATGTCTGTGCACACGATATCTCGCAAATTTCTTTATTTGACGAAGGGTATGAAATAGGCTTCGAAAGGCATAATTAATTATCAAAATTTATCCATGCAATATTATCGCCCCTACATCGTAGTAATATAACCACGCCACAAGATATCAATAATACTTTCATAAAATATATGGTTGGTTTCAATCAAGGACTTTTTTCAATCTTATGTTGATTCGTTGTGTTTCATATGTTGATTCATTTTGTTTCATCTGTTGATCGACTGTTTTTCGATGTACCAGGTCTGGGTGGCAGTAGATCATAAAAAGAAAAATGCCTGCAGGACGCTAAATAAGAGAGATATTACTTTCTCCTCTTTATATGATATATTTCTCAGCCAAGAGAATTGATATTTCTTTTTTTTTTTACTCGATTATATTAATAGAATTAGCTTCTACAATGGAATTTTTCTGATCCGCTGTGTCCCAGTTTCCCAATGGACATACGCACTACATATTTACGTATATCGGATGGAGTAACGCAAAAGGACACGGGTTCGATTCACGGTATGAGTGTGAAAATCTTTTCATAGAGTGCATTGCAAGGGAATGAAAGGCATATGTCGACCGTCTCAAGTCGCATCCTCCTCCCAAGGACGAAAAGCAAGCATGCCTTCACCCATCTTCCAAAATGTCTGACCAGCATGGAAGATGATATCTAACCGAAACCCCAAATGGGTTATGCAACGTAACGGAGAAGCGTTTATATATATATATATATATATATATATATATATATATATATATATATATATATATATATATATATATAAGCTTATGCAATGCTCTTCCATAGGAATAGAGAACTCTGGTGGGTGGGAAATTTAAGAAGCTAAATAAATATATCGCTTAAATTCAGCTTTACTGACCGTCCAGTTGAGTGGCCCAGCGGTAGGATACCTCCGGGTCTGGAGCAAAGGTTTCATTCCTGCCTGGTGGTCCTGGATGAGATAATGGATTGTCTATAGCCACACTGAACAGTTGTAATACAACGGAACAGCTGTCTGTGGATGACATAATAATTATATATAAGTTGGCTTGTTTGTCGTTCACGCTAAATCTGCAAGGTCACAGTCTGCACCGATGAAACTCAAATTTGGTAAATCTTCCAAGGTGAAGGTCATGCACGATGGAATGCTGACCCCAGATGTCATTCTTGGTCATTTGAGGTTATTTTTGGTAAGTCCTATCCAATTTTCCAAGTTGTTGGCCACAATTTTGGACCTATGTAACAAAAATTAGGCAGAGGGATACCTCTTTTCACGGTGAAAGTATTACGCAATGTGAAGTTTGACCTCAGAGTCATTTCTGGTCATTTGTGCCGAAGATGATGAAATTTAGCATAGGGTACATCCCTACACCAGAGGTTACTTCGGGTAATTTCTCACCAACTGAAGCAATTTATAGCATTATATTGATTTTATCTTTGAAGTATAAAAATGTTTTAAGTCTCACAAATGTCATTTTCAACCAAACAATTATATTCTTGGGGGTAAATTAGTACGTAAGGTTAATCGGCATAGAAAAAAATGATAAGATAGGTGGAGCAGACCTGCAGGATCATTAGAGATTAGCAGAGGTCAATTCTGGATTAAAACAACTTTGTTAGTCATATTGCAGCCAAACAATTATATTCCTGCAGGTAAATTGAAACGTGGTGTTCACGTGGTTGGATCCCCGAACAGCGTTTTCATACAGGTATCCAGTTGAAGAAGCACAAATGTTGTACATCAAGAATCCATGTCAAACTAAGGGGCATCATCCTATATATATATATATATATATTTATATATATATATATATAAATGTGTGTGTGTGTGTATGTGTGTGTGTGCATCAGAATATTTTTCTCTAACAACTACTTTTTCATGTGTAAACAGTTCTAATAACCTTTTTTTCCATTTGTTCTGTTGTATAATAAGAAATATAGTAAAGAACATATTTGTCCTGTATTGTTATATTTGACGTTATTTTCTCCCGGGTAACACCGGATATACCAGCCAGTATATATATATATATATATATATATATATATATATATATAGTTTGTAAAGGTTTCAGCTCCAAGAACTAACTTTATATGTATTGGAGAACAAAATAAACTCACTCGTCCCCAGGTGCGTATGTCACCCGAGCCGTCTAATTATGAAATTCCAATCACTAATTTGTATCTCCATGAATATAACTATTCCATATTTAATGCGTTTTACGGATAAACTCAGATTAAATTCAATGTGAAATCCTCATTTTTTTTTATATTTGTACAATAACATTGTAATGAGTTATCTAAGTATACTTATCATATTCGGTTATATTTGTGTCTATTTAATCATGTTTACAAAAAATAGTATTTGTGTTGAGTTTCGAATTGAATATCAAAAATATAAGTACATTTCTTACCTCATACGTTCAATCCCGTATGCCTTACTGTTGTCTCCTCGTTATTTCTCTGTTAGTCTTTTTAACCTTACTCGTGGAAGGTTTTTGGGGATTCTGTCAGATGTATTGTTTTCCCCTCTGTCTTATTGGATGTGTGTAGTTTTATGTCATTGTCAGTGACTTCAGTTGTAGAGGTTTGTTTGACCTTATGACTCGGCTATATGTGTTCCTTAATTAAGGTATTTCATTCATATATATATATATATATATATATATATATATATATATATATGTCTTTTTCACCGCATTGAAACTTAATTTATTCTTGACATTTTATCATGATTTATCCATAAACTTTCAATTATGATTTTAAAGTAAAGAATTTATATCAACAATTATGTAGTTTTTCAAGATTGTAATATGTTTAGTGGTTTACACAGAATTATACGTTTTATTTTTTAAGTATATTTTCAATTTCTATCTATAAATATGAAAGATATGTTAAGATGTGTTTATTAGTAAGGTTTATCGATAGATTTGAGAAGTACTCATTATCATCCCCCTTCTATGTATTCATATATATTTATGCCTCCCTTTTTCCCCAATGAAAATGCTATGCGAAAATATATTCATTAAGTGGATTCATGAATTGATTTTGTAAGCAAGTTTTTTTTTTAAATTAATACGTGTGCTTATGGTTATCTACAATGTCTTCCGTATTGTATTTTATCGTCAAATATTTCTTTCATGAAAACCTTGCAAATGTGTGTTATGTTTTGATTTTTTTTTTTAAAGAAAGAATATATATATATATATATATATATATATATATATATATTGTGTCATCCACAGATAGCTGTTTCGTTGTATTACAACTCTTCAGTATGGCTATAGACTATCCGTTATCCCGTCCAGTACCACGAGGTAGGATTGAAACCTTCGCCGATATCCTACGTCTGCGCTAGGGAGCTGGACGGTCAGTAAGACTAAATTTAGGTGGTATATCTATTTAGCTTAAATTCCCCACCCACCAGAGTGCCCTATTCCTATGGAAGAGCATTGCATAAGCTTACAATTAGCGAGTTACCTCACTTGAAGAATGCTCAACCCTGAATAGAGGAGCGTTGATTATTGTGTCATCTACTGACAGCTGTTTCGTTGTGTTACAACTCTTTAGTGTGGCTATATACTATCCGTTATCCCATCCAGTACCACGAGGTAAGATTGAAACCTTCGCCGATATCCTACCTCTGCGCTAAGGAACTGGACGAGAGAGAGAGAGAGAAGCAGTTGCCAATGTAGCCAGTCTCCCTTCTCTTTATTTCCGATGTTGACCAAGAGAAGGGAAAGGGTCAATACAGCTTGGCACCAGTGTTGTCACAGAAGTTACAAGAACGAGACTGAAGACAACGTTGAAGCGTCTTCGGGATTCCAGCTCCTGGTTTTGAATTTGGATTTGGCCAACATACATACGTCGCAAGAAATGAAGAGTGATATATATATATATATATATATATATATATATATATATATATATATATATATATATAGAGAGAGAGAGAGAGAGAGAGAGAGAGAGAGAGAGAGATAGAAAGAGAGAGAGAGAGGGGGAGAGGATATTAGAGTAAGAGAGATGAAATAAACGGAATAAACTGAGAAGAGAAGAGGACAAACAAGTTAAAGCAGAAAAGTGTAAGATATGACAGAGAAGAAAAAAAATAATACGAGAGAGAGAGAGAGAGAGAGAGAGAGATTGCAAGCTGTAAGTTCTTCATGTTATTTGCATTATTCTTGATATTATTTTCCATAAGTCTCAGATAACATAAAATCACTACAATTACTATTACTTATAAGGTCGTTTGTCTTGGAGCAATAGTTAGAGAACTGGCCAGGGTTGCCAATTAAACTCTTTTGGAGCTAAATCTAGTTCCTTTTTATTCGATTTAGCTCCCATAAGTCTGTGCCTAACAATTAATTTCTAATTTAGCTGGTTTTCGATTTTTATTTTCAATAATTTATCTAACTTTTTGTTTTTCTCATTTATGAAATAGTTCACGAATATTAGGCGAATAGAATTTAAATCATACGTAAGACACCTCGTGATTATATGTTGATTGATTGGAAATAGACGACATTTTATATTTCAGTCATATGAAGTAAGTATTTTGATGTAATCCTGTTTTGTTGGCTATTTTCTGGACGAGTGGGCGACGATATTGGCAAATATGTTAGATCCACGATCAACCACTTTATATCGCGAACCGCCTGTATTTAGATCCTTTTTTTTCTTTCTTGTGGATCTACCTCTAAAATCCATATTCGACTTGGAAACCGTGTAGCATGAACTAAAAGTCGTCTGGTTTGTATGTAAACATTGGGGTGTGTTGTATAACGCAATAGTCAAACTAAATGAAACAGGTGCTGCCGTCCGCACCCAACGGTGCAGGAACTGAGTTCTGGGTGTCTGGTTATTTATAGCTAACGGTTAAATAAAAGCATATGGTTAGAATATTAACATGGCCTGAATACCTAGTAGTTAGAAAATTATTTTTTAACTAGCTGCGTTTGTTAAAAGAGCAACGTCTCGAATTTTTACATTTTTTTTCAATTCTATATTTTTTCAACTCCTACGAAATCATATCAATAGTAATGGTCGGTTCGACTGGCTGTCTAACCATTATTCTACAGCGAAGTTGTTGCCTATTTTGTTGGTCTTCATGCTAGCTTGACCTTTAATGGGTTCTTTTTGATTGCCCTACTTTGTATTTCAAAGACCTAAGTGGAATAAGTGTTTGTCCAGAATCCTGGAGGAGCTGCCTCTTTAAATTACCCCTACACATCTTTAAATGAGAGCGTTTAGGTCTATATATAGCCAAACAGTCTTGTGTTCTTCACCCGTGTTGCCATTATCAAAACCCCACCCCTGATTAACACACTCATAAACCGCTACTGTCTCCGCTTTTAAAAAAAAATATTTTTATTTTATTGATTGCTATTTTTCCTTCACTATCATCACCAAAACTTCCATCAACGCCACAATTAGCCCCAGAGACAGCTTCATCACTTGAGTACGAACACCTTTTGCGTGGGTAAAAGGTAGTACCTAGCCTTGTGGGAATATTAATGACGAAATCGTTTTCCGGTCCTTAACTCACAGAATTCAGAATAAATATGAAATACAAGAGAGCTCTGTCTAAAAACAAGTATTACACCATTACACGGTGTTTCTAAAAGTTTAGTCATGTGTGAGACAGGGCTAAACCAAGTAAAAATAATTAGTCATTGATATCCGTATCCAGCGTAAGGACACGTACCAAAAGCGAAAAAATCTCATTTACATATATTTGAAATACGTCAATGTGAGACTTTTGATGTATTCTATAATCCAGGAAAAACTTAATTACCTGGAACATTTTCAAAGTCTAACCAGATCACGTTTAACTATGTCAATTTCTTGACTTAAGCAAAGTTATGCTCGCCCACAGCGTGTCCGATACCTCTTGGATACGCTGATATTTTAGTTTTTTAGAGAGATACATCCACGTAATTGTTACTCAACCGAGACATCATAGAATTCATAATAAGACTCAAATGGCAATGGGCTGATCATGTTGCAATAATGACAGACAACTGATGGACATCACGAATCGCAACATGGATCCCAAGAGATCACATGCGTAACCGATGCCGGCAGAAAACAAGATGGAGAGAGGAACAAGACTAGTTCAGAAAGAATCAGCTCCGCGACGCCCATGCCAGAGAGGTCTGGCGAATCCCGGGGATGGACTATGTCCAACGATGGACGATAAAAGACTGATGATGATAATTTCTTTGGACAAGGGTTCGTGTCTCAGCGGGAGCTAATTCTTTATTTCTAATTGGTGCTAGTAACTCACTCCATTAGATTGATTGTCTTAGTTGAGTAGTGAAACTGAACAACTATTAAAGTCAAGACGAAGGTAAATAGATGTCAAAAATTAATAATGGGTCTCAATTCATCATCTAATGAAAATAGATGATGAAACGAATATTTTCGTTCAAGATCACCGGAAAAGACCACATTTGAGCTATGAGGTTGAAGCTCTTTTGGTACATCGGAATTGTCTATAGGATCTCAATTCTCTGCGACGATGTTCTTGATGTTCGCTTTCCACAAAAGCTTCCATGGGAGTTGCAGAACCGTGGAGAATCTTTTACAGAACTTACAAGGTGAAAACCAGCCAATGAGGCGTTTTTTTTTTTTTTGTGGCTAGTTCTAACTGGAGCCGTAAATGAGAGCCAAGAACTGATTTTTTTTCTCTCAATTCAATACGATAAATAAATGGAATCAGACTTTTAGAAATAATTATATATATATATATATATATATATATATATATATATATATATATATATATATTTAAGAAATCAGATCATTATTATCTGGGTGAATGCAAACACACACCCCACACTATAATTATTCAGTTGCATATCATCCAGACTTTTTTTTTTTTTCAAGTTAACATATTTTGAGGGTGCCCTGATTCAACACCCCCCGTTTCAATGCAGCGTTTCGGACGTCTCATCATCTAATACTCTGCCGGCCTCGGTTGTGCATGTGATCTCTGGAGATCCATGTTATGAGTCGTGATGTCCATCGGTTATAGTCGGAGTGACGTAAATGCAGACCCTACCGAATCCAGATTTTTCTCTAAAAACTTTGGTCCATTGAGTATATATGCTAAATTCGGCTGCGCTGTACCCCTGCTATGTGGTTTCTTTAGCGTGACAGACAAACAGACAAATAAACACATGGCCATTATCGAATTTATATAAACAATATATATATAAATATATGTATATTATGATGAGCTTATATGCATTTTTTCTGCTTATTTATTTGGTCGTTTGCACTGAAATAGGATGATCACATTGATTGATTTACCTTCCTATCAAGACATAACAATGAAAAAATTACGTCATGAAAACTCTTAAGACTTCATGTCTGATCATCACACATTGAAATAGAATGAGATGAGTTGAGACTTTAAAAAACTTGAAATTGGGTTATTTGAATTATTAAAGATAAATTATGGAATAGTGCATATATATATATATATATATATATATATATATATATATATATATATATATATATATATACATATATATATATACATATACATATATATATATATACATATATATATATATACATATATATATACATATATATATACATATATATATATATACATATATATATACTACATATATATATACATATATATATACATATATATATACATATACATATACATATACACATATACATATACATATAATATACATATATACATATACATAATACATATATACATATACATATATATATATATATACATATACATATATACATATATATATACATATACATATATACATATATATATATACATATACATATATATATATACATATATACATATACATATATATATATATATACTTACTGTCTGCTTTGCTTAGATGGTAAGAGCCGTATTGTAATAAGATGGCATCCTGTTGGATGTAGGTTCGATTACTATAGCAGTCCAGTTCTTTAATTGCTTATTCTATTTACGCTGCCCAGGCCAACCGGCATATTCAGCGTGTAAAAATAGGGTCTGTTCGAATAGAGTTCCTAATAAAAAATAACATATTCATAAAAATAAACATTTATGACATGACGAACCATTATGATACCCATTATGTTTTTTTGCTCTCACTTTCGTAGTGAAATATTCCACAGCAGATTTATGGATAAAGTATCAAATCCAATTTCCGATGGCTATGAACCACTGAAATGACCCAAATGAATATCAGCTTGTGGGTCCTTTGTCATACATATGTTGAAACAGCAGTACTAAAGAAAACTTTATGAAAATTGTTTTATTGTGATTGATGGCATCTCGGTTCTCTCTGTAAGCCAGAACTTTTATCTTACAATGGATAATTTGCAATGGATAATCTTGCAATGGATGACTATCACTACTTCTGCTGGTACTGGGTCAAGGTCCCCACTGTTTTCCTGCTGGAATAATTTAACTGTGAACTTGTATGGATCCTTATTAAAAGCATGACTAATCTTTCCTTCTTTCCTTTTACTGTTGTTGCTTCCTTGCTGTCTCTATAAAACTAAGCTGTATAAATACTGTAAATACTGATGCAGAATAAACTTGAATATACTCTAGCTTATTTTGACACAGGGCCAGAGTTGTGGGGTAACAAGAGAGGAAAGTCGGCACCATCACCAGCTCTCTCTCTCTCTCTCTCTCTCTCTCTCTCTCTTTTCCCCCCTTCAAAACATACACTCTCATTAATGTACAGATTATGAAACTAGGGGTTTCATGACATTGCTGAAATGTTCAGGAATTTCATGATATCAATAGGGATATCACTACTAACTGAGCTTGTGTACTGTGTGACTGTCGCATTCACAACGACCTAACGCGTCATTCTTCACGTCCCGGGCAGATTTTCTTTCAGCAAAACGTCGCATCCCCCAGGTCTGTTGGGCTGACCCCTAAAAGTCTAGTTTGGGCCCCCTGCGACTTTTTGCTTTTCCCCAAAAACATGCCAGACCATGTGTGAGATTAAAGAGAACGCAAGGAAGTAGCCAATGGCGACCCCGATAGAGGACTTTACAGATTTTTGAAAAGTGAAGTGGTCGCTGGAATAGATGCGCAAGGTCCAAAAGAATGTAGTTTGAAAAGGACCAAGTCGCCATTGTCCTGATAAGGCTATTTTTCGGCAATATCAAATGGCTGAATACCTTATGAACTGATCATGCATACGTATATACTCTCGCACATACATACATACCTACATACATACTATTGCTTCTTTTTAGTTCTCTTGAATTCTCCTACATGGTTGACAAGTAGTGTCAAAACTAACTATTTTCCTATTCGCTTTCACTTTAGGCAACATACAACGACTCTGTGTGTGTGCGTACCTGCGTGCGTGCGTGTGCGTGTGCGTGTGTGTGTGTGTGTGTAAGATAACTTTCATGTTCTCATACACACGAGAACAGCTGAAAACGACTGTGTATGAAACGCACGCTTATACAACCAGACACCCATACATAGACATATGAAGCTTGTATATGAGAGATTGAAACACATGTATAATTACAAGCATGTGTTTCATTCTCTCATATATATGCTTACATACACACAAAACATTTTAAAAAATACATATAGAGATGGATAAACGTGCGATTACGTTCCTACGTACTTATGCATGCATCCCCCCGTCTTCCTATTATTAAAAAAAATAACTCAAAACTTAAGAAACATATGTCGTTCGTAAATGCGTTGCCCGGCTACTCCAAGTAGCCACGGGGTATATTCCATAATAAAAATAACAAGATAACTTGGCAATATTAATTCCTGTAATCTTACCAAAATCTACTTTATCGTCTGTCATTCAAGAAGGGAGAGGTTGTACACTGCCCATTGGTTCGACAGACGAATGACTAATGACCACTTACACCGAAGAAAATGAGAAAAAAAACAGATACCTACTTGGGTCTACAGTCACACGACCACATGGTCGCCACTATTCAAGTGTCGCAGAGTTTTTCTTGAGGCATCGACTTAAATGCTCACGTTTCGTTTGGCGAATGAGAACACAACTTTTATTGAGGAAAAGTGTACGTAATTATCGAGGAACTTCACAAGGGATATCGCGAAGTTAACCCTGAAAGGTGAACAACATGATGACATCGATTATGGTAGGTAGATATATTTTCGTTTAATTTTACTAATAACGTACTTTTATATTTGTTACCTAACAAAGGAAACGAAGATAAGGTTGAAAGTTTTATGAAATAAGGATTTTTCTGAATATATCATTTTTATACAAAAACTTGTCCATGACCTGTCGTTTCGCCAATGGTCATCGTAAGTGTATATATATATATATATATATATATATATATATATATATATATATATATATATAAATACATTAAAGTAAAGGCTTCTTAAGTCAGCATAAGTGTAACAGAAACCGCTCATATATTTTTAAATAAATGCCTCTTAACTCAACTTAAGTGTAACAGAAAAAAACAAACAATTTAAAACGGGAGAAGATAAATATATACGTCTGAATCTATTTGCAACCAAAAAACTATTTTTCTGACTTTACACTTTTTGTTTGGGTAGGTAGCGTTTGGCCATTGATCACGAATCAAGATATTCCAAGTACAAGGGACATCTCATGAGTACTGAAAACAATGTTACTTCCACCAATCAATGAAATCAGATCATTGACCACTGCACTGCGATAGACACTATCGGGATTTCTAGCAAGAGATCACCGATTTATTTCAAGAAAATAAATGAAATGAATCACAGAAAAAAATTATTCATTCAATCTAAATATTTTTTATCAACCTTATTTCATTTATTTCGCCTTGTCTGTGGTCGTTCTAAAGGATCGCCTGTTTAAACAATTGATGAATTCATTGAAAGCACTTCAAGATTGGAAAAGTCATTGTCTGCGAGAGAGTGGCGTAGATTAGCGTTACCCAAGCTATCTGATCTCAAGGGAGTTTTTTTTCCAACGTAAGTCACCGGTAGAATATCATTGCCGAATTATTATTTTTACATTATCGGTAAAATATCAATTGAATATTCGTTGTAATGTAATATTTATTGGGAAAACATTATTATTGTATGTTGAAAAAATCAACAATTTTCAAAAGATTTATATCTATTTGTTAAACAATTAGCACAACATTTCAAAACGAATTTTTAAAAATAGTTAAAAATAGATAGAAATTCTGGCAAAAATATCGAAAGCATATGTTAATGAGTAATGGAATGACAAATTATAATCAGCGATGGAAATAGGTGATCGGAACGTTGTATACGATAATGTCTGCATTAGTAGACATTCAATATCCCAAAAAAATTGAGAAGTAGGTATACGCCGTCCCTGACTTGATCCCATTTCCAACACAGACTATAATGAGTATAATAGATTAAAAACAATAACAGACATGTCTGTTTAGTCACTCAATGTGAACTGTCACGTAACCAACGCCTTTAGCCAGCATACCGTGTTGAGGTGATCAATTAAAAAATTCAAACTGGGGTGATCATTGGATAAGTTACTGATCTTACCCCCTGTTGGCAAAAGATCACTAAAAAAGTTGGAACTTTAAAAAACCCAGCATGATACTAATTGAAATGTCCAATTTAGCATGAACGTACATTGCAAATTGATCCCCCACTAAAAAACGATTTAGAGGAGGAATTCAAATAAAACAAAAGAAACGTTTTTTCCTATGCATTATAAAAAGTAAATGCTGAAAATTTCAGCCCCGGCTCCATTAACACAATATACTCGCGTAATGCATAGCCAGCCAGCCAACTGGACCAGCTTAAAAGCTGAAGAAACCTATTTAGACTGTTTAGGTTGGCAGTTTCTAATATATGCATGTTTCTCATGCAAAAATCTTCTCCTTCTTTGTCATCATTCTAGGAAGGGCGAATGGCTCAACCATCTGAGCAACCGCCTAACCAAACTTTTTAAAGCTGAAATTGCCTCTTTGGGTCATGAAGATCAATTTGAGACTTGACAATATTTCAAGAAATAACCAGAAGACAAATGATTGATGACATCATCAGGAGGGCCTAAACTTTCCTCAAAGTGTTGATTTCTTCGGAGATATAGTTCGCAATCAGATACAAATTCCATATCTAAATAGAACGAATTCCAAAGGTATCAATACTTTTTTTTTTTTTTTGATTTGGGCGCTTTTGATGACGTCGTCAATCTTGGGACTTCCGGTTGTACCTCGAAATGTTGTCTGGTCTTAAATTGATGCTCCTGACTCAAAATGCCAATTTTAGCTCAAAAAAAGTTTGGTTAGGCTGTTGCTCAGATGGTTGGGCAATTTAACCTTTGTCTCTATTCAATCATGCCTCATTTGAAGACAATGCCAAATGCAATATACTTTGTCTAGATGGCAATCATGACTGAGAAGTCAGATTACTAGAGGTTTGTTGAAGAGGACGGTAGAATCAATATTAGATATCTAATTTTTTCAAGTCTAGGAAATTAACGTAATAATGCCACGCAATTTAGTCGATAGAGACACTTTATAAAGTTTCTCTATAATATTGTCCAAGCGTTGCTAAGAGTGTCATCTAGTGATGTATACTTTGTCATTAAAGATGTGAAAAGGAGTCTCGTACCGGTTACCTGCACTCCACGTATCACAATTTGAGTAGCATTGATTGCAATTAAGTCTTCATATAATTCAATTTTAGTGATAAGAGTTTGTAATATTAAAGCTGGTCTGATCATGCTGCAAGATGAGTTCAATTTCCTCCATGATAAGAATTCAAATTCAAATGAAAAACAAATTACGTTAGAATGTGTTAGGAAAATCAGTATCTTGTCGGTGCATCCCAAAGGGTGCCACGATCAATAATTAAATGTCGCTTCTGTCTTGAATATGAAACAGGATATAGAAATTCAGGGAGGTATTAAAGGTTTTTTGATCTGGCTTAAAACCTTAAAAATGGGAGTATCCTAATATGGTCCCATGCATCTACTATTCAACTTTCTCCGACCCAGGTAAGCCCGAAGCAATTCAATTGAGTTTAAACTGCCAATTTTTTTCAACTGTTTTCTATGTTTTTTTTTGTTGTTGTTTGGTTGATCCAATGAATGAAAATTAAATTCATCAAAACTTATCAACGATCAACGATCAGCTCTGACCAACTCTGTTGGCTGGCTTCCATACAACAAAGAAGCTATAAGTCAAGTATTGGGACCAGTTAGTTAGTATTTGTTGGGATCAATTTTTCATGAAAATACTAATTACCATCTCGCTGCCAAAGAGACAATTATTGGCGTCACACTTTTAGCAAATGGTGCAAACGACGGCCTTTCTCGTTTGTGTCGTTGATTTCAAACTGGTAACAACAATCATTCTCACACATGTTCGGACGTGTAGATATTGCTCCAATACGAGCACACATTCACACACACAAACATGCACACACACACACACACACACACACACACACACACACACACAGAGGCACCAATCGTGAAGCAAGTATGTCTTCTGCACCAAAGACTATTTTCTCGATCCTGAACTTCCAAAGACTATTCCTTAATTCAAACTTTGAATCATTCAGTCAAAAGATATTTCTCATCTAGAACTATTGATGCAGAGTTCTATTCTTGGGATATACATAAAAAGTTTATTCATTGTTTTACAGTATGAGTCGTCGTTTATATACATTTGATACCTAAAATGGGCAACCCCTATATCTCCTTCTTTGTTTAATACGATTAATATTACTTCATTGATTAACAAGTCAAGTTTACTATGAGTTCCTGAACAGAATACGAAATTTCTGAACCTCTGTAATAAGTTAGAGGAGTTTATTCAAATTGCATCAGTGAGGTAAGATATACCCATTTATCGATATAATTCTCTACACAGTATATTTATTGTCTTATTTGACTCTTAAAAGATTCTATGTTCTTTGTATTGTAGTGATCGCTATTGGCCATTTGACCTTCAATATTTTATGTTGTACATAGAATATTGCAACTCGTTCAGTGACAATGAATGTCAATCACAATGACCAGGCCAAGATAGACCAGAGGAGGAGGAAGGATAAAGGATTATGAAAATTTGTTTTTACGTAATAATGTTTATTGTGTAATAATGTTTATTGTTTCATGTCTTTTTCTTGTACTGTATTGATATTGAAACATTGTACCATGAATCTCACTGATGTATAGCTAGCTGATAAATATTTTAGATGAATGGATAGTCTAATCAATAGACGTGAATAGGTGAGCTTATTTGCACAAGGGTGGATGGTAAAGAACAGGGTTTCTTGAACTTTTATCTCTTGTTACCCCTTTGAATTAGACAATTTTGGGGGGCTACCCCATTCAATTGCATTAAAAATGGCGTTAGTCACTAATTCTTAACCTAACAGTAACTAAATGTGGAATCAAATAAAGAACAAAGAAAACGACATTCGATTCATCCAATTGAATTGCAAATTTCGATCTCTCTTTGATTCTTCCAATGGGTTACTCAAACAATCATTGCTAATTTCAGAAATTCGCCTGTGACCCATCGTATTATTTGACAACAAATTTTTAATAAAAATTTGGTTCTCTTGATCATTCCTTCCTTTGGGCGTTCCTGCAGCCCCAAATAATCTTTATGCTAACTCAGGGTATCACGACCTCTACGTTGAGAATTCCATGTACAGAATACAGTTGGGGGAGGAAACTTAAAGACGCATGGAACCCTCGGGCAGCCCTGGTACCAATTATGTTTACAAAATCATTTTCTCCCCAGAGTATTTTTAACAATAAAGAAAAGTGCAGATATAAATCAGTCTCGTTTGCAATAAATATCCCAATTTCGCTCATTCCAGTACCCTTCTTACGACATTGTATAACGACACACCAAGAAATCTATTTGACCTACGCGGTACAACAGCTGTAAAAATGAGATTTTAGAAAAATATTTTAGTAGTTAATGAACGAAAATTTTCATATCAGCACACTGATATATTTCTACCTATCACCTCCTTTTCCTCCATCTGTCGCCTAAAAAATCGTGATCTCGCGAAATCTTGTGATAAAACTCCTAGATTAGCAAATCTGTCGTGGAAGCGGGACAGTTATGATTATACCCAAGGTCGTTTGTGTATTTAGATAGATCTACGCTGCACAGTTGGGAGATGGTTGTGGCACACTATTGTATCGCGGCACACGGTTTAAGAACCACTGGCTTATTCTATAAACAGATGGTTTGAAAAAAATATCAAGCCAAGCCCGTGAGGTTGTCTGCAGGACAATGAACAATGCGAACGAACTTCTGATATTCTATTTTTATTTATTTTATTAGATGAAGTATTGTATATCATTATTATTAATATCTTGCTATTATTTACTTTCATCTGAACTGTTGTTGCCTTTTTTATCGCAACTAAAATCAGTTTCTAATAGTTGGCACTTTTTGTTTAACTATGATTTGTTCTAAATTTTTAGAAAAATATTGTTTGTTGAAGTTAGATGTATATTTAGGCCGGCATAAAACCTTTTAACTCTTTCAAGCACATTTTTTTTCTTTATTTTACTCTGAGTCACTCCGTCATCGGCAAATTAGCCTAGACAATAAACAAAATAGTTGGACCAATCATAAACCTTCGTGCCCCTTGATAAATTAAGATATAAGGATGCTATCTTGGGCCTCCTCGCCTACAGTCAGGGGTGTTGATAGTTACAACCTTTCAGTTAAAGGATAACGGTGTAGTGCAATAGTCTTCTGTAATCCCAACTTAAATATATTTGTATAAAAAGATTATCCTTCGCTGGTAACAGGGTTGCCTCAAAGATATAGTCCAGATATATATCTCCCTACCCACCCAGAAATATGTCCTTTGCCCACCCTCCCCTGCATGAAAAAAGACACCCGTGGGTGATACCAAAAATGACACCCGTGGGTGATACCAAAAATGACTCACTATGCAAATACCAACAATTCAAAAGAGGGATAAATTTTAACCTACAATGTTTGAAAGGTTAAAGGAATTGAATAAATGCAGAAAATGTAACAGTCGTTTTATCATTTGTAAAACGGTAGATAATGATTAATTGCTTTAAATGTGCACTGTATCAGAAGAAGCAAATTCTTGGTCAAAATTGTCTGTTCTCGTTGGGATTTACAGGCATCTGAATATCAATAAGATATTTTTTTCATTTTTAGATTTGTCAAGACATCTCAATAAGACGCTTTTTGGTCGGTCGGTTTATCAGCAGGTCCCTGTTACGTTAAACAACGGAAAGAGGAGGGGGGATTTATTGTTTCATTTACCAGCTGCGATTGTATCAGAAGAGGTGTGATGTCATGAAAAGGCGTAGCGGCATTAAAAGAACATCTTCGATCAACTGATAACGTATCAAGCATTTTTTTCACTGTGTTGCCAAGTATTGTTTATCAATAATGGCTAAATCTGTCCGTAAAATGGGTAAAATCGGCTAAACTTTTCTATTTCCAGGTAACACTATGGTTAAAAAATGTATATATACTCATTAAAAGCCTAAGTATTCGAAAAATAACCATTCGATCTAAGATTCCAGAACGAATTATTGATAAATATTGTACACTTACTTTGATTTAAACTTACTTATTGTTGTTTCAATAAACAGTTTTTTGAGTGAACCATACTAGCTTTCCTATCTTCGGGATCAAAGTGTAGTATCTGTTCCACGGCATAGACCGAGGAGTCGGTACTGACACTTGCCCGTTGAATGGGCCTGAGATTGTGTGCAGGGTATCAAAGACCGAGAGCGTGGGTGCAAGCGTTGGCCAATGAGGTTACACCGAGGCTGCGTTTGCTAAGCGCATTGGGAGGCCTTTGGACTCGTCCTTAGGCTCTCCCATCATTACTCGGCCCAGCTTTCGCAGGTAACTGCGTCGGCTGGAGCCATTTTTTGGCGGTAAGGTACTATTTCTTCCCACGTTAAGCCCGACCTTGTGTCACATATTGCTGCTGTGGGACAGTGATTAAATAGAATACTAGCTTTCCTTCTCCTCCTCCTTCTCCTCCTCCTCCTCCTCCTCTTAGCCTACGCAGATAATTACCGCTTTTCAAAAAATTCGTTTTATGTCACTTTTTTTCGCTTTACGAAAAAAAAAAGAAGGTAAACAGCGAAAATCCTTTCTTTCCCCTTAATCCCGGTCAAGTGTACTTACCACTACCCCTGCCTCCGACGTTTCCGCTTAAAATAACATTATCACCATATTTTCTGTTTTGGAAACGCCTGAAAAATTCATCATATCAATTAGTGGTATTTTTTTTATTTTGCTTTACGCCATTTCGGTTTACGAAATGTTTTTTTTAGAGGAACGCTCTACTTTAAGATGGCAGCTTTGTTGCGGTTTTGGGGTCTGACCCAGTTAAACTAAATGAATATTTATCCCCATGCCTTTGACTGAAACTGTCTTCCTTGCAGTCTACATTAAAATCCCCAAACAAAGCAGCTTTTTATTATTCATTTTCAGTTGCAACGTAAGTCAGCAGTTCGATAAACACATTTCTTCTCAAGACCAAAGTCAAATCGGTTAACAGCGTTTGTGAGGAATTAAGTGACAGGGAGAGATAGAGACAGAAAGATAGAGACAGAGAGATAGAGACAGAGATCATGGTTAGAGAGAGATAGACAGCGTTCTTAACAAAGAAAGCTGTTATCTTAATAAGTGGGAGGTAATGATTTCGTTCAGACATTTTTGGATTGGTCCATAGCGTTGGTAAAGATAGAAATATACGATATAGAGAGTAGGTAATGAAAGGGGGGAATATTTTTTACGTCACACTACGTCATATCATTCTTTTTTTTAAAAATCAAATCTCGTGATTTAAAAAAAACGAAAATACAAGAAAGAAAGATAGTGAGAGAGGGAGAGAGAACGAAAAAGAGCAGAATATACATTGTTCATAACTAATGTATACACTTGATATCTATATTCATAAGTTGTTAATTTCACAATGAATTTTATTGCATTTCTGACGATATGTTTCATTTTATTTCTGATGCAATGATTACTCATTTTAACGGGGATAAACATGAAAAATCAGTCGGAAATAAATAGTTTCATTGCGGAAACAAATGTTGACAAAAGTCGCCTAAGTCTGTCAAAGATTGTATATAAAACGTCGCAGCTTCCGAACAGAGTCACTTCTTTTTCTTGTTATTATTAGATGAATACAAGATTGGGACAACCCTAACCTATCAGCAGTAGGTAACATCTGCTGGTGTGAAGCAGTGAAAGAAACGCTCCATGAAAACTTTCGTTCATGAAGACCATACTAGCGTAGCAAGGGTTCTCAACGCCTGTTGGACACATCCAGGGGAGGGCATAATACTTAATAAACAGACATTGAAGGCCAGAGGAAGATTTTTGCTCTTTCACACCTGCTTCCGGATTATTGGCCCCTGCCGCTTCCCTCTTGATACTCTTCTGTACTCACGGTTTTGAATAATGAAAATTATACTGTCTTTAATCGTGAGAAGGGTCATCAACATTCAAAGAGTTTTGGGGATGATTGAACTCGACGTTTCGGTCGATTCATTCTACGGTTTTTTTCGGGTGTACTATCAGAATGTAATGGTGGTAAAAAGCAAAAAAAATCTCTCTAATGGTAGTAACGCTTATTATGTCAGATCTGGGTGTTTGGGGGGGATCTCTCCATGCCTTGTCCCTATTAAGCAGCGGAAGCCACACCGAGTTGAACTTCGCACTTATCTTACGTACATTCAGTCGCCATGTTGATGTATGCTGCTTCTTTGATTTTTCTCTGGGCGTTCCCTGTTAATAATCCGAACTTCTTATAGAGAGGTTAGCGTTTGCCTTTCTCTCCCCAGATGTAGTCAGTCACCTCTAGACTTTTCTATTTCACCCATTTGGTTATGTTTACCACTATTACATGCAGGTGGTACACTCGAAGGAGGCAGTAGAATGGGTCAGCCGGAACGTCGTTGTAGTGGATCTCATCTAGTAGCTACTCTTTGGAGCTGGTGAAATATCAACTGGTGTCGATATACCTCGTTACGTGACAAATCATTGTGTAAATGTTTGTGTTTACACTACGCATTTCGGGGGATGTCCATGATACTCTTTCATGATTATTTATATCGCAAATTCAACTTTACCAAATCTTTACCAAATCTATTACGAAAAGTATTTGAGAAAGAGCACTATTGTTAGTTGGGGCAAAACGAAGTAGCGCTAAACGGTGTATTACTGTATCACTATTTGTTATTCATCAATATAACCTTCTTCCTTTCTTTGCACACTTTCAATGAATGATTCATCACACCAAATATGTTCTTATTTGCTCTTTTGTTTACTCATGCTCTGAAAATTGTTTTGGACAATTTTTTTTTTCGAAACACTTGATTGAGCAAGACACTTAACTGAAATTATTTTCAACCGGATATTGCCATTCAAAACAATTTATCTACCATCTACACCCACTCATTTACACAGTCATACTCTGTGTGTGCTCAACTCTTAGAGACACATTTTTTTTCTTTTCCCTCCACTTTGAACTACTACGCCATCTGTTGATTGGTGTGGTTATTGAAAAATGGTGAGACAGAACATAAACCCCTTCTTAGATATTTTGAGATAAAAAGGTTAATGACCCATCAAGCAGATACCAATAATATCCAAATGTAGATATAAGAGATCTGAATTCCCTTGGATTATATCTAGAATTATTTATTTAGATTTTCATGCCATTTATTCAGAAAAATATGTAGATATATTTTATTAAGCCCCTTCCATGGCCAAATTGAAGAATATTTTTTCATCAGACGAAAAATGTTTTTGTAAAAGTCGAAATATTAAAAAAAATTGCTATGGACGGAGAAACAGAAAAAAATCTCTCCGTTGATGAAGTTATGGTACATAAATAGTTCACATATATTCACACAGTACAGTAAGTCATTATAACTTTGGTGCAGCGGTAACGTCGCAGACAATGGAATCAGCGACCAGAGTTCGAACTCCGGAGCTGTTCATTTTCACTTCATTTCAATGTCGTTCCATTATCTGGACGGGTGACATTAAGATTCAGAGCGTGCTATGTAATCGCTGACGTAATTGCGTAAATTCCTACCAACACCAGTACTTTTCGAACCTAGGTAAAAAAAAAAAAAACTAGTTGTAGAATTTCAAGCCTTTTTTTTTCCACTTGAATGATTGACGCAAGACTTTCTTTCTATTCCCGATTTTTCATGCTTGTTTTTTTTTACTTGGTAGTGATATAATTTTTCAAATTATCATTAGATTTGAGCACTATCATTTATCATTAAACTTTGACTAGTATTTCTATTTCTGTTACCTTTTGATCACAAAGCTCAGACGTCAATAAACGATCGTGTATAAGTTAACTGAGTGGATCAAAAATCATGAATAAGCCTCCCTTCTCTTGGGAAGTCTGCCTTTTCAGGACAGCTACCACAGCAATTAAGCCACGGAGACTAACGGTTACAGAATATTTGGATGTTTATGTGCACATATAGTAGTATCATTTAGAATTTATCATCTAATGAAGTATTGTCAATTAGAATCCATCAATTGGTTTCTTCAGTTTTCAAGTTGATCCAGCTGACTGGCTGGCTATGTATGTATTATTGCACACACGGGCTACACCAACGTTGCAAGGGGCATGACATTTAAGCATCTACGGCTTATCATGTCTACAACCTCCTCACCCACATAGGTTATTCGTGAGGGTGGAGAGTCGATTGGCAATGTAATTCTATGCTGAATTGATCCCTAGTTCGTGCCCAACTGCGTTCATGCTTGTTTGTTTTTCTATTCATACTTCTAGTGATCACTGCTCAACAAAAGGCGAGAGAAGTAACTTATTTATTGATGACCCCATTTTCAACTTTTCAATTGATCACTCCAATATGGTATGCCATCAAAATACGTTGGTCACGTGACGGTTTCTATTGAGTGACTAACCAGAACTGTTATTATTAATTTTGACTGGTATTTCTTTCATCTTATCTCAATAGCTTTTTATCGTAGACTATTATTAGCAAGTAGCGTAGATCGGAAATAAAGAAGCTTTTCTTTTATTAATTTCCGGTCTGCATTGTTTGCTAATGACGATCTGAGAGTTAGGATTAAAAGCAGCAGAACTAAGATGAAAGAAATAATCGAAAATGAATAATAATGATAAGTTAAGCTTGATAAATATCTATGAATAAAACATCTATGTATTGAGAATTTAGGGGTATTGGTAGCTTGAAATAGGAACACTGTAAACTAGACTTCATTCTCTGAGAAAATTATCTAAAGATTGCGACCGCTCATGAAACCTTTTGATCTTCTATTATTTTGTTAATACAAAGTTATGCACCTAAAATTTAACCTTTTCAACGTACATGCATAGATCAGATTAAAACAAGTGTTTGACAATAGTCGTATCTATGAAGATATAGCTGCAGATCATAATTCAAATATCGTTTGCTCAAAGAGAAAAAGAAAAGAAAAAATGTTTAGCAATAGAAAAATGATAAAGAGTGGTAAAGAAAGAGGGGAGTGAGAGAGAGAGAGAGAGAGAGAGGAAGAGAGAGAGGGGAGCTGGATGAGTATACCTGAATCGAGTTATAATAATCGACACAAGCATTGTAAATCAAACTTCAAACCAGGCAAAACAAAGTTTGGCACATTTAATTCTGGAGCAACTGCGATACACAAAGCTACAATCGCTGGCCTTGGAGATTTGAAAGCTTTATTACGAACGGACGTTCAAATCTGTTGAAATCGTCTTGTCATAAATTGTCTGAGTTTTATCTGAGCGTCATTTACTTTCTGACATTTGATGTTGATCATCTCTACTTCCCGCTCCACAATACAGAAGACTGTTAACGCAACTTGGTAGACAAGGATATAGATTCTCACAGTCAAAAATGCAAACAGATCATCGTACAAAGAGCCCTAAGAACAACATACAAGAGTTCAAAGTCATAAATACCGAATCCATCATCACACTGGAGTTCGACTGATCCTCAACTCCCAGATCCCCTTCGTACTGTAAATCCCTTCAAGATAAAATGGTAAACCCAGTTTCACTTGACATGTTAAAAAATATGTATATGGTCACTGGTCTTTCCAGTCGATGATCTAATGATATCCTGTGTGTTGCATGATAAATTGAATAACAATACATTTGATGATATAGAGATACAAAAAACTCGCACCTTAAATGTCAACCACTAATTCATCAGTTAGATGTATCCTCGGTTAGTCATTTTTTTAGATATATGGTATGATAACGGATGGCTGTACTTCTCATACCATTTCTGTCTGGTCGACGCCATTGTAAAAAGGCTGCAAGGAACACCTTGGGATGCTGAAGAGCTTTCACTGTTCTAGTTTACGTCTGGGGTAACTTCCAACTATTTTCAGCCTCTCTCCGGAATACCCACGTTGTTATAATGCTGAATCTTCGATATTCAAAACTTGAAACTTTCGATATTTAACTGGCAAAATTAATAACACAGATTTAATGTACATGCCTGAGAAGTAATTTGAAACTTTTGACTAAGTAAAAAAATTATTTAGCAGTCGATTTGATGTGAAGCCTTATTCATTCTTATACGAGAGAGAAAAACACTTTATCCTGTCACTAATTATGATTGAGTCAAAATTGACCAAAAACATCTGCTTTCTTAAGCAGGCGTACGAGCTAAGGGGCAGGGGGTAACCGCCTCCTCTCCACTATTCGAGCAAAGCAGGGCAAAATTTTGCGGTGGCAAAATCGTGTAAAATTTCAGGCAAATCAAGCCCTGTGCCCCCTCTTTAACCAAAGAGTTCCCATACACTTATGTTCCTCACTAAAATAAAAATCACAATGGTGTCTGAGACTAGTATCCTGTAACACAGCCGAACGTGTGAATATTTTCATTCCACATTCTCTTTGGATTTTTCAAGTTTGTGAACGATGAAAGCATGATAGCTTTAGATGAAATCTTTTATGATTTAAAAAGCCTGTATAATAGGAAATTACATCCTAAAGTGTCGGTGTGTTCAATAACAAATATGACAAGTATACGTCTACACAAAACATAATCAAAGATTAAAACCAAGGAAACAACTTTAAATAAAAATAAACTAGCAAAGAAAGCTTTTTTTTATTATTTTGAAAATAATAACTAATTAAAATTGCACAGCAAGCCACAAGCACGAATATATGCATCATTTACTCGCTATAGTGCCACGTGATTTCATGTGTTAATTCTATAAAAATCGTTAGTGACTGCAAAAGAAACAGTAATAAAATTATAACTTACTGGTCCGAGTGAAACGAAAGTGACTGTTTATGAAGATTCTTATACAATTTTTCAAGTCATTTTTTTCGTCTTCGACACGTCTTTAATGAATGGTTTTTATGACGTCATAACAAAACGTTTAGTTTACAATCGTAGTCGGAACGTTTTTTCGAGCTCATCTGTCACAAGTTCGACTGTTAGCCCGAGCTATCTATCGTCCGGAACAGGCGTTTCAACCGGGCTGAAACTGATATTTCAATCTTCATCGAACGAAATCGTTGCGTTTTTGTTGCTATTGGTTCATCTCAAAAGATAAGAACCGTTGCTGCATTTTAGTCACTTCAACTGTTTTTAGAAGAAGAGATATTATTTACCTTGCCTCTGATGAAGAGAGAGTGGAGCTCGAACGTGACCAGTTAAGCTCATCAGAGAGTAGTTTTGGTGCAAACAGGTAGGATATTTTCTGCTCAAAGATTCTCTCTTCGAATAATATTCATACAGGTTTATACTATCAATAATTGAAGTACCCTGGTAGATTATAATCCAAATATCCTGTAATTAAGAACTATTAACAAGAACAGATATGAGTCCGCATACACTTATGTTCCTCACTAGAAATAAAAATCACAATGATGACTGAGACTAGTATCCTGTAACATAGCCGAACGCGTGAATCGTTTCATTCCACATCCTCTCCGCATTTTTCAAGTTCGTAAACGATGAAAACATGACAACTTTTGATGAAATCTTTTATGTTTTAAAAAGCCTGTATAATAGGGAATTACATCCTAAAGTGTCGGTGTGTTCAATAACAAATATGACGAGTACAAATCAACACAAGCATAATCTGAGCAAACCAAGAAAACAACTCTAAATAAAAATGGTCAAGTCAAGAAACCCTTTCAATATTCTGTAGAATAATGACTAAATGAAATTGCAGAGGTGAACCGTGAGTAGAATTGTGAGCACCATTTGATCTTTCAATTTCATGGTATTTCCTACACGAAGAGGTAAGGTTGTTATGAATTTTCCTAGCGTCAAGTTGCCCGTTCTACAGTGGCAACTTTCTAAGCGGCCCCACTAATCAAGAAAGATGACTAAGGATATATGCAATGGTTACATTTTGAATAAAGGCATAGAGACACCAGAATGAACAAAACCAAAATATACAGAAGACATTGCAAAAAAACACAACTATCAACAATTGGAACACATTAGTACAGCGATGTCGAAGCTTTGACACGCATGTCAGTGATGACACGCATGTCGGTTGTGACACGCGTGTCAATGATGACACGCCGTTGGTTTTTTAGTTGACACGCGAAAGATTTTAGGAAAAAAAAACTTGTTCAATTTAATTCTATTATCCTAGGTTTATAAGTATATCTATTAAAGATCAAGCCATATCTTATTAAACTCCTAGTTTTATAAATATATCAGAAAAAATAGTCCGCTTCAGCATTAACCTAAAATTAAAGTACATTTACACATGTAAGTGACACCCCAAAAAGGGAATTATTTTTTTTAAATTTTAAATTTTGACACACTGTGCAAAAAAAGTTTGCCGTCACTGCACTTGTAGATCATGACCCAAATATACAGAAAACAAAAGCAATTAATAGCTTTGTGACCAAATATGACTAGTACACAACACATAACATGTCTAAGAACCTCTCAAAAAAGCGGCTCTAAACGTAAGAGGCAAGATTTAAGCGCAAGTACGTACATCATTTAATCGCTAAAATTTCATGTGCTTTTTTTTTAGCTAAAAAGTTATCAGATTTCGTACTTCATTTGAATTGTGTGACATTCGGTGCTCTCATATTATGTTTTTCTCATTTGTAAGTTCGTATGTTTTACAAATTCAATGTTTCCAAAAGGCACTAATTTTTTTTTTATGTAATAGCAATTATTTCCTTTCCCGTACTAAATTCAGCAATCATTTTCAGCGTTCTTTTCGCTACATTTTATGTACGTTTAACAACGAAGTATACAAGTTAAAATTGATGTTTTTCAGGGATCAGTGTTGTGGTCAGGGTTAGTGTTAGTTGATATTGTTAGTAACTTGATTTTAGACTATAATCCCTCGACTAACACTTGTCTCTCGGACAACATAGCATTGAACGCTGAAAATGATTGCAGAATTTAGATTTGTGTTTCTTTATCTTTATCATATTGAGCGAATTGTCAGTCTGTCAGTGACCTAACAGACATAAAGAGAGGAAGTGGGGTAATGCAAACACGCGAACACAGAATTGGCTGTTCTGCAATGAGTGTGTACGTGCGTTCGTTCAATGGTTGCTGGTAATATACTGGTATTGTTCTTGTTGTTGTCGATGTGTTAATTTCGGTTTTTATCGAAACGAATACAAGAATTTTGATGACGATACCTTGCGTTAAGCTTTCAAATTACTGAGTAAACATACTGACATAGACACAGCTTTAGTTATACCGTTAGTAAAGCAAAGGGTATTTACAAGTATAAATAAAATGAATGAATTTTTTTAGAGGTGAAAAGCATATTTGGCAGCCATTTGGAATAGGTTCATTAAAATGTCTTGTAGGTATTTTGCCAGAGAAGTAACTTCTTAGCAGAAGCGATTAGCTGTCCCCATGGGTTACCGTTTCGAATTTGGCCGATTTTGAATACCTAGATTTTTTTAAGCATGGCAGTTAGGTAGATTTAATTTCCAGATAACGAAGTAACATTAATGATTATTGGGACATTAGGGACACTAACCCCAAACCTACCTCCTAAACGAAACGTACTCGCTAATCCTAACCCCAAACCAACCTACTAATCCTAACCCCAAACCTACATGCCGTATTGATTCTTAAGTGGGCGGTATTTTTAGATAAAGTTATTTGAAAAACGTTGAAAATCTAGCCACTTTCAGCCATTCAAAATGGCTGCACAGCAACAGTTGATGATGTATAACGTCTATCCGATTCATCTTCCTTGCAAAATATTCGCATAAAGTTTCAATGCACCCGTACCAAAGAATTACCCATATCGTAGCACAATGTACTTCGAGGTTAAGATACTTATTAACTTTGTCCCCTCTTCCGATAAATGATTCTAAACGCTGTTTAACATCGAGGATTAATAATTGTTCAAGTATCTCAAACATTATGTTTCTGAAAGGGAGCATGTTTGTATATAGGAGTTTGCGTGTACTTGTACACGAGCGTGTGTGAAAGGACGTCTTCTTTGGGGTGGGGGCAGTGTTGTAAAGTACTGATAGAATCAGGCTTTGGCCCTGAAACCATGTCTGACCCAAGAGTCATCAGAAGATAAAGGGTTTATAGGCCGCACAGCTCCGTTTTTTTTCGCAGCATGTCTATGAAATTATATACGAACGGGCGTCTTTTTCGAATATCTAAGAAAACAGTGGTTTTAATGGACTTAATTAAAATGACACGGCACCATCCGGTGTATGAACCCCCTTTGACGCGGTCACCGGCAACAGCGGAGGAATTCCCCCTGATGGGATTAAACGGCCACGTGTTGCGAACCAAAAACGAGCTACTTCATATCGTGTGAATGAGCCAGCGACAAACAGTGGATAGGGACCTCCGACTGGTCAACAGAAGTTGGAACAATACCAGCACACTGGCTGAGGACCGCACACAAATGTACATCATGAGGTTAAATCCTAAATTTATCTTGACGAAAAATGCTCTGTACATGAGTTGAAATTTCTTCAAAGAACATGGAAAAATATTGCCCTGTTATAAAACGTGAGGTTGATTTTTTAATTAGAACTCTGTAAAACAGTGTTTCTTAAAAGGGCGAATGATTCACTCAACGTTGAATATCATTTTGGGATTGAACGAAACTAGAAGAAACTAGATGGGATTGATTCGCATTTAAGGTTGGAAGAGGAAACAGAAGCTCGGTTTGAGAAGTTTATCACAGAAATGCAGATTACTTTGGTTTATGTAAACAAGAAAATTCTAATGATTTTTCAGTTCCTAATTTTTTTTATAACTCCTGATTTTCTGTACATATTTTTATCGCATTCAAAAGGCTGAATAAAATAATCTCTCAAGAAATGCTCACGTGACACACATTAAATATATAGAGAATTATACACCATATAGTCCCCATTGCAGGGCCAAAGCTAGAAATACATGTCAAAATATCAACTGACCCCCCCCCCCCCGCTTGTTTCGGGCCTGGTTAGGGGTGAACGAAATTTCGTGAGAAAGACTCGAGTGTGAACGATCCTGAAAGAAATTAATGAACACAGCTGTAAAATATTCTCGAAAAATAGCAAATATCAAAATTGTTCCGAACTATCTTTCGTGTATAACCGTTCCGCTTGAAATATAATTTTCCTTCAATTTTAAGAGGGCAGTGCTCGTTCCAAAAGTGCTTGTTTGGAAGGGGCTGAACTTTATGATGCGTGGAGCAGTCTGCCATAATTGTCATGCAAAATAATTTGTTCGGAACTACGGCATCGAAGTATTTCGATTGCTTCTCTTCAGTGTCGCCAATGGTGATAATTTATAAAAACTATTAAAAAATGTTAACCTCTTTTATTTTATTTTTATAAAATTTCTCGATAGCTACAGATCCAAACAACTTCAAACTCAACACTGCACGTCCCTATGTATTGGCTAATATATCTGTCGAATATCCAATTGGTTCAACGGTCAGTGGTCTAGTAATTGTGGTTCACACTCATGCACACGCACATATTTCTACAACTGCTGTGATATGTATGTTTCCAAACTTGAGAGTCATGTTTATTCTTAGATTAGTTTCCAAGGATTGTTAGTCGATTTTCACTAGTATTTCTAGCATCTCAATCATTTCCTTTCCATTTCATCGCAGCTCTTAGACTGTCGACCCGTTTCCTTAACAATCCTGCCCATTCGGGGCCGCGAAGTCAACCTGAACACCAGGTGACTCAGTGTCTCGTGATGGGTCTTCTAAAAACTGTGCTCTTTTCCTTCTTAGTTCAATTGAGAGGCACAGCCCAATGGAAGAATCCTCAAATACTAGACTTGACTTAATATTTATTGGCTTCCATTCTCCAGTCCCATAAAGCCGGAAACTAGGGTTTGTGCCATTTTCGTTCTGTAATGAACCCGAATCGCTTAATTTTGATATATACTTTAATACATACTCGGATCCAAGTCGCAAGATATTATCTTTACATACTTCTATAAGTATTCTTCAAAAAGTGAATAAAATAATTTGCGTATTTAAAAGTTGTCACTTATTGATTCTTACTAGGATCAGCTTAGTACGACACAGGGTCCATAGCCAGTAATTTATTTCGATTCTGATGAGAGTGAAAGTGTCATGAAAAATAAATTGGCAGTTATCTCCCCACGAGGGAAGATATGACCCAAGATCAGTTTAATGTAGGGCTCCACTCACTTTTGCATGTGGGTGTGGTCAGAAATTGCCCAATCCCTCGAACTTTTTTACCAAAAGCTACCGGCGCACCCGCTGACACTACCTCGTTAGTGCAATGCGAAGTTGCTGCCCGAGAGACAGATCTCCGACAACCAAGCACACTTGAGTTTACGTGTTGTCTTGTCCGAAGATTCGGAGACTGATCGCAACCTCCAAGGGTCGGAAATTGGAAGTTACTAGTTTTATGATATAGATAGAGATTACTTACTCTTTGATGATATTCACATGATTTCAAATTACTACTTGATTTCCATGAAGACGGAGAGAAATGTTATCCGAGACGTTGTCAATTGATATTTGGGTGTGCATATTACAGAGAAAAAAGTATGATCAAAAAGTCCCTGAACCGGTTGAAATTAATGCGTTTGGATGGCATGAACGAGCCAAGGAAGTTATAGCTCGAATTATAGGTATTTTCGCCTACCCACGAGCACGGAATGTGATACAAGGATTCAAAGCGGGAACCCTCTCGCATACGTGCGATGTTTCCAGAAATTGTCCAGTTACCTTGTTTGGAACGCCTCAGGTATAATTTTTAAGTCAGGACAGATAGCTTGAATCATTAATTGTAAAGATTGCTTTAATGAAAAAATTCCTCTCGATAGTAAACATCGTTCAATGAATGCAAAACAATAATTTTGGGTCAAATAGGCTCTGTATGAACTGAAGGTAGATAATTTATGTGACAGAGAATAAAGGAGACATGGCTACCGGATATTGTGTGAAGGGTCTCTTCCGTTCCAATTTTTGTACCGTTCATTCTTTGTACTAATTACGCCGTGCCAAAAAAGGAAATATGTTTTCACCTCGAGTGAGAGCCGGAAGCGGAAGTCAAAGGTGAATTGTTGACAATTAAGTGTAAACGTGATTCAGTGCGGAGTAACATTGTAGAAGATGAGCTATTGTGTATATGTGTGTGTGTATGTGACGGATTACATGCATCTATGCTTACATCTTACAGGCTGAGTAGGCTTTGTAAATTATGATTTGCATATGCGTCAAGATCGGACTCATTATTATACGCTGATTTACTCGAACTAGCATCCTCATCTTGGTTGTTATAGTCACAGCAATTCCGGCCGTTGTACCCCCCGTCCTTTATCATGTGTCTGACGTGGTCGGTAACCTTCGAGGAATTTTGAACCGCACCCTTTATTATTCAATTCACGGGATACATTGTTCTCATTCAGTTGTCCGTGCCAGAGGATATTTCGTATCAGTTAATTCTTAAAAGTCGATTCGTCCTTGCGGTGTCGCTTGTCTGTTTGAAGCGGAGTACATGACTTTTTCTGTACTACCGAACCCAGGGCATTGAACTCACGACCCTCCAGACAGGTTAACTAAACAAGATTGCTCCGAGTAAATCAATATATGATAATCTTAGTGTATAAAAATTCAAAACAAAAAGGACTGACCGCATTTCCATTGTCGAATGTATCTTTTTTAGCTGCTCAGTAATAGTTAGTTGATAATGTTCATGAAGATGGGTGAGATTAAATTCATATATAATTACATAAACATAAGTAAATAGACACTAGCATTTTACTCAGATTTGGCATTTGATGAATTTATATACTCACTGATAATTAGAAATAATTGCACAATCAATTCACAATGCCTGCTACAGAGATCATCACATTTTTAGATGAGGCATATTGTTGTTCCATCCAAATGGAATGAACCAGTTTTCATTACTATCGGAATCGGCATTTCTTGTTTCACCTGTGTATCAGGTGTTCTTACAATTCCCTAGTGAAAGAAAAACAAACCAATGCGTTTTGTGTAAGTTGATGTAGACCATTAAAAAGGCCCGTGACAAGAACGGAAATTGGAAAAAAAATTCTCGTTGCAAGGTATGATATAGTGCGTCGAAATCAGTTCAACTACAGGCAGAACAGCCAGAAGAAAGACACTTCTTGAACCAAACAATATTCAGCGGAGAATGTAGTGTGTCCCAGGGATGATGGACAAAATAACGCCAGTATGATTTAGGTGTGGGATTGCCGAGGCAAAGATTTTGTATGTTTTGTTTGGACCACATCTATCCAACTCTCAAACATGGTGGATCTTAATTCATAGTGTTGGGACAAATTTGGATCACTGGGCAAAACATCTGGAGTGCGTGGGGAATATCAGTTCAGGAAAATACATATCGATTCTACAGAAGGAATTTTTTTGATATTCTTAACATTCCCTAACGATAATTTGAAGAAAGGAAAACTTTTTCATAAATAAGTCTCAATCCTATAAGGTAGGAAAAAACACTTCTCAGCAGGTATTAAGCGACTCTCATAACCAAATCAGTCTCCTGACAGGAATCTTATTGAACATGTCTGAGCCATTTTGGATCTTGAAATAAAGGGGGTGGCCAAGACTCTGCAAAATATTATTTTTTTCCTGTTTTAAATACAGTCTATTCAGATATCCTACAAAAGAATATAGCAGATCTGATAAATTTAAAGTCTGAAATAGTGAAACATCATAAAGTCTCTTAATGGCAAATCAAAATTTAATCAGTAGAATAAAGCTTCTGTTTTGATGAATGAAGTGTTTATTTACTTTTGTATTCTCTCTCCATATATATATATATATATATATTGCTGACGCAGGAATTGAACCTGCGACCGGTAGGGTAGTCACATCAATGTAGAGTTGCTCTTACCATTGAGCTAAAAAGCTGCCGGTAATACAAAGCCCTGTATACAAACACATGTTTTCTAGGAATATTAAAAATGTGTGGGTACATTCAAAAGTAGGCACTCAAGATGTAAGTATGTAGTTGCATGAGTGACTGCGTGTTTGTTTTCATGTAAAACAAAAAGAAAAAACACTTTTTAAAAAGTACACTTCTCAGTCAAAATGTTATTACTCATAACTGAAAAAGAGTTTGACCATCATTTTGGTCTTATGAATGTGGGTACCTTCCGGTGTACAAACTTCTATCTCTGCAAATAGTTCGAGTGTAATGCTGTATGAGTAAGCGTGAAGGCAATTCAATAATGGGACACAGAGTAGATACATATAGAGGCAAATTGATATATATATATATATATAATGCGTTATAATACTTTGAAACTCTTTTTGAAATGATCTCCCATTATTACACGATGAATGCCAAGGCCAGATGATGTATTCACCGTCTAATAACGGAGATCATCTTACAAGGAAACAAATAACACAGCGAATAAGTATCGAAATATTGAAATAAACTATTTTTTTAGATATAAGTAAATATAAGTATTTTTGAACAACCGTAGTTATCAAAGATGGCAAAAGGTTCTATTTTTCTTCATGTTTGCGTGTGTTTGTTTATGTGTTTGTTCTAGTGCTCCTGGCCACACTGTTTTGTCTACAGTCTTTGAAATTGGCATCAGTGCTCCACTGGATCACATCTAAAAATGTTTGGGTTTTTTGTTTTGTTTTTCTAAACAAAAGCTTCTTAAAAGAACCTTATTTTGATGGGTTTATTGATAACATCTAAATTTTCCAGAATCTAGATGTTTTTTGATGTTTTTTTTTTGTTTTTTTGTTTTGTTTTTTTTACACTGAGGCTATAAATAGAATTCATTCTAACCACATTTATACCTCGATGAGATTTTTTTTACATGACTTCAAAATTGACGCTACGGTTGTTCAATTATTGATGGCAAGTTTTGATTACTTCGATTTTTTTGAATTCCCGTCCTGACAGTGAAACGGATAATCTCATATCAATTGATGTCAGCCAATCAACAAATCTATTTACCTTTCTTGCTATCTAGCTGTCTGGAAGTGTGAGTGGCCAGACAGTATGGCACGCAGTATGAAATCGGCGGACCGAGTTCAAACTCAGACTAGGACAGTTGGCGTTCACCTCGCACTAATACCCTCGAAAAGGGCATTTGATTCCCTCCCCCCTTCAATATCCAGAGCTGAGTCTCGGGCTTGCACCTGGCCTTTGAAAACGCACAATTGTAACAAACAATGATTGGGTCTCCATGGATCGTTCGAGAAATGGTGATCAAAAAGCATTGCCGAAAACGTTGCCTCATTTGTTGCACGTCAGGGGAGCAACTGAGCAACCTGCGTCAAGCCATAAAAAACACAAATAGATAGACACAGACAGATAGACAGACAGACAGAGGGGATATCAGTGCAAATCAGTCAATAATTGTAACGTCAAAAATTCCATCGAGGAATAGATATGGTCAGAACAAATTTTATCTACGACATCACTGGCGTTTCCACTAAAAAACATCTACAACATATTTAAGAACATCTAGAAACATCTAGATTCTGGAGAATCTAAATTTTATCATTAAACCCGCTAAAAAGAGGCCCCAAAATGTCAAAACAGCTTTTTTTTTCACAGTGATCAAAAAACATCTATAGAAGGGGTCAAATGGAGTACTGATGCCAATTTTCTAATCTGTATATAAAACAGTAGGGCTAGGTACGCTGGAACACAAACAAACACACGCTCATATTTTTTTTAAAGTGATGGATAGAACGCTTTACCACGTTTGGTGGCTACGGTGGTTCAACTGTTGATCTTTATTCACTTCTTGCATATCTCTGTAGAGCAAAAAGGTCAAGGACCACTGACAGATGAAAAGATTCCACAAGTGGCTTTTGACTGACCTTGTCTTGTCTCTAGACAAAGACTGTTAACAGAAATAGTTACAGTCATCCATCCACTTGTACCATTGTGCTTCGTGGGGCTATTTCTAGTGAGAATTTATTATAATCCACTTCTGACTCAATAGACCCGTCGAAGCTTCTCCAGAGCCCTGTTAACCGAATCTTTTACTCAACACGTTTTCTGCTTTGTCCGTTTCAAGCTTTTCAGAGCGCTGAACGTGCAGTTGGACTTTCCTGGCATTGAAATTTTATCCATAGCTGAGGGTAGAGGGAGATGGATTCGTGCATTTTTTAAGGGCATTAGTGTAAAGTGAATGTTGGGGTTTGAACTATTCGATTCAATTTCCATATTGCTAAGCGCTTTGCTATCGGTACATTTGACAAAGAAAAATAACACAAGAGCTAAATATAAAGGGAAGAGAGGGGGAGAGGGGAGGAAGTTAAGACCAAGAAAAAAGGGTGTCCATATGGAAAATAATTTGCTCAGTATCAGATTAAGGGTTGCATTCCCTAAACAGCGATCTCTCCAGTGGAACTCATCTGACTCAGGACCACAGTTTCAAAGTTAACACCATCAACTGCAGAATTGCACTGAAGAGTGATTGTTATCCATTGCAAGATAAAATCCCTTAATGTATTGCAGGATAATCTATCACAAGTTATCGATTGCAAGATAAAAGCCCTGACTGACAGATAAAACTGAGCACCCTTCAATCGCTATAAAACTGAATTTTTAATGGGTTGGCCATAGAAATGCGACAGCAAAAATTCCAGTCATTCGCAGTTATGGATTAATTTATTCATATAAAACAACTGCCTCTATCTGTTTTTCACTGTGTCATCCCCTTGCCCTTAAACATTTGAACAGCTCAATCAAATTTGGTGTGCAAACTCAATTGGCCAAAGGTTTTTAAAAGATTCTGAAGGATTTTAGAGGGGAGTTCTATTTAAAATGTAATAATAATGCTAAACTGAAACGTTATTTTCTATTCAATATACAATTACATAAGTGTCCCCAGGGGCTATGGCCGTTCCCGGAAGGGGGAATCCAAAGGAACTGGGTGAAAACCAC
Source organism: Thysanoteuthis rhombus (assembly GCA_963457665.1). Taxonomy (NCBI): domain Eukaryota; kingdom Metazoa; phylum Mollusca; class Cephalopoda; order Oegopsida; family Thysanoteuthidae; genus Thysanoteuthis; species Thysanoteuthis major. The sequence continues at coordinate 62,668,993 of OY735203.1, read as the reverse complement.
CCAGTACAGCAGCGTTCAGTTATTATATTATAGAGCACTCAAAAAATACAACAAACTGAAAATGTTCCATATTATAATTGAGCACACAAATTTACATACGGACGAATACAACTCTATATACAGATATAGAAACATAATATGTTTAGACTTCATGTTATTGACTGGTTGGTATCATCTGAAAGACCCTCTCCCAAAGACCAAATATATCGATATCAAGGTTTCTATCTCTGTTCTGGTATTCAATTTAAAACGTTGATGTTCAAGGTCTACTCAAGTGTAGCGTGTTATACCTGAAGTACTATTCTGTTAGCTTGGAAATATTCACCTGCAACAATTTGGGAAAGTGAATCTGGGAAACATTCAATTTTTTTATTGTGAATAAATTGTTATCTCGCCTATGGTTGAGATAGATCGATTCTCCGTTGTTGGCAATCTACTATAATAATACACCACGTGTATTTGTATATTCATTTTCTGTCAGTAACAAAGGAAAGAAAAATGGAGGATGAGCACGTATATCAATATAAAAGTTTCGTTCGTTAACAACTGAAATATTTTAGTCAAATTCGATTCATTTTTACAGTTGGTATAGTAAGGACTTAACAGAATATCAATTTCATATATGCTGTCATTGTTAACGACGCAAATACAGTAGCTGTTTCACGTCCAGGTATTATATCAGCTTATGGTTGTTATATCCATGACGTCAGCGGTTTTGCAGTGACGTTATACTTTAGTTGGTACTAGTTAAATTCTTTGTAGCCAATTATGTTGTTATTCCAATGTTTTCCGAATGTGTGTTTGATACTAAGGTTTGTTAGTGTTGCTCTTAGACCTCTGTACATTGATTTGCTGAGTTTGTTTTTCATTTGTGATACCAATTCAGTCTGGATGTCAAGTTTATCAGAGATTGACTTGCGAAACTCGTACTATTTTGTTGGACGTGCAGAACACCCCATAAAACTAGCAAAATGCGCCTACTACTCGTTTTTAGACACATTATGATGTGCAATAGTAAATTGTAAATTTGAATAGTAAATAGTAAATGTGGTAGGAGGATGACATCAGCATAGCAGTTGCAGAGTAGTAACCCAAACCATCCAAAAGAACCCTGTAAAGAATAGAACGCATCTTGGTACCTAAACCACTGTATTTAATGGCATATAAAGCCAAGAGCGTGCAAGACCCTCCCCCATACCAGGTGGAAATATTAGAAATAAAACTTTAGTGTATTTACGGGTAAGTATTCAATGTTATTGAGATGTGTAGTAACAATATAACAGAAGAAAAAAAACTTGCAACTAGGTCATCAGGAAAATATTTCTAATGACAATATTTAATTGATAATATTGAAAAAACAAGAGCAGTTCAACTTCATATATAAGACCCGGGGGATATCTTTACAGAATAGGTCCTAAGCCACCAAATACGGTGATGCTCTCTTTGAAAATCTACAGTGCTTGGTTATTGGAAACTAACAAGATTGGTTGGCGAGAAAATGGATAAGACGTTTGTATATTTCTTTTCTTTAGTGAATTATCATTAACAAAGCTCCTGTATCCGGTAATAAAGTCTATATATTCAGTGTTTTAAACACATCATATTTTGTCAATTTTCTTATAACTCAACCACTTTAGCAAAACCATAAACTCAAACTTTCTTACTCCGTCATTCCATCACCAGACATCTCCTCACTGTTATGCAACGATTCATGACTTGGTGATGTTTATCAAAGAAGGTAACCTGCTCGTATTCAGCTGGTACCATCTTTTCTTGAGTCAAACTTTTCTTGTCCTTCCACGAAGCAGCATTGGAATATGCATGACCACGGTATAGTTGATCAATAGACTAAACAAATTATTATTCATATGAATATAAATACGTATATCAAGTGCAGGTCCAGGGGTGGGGAGATTCTCATAATAACCCTAAGTAATTATAAATCGACGTTAAAAATAATCATTCATAATTCTGCTTTTTATCTAATATAAGTGAAATGTCTTCTGTCTTCTTTATATATATATATTTTTTATTCATTTGTGCTATGGCAAATTTCTTGGATTATTTGTTGACTCTTTTATCAATTCTTGAGCTTAAGACTATGACTCAGATGTAAATGAAAATTGCCAGATCATACAATGATTTCTTGTTTTTGATGTTTAAAATTTGTATTTTTTTGTGTCAAAATATATTTACCGTTTTGACCTTAGTTGGTCTGGCGATGTCGTACATATCATTTTACAAAATAGTCAATGAGTGTTTATTTTTAAGTAAAAAGCAAAATTTCGTGCAAGACTGTTAACTGAGAATGAGGTACGGATGTGTGTCTCTGAAACTCTGCTTGAACTGAGTTACTTATTGTGTAGAGCCGAGCTCATCTATCCATCTCATTAAAAATGAAACATCAATTTAAACTATCTTACTAACAATTACAAAATGTTTATTGCCTGTTCTATGGTAGTGCTGGATCGGACACAGTTGCCAACTAGTTTTTTTTTATCCAAAATTATTGAAAAAAAAATCTAAATTCCCCCAGTATCCCGAAATATAATCTAAAATATACTACATGTATACAATTTCTTAAACCTCTTGAAAAGAAAGAAAGGGAAGAAGAAGCCATATATGAATTTTGCACATATTTTGGACTTACAGGCACCATTTTAAGCACTGGATAAAGATAAAAATGAACAAAAAAAGAGGATCAAACATTGTAAAATAATATAGAAACTAATTTTAAAATACGAAAACAGTCGCGCCGTCTTCTTGACGTATCCTGCAAGTATATACTTCCTGGAATCTTGAAAGATAACGCAGTGTTTGAGGTATTATTCCACCGGTGCACTATCTTCTGAAAATTCTTGCGATTTCATTTCACTCATACGAGTATTAGTTGATGGTAGCTCCTACTCTGGCCGAAAAGTCATCGAATCCCCCGGGCGCTACGGATCCATTCGCCGGACAGCATTTCTCGTAAAGGGGAGTGTTATGTTTTCCTCCGATGTTTGCAGTTATTACTGATGTATCGTGGGCATTTTTAGAAATAACTCCGTAATAAAAGGGGCCGAGTGCCACATAGGGATAATACGATTCTACTTCTATTTCGACTTTTTGATTGCAGTAACTTTTGTATTGTATATAGTAACTTTTGTATTATACATATCCTAAATAGATTCGTAGCTATATAAAATTTGTCAGGTTAGCTCGCAATTTCTAGGTTGTGGTTTCAAATCATGGTAGGGGAATGTCGATTTTATATATAAGTTTAGTCTAACTTGGCCTGATAGTTCAATAGTAACGGGTTTGCACTCTTATATTTAGTGAGGATTGTTCTTGTTATGGAGTGGAAAACAAGGTCAACCTCGACAAAAAAGCACGCGTGTAACAAGAGGGTCAGTAATACCATCGCTGTCATTAGAAGAAAATCTAAAAATCAAGCAAATAGAAAGTGGGGGTGGGAAGAGAAAGTCGAGTTTAATGAGGGGGCCACTTGCGTACACGTGTGAGTAGGGACAAAAATTGTCTAGTTCCCTTGACACTTCCCCTTGAGACGCCTCAAGTATCGGGGACTGACCCCACCACTTCAAGTGGAATCGGGTGGTGTAGCCTGGCGGGGACGGCCAACTGGAACTTAATACTTCTTACCCCCCGGTCACGGATGACTGCCTGATATAAGGACCGAAGCCAAGAAGAAGAAGAAGAAGAACAACAACAACAACAGCAGTAGCGCTAACTGACAGTTTGGCAGACGAGAAGACGTGTAACCTATTAGGGGATTCAAAGCAGTGGAGTATGCGAACGCGTTTCGCCGAGTTGGAATACCATAGTTTTTTTTTTGTCTACCTAGACCCATAAAACCGCTACTGACCTCGACACCAAGCAGAATATAAATCTGACATAGTATCGAAATAACGTTTATTCACTCCCAGAGTTTTAGAATGCTAGCATCGAAATCATTGGAATGAAGGACATGGTCTACCAAGTTCATGGAAATTACTTTTTTGTAGCAAGGGAAGCCCTGCTGATCCTATTTAAAACCGTTTGAAAAAAAGAAGTGAGTATGTCTTATGATTTTGTGAAGAGAAAGCATTTTTGATTTAGTATCATGGTCGACAAGCGAGTAATAGGTAAACTTTCCCGTCTTTATCAAGTCTTTTCTTTCTCAGAGAGAATAATCGATGGCATGTTATCTTCGAAACGGTCAATTGTTTTTTTTTTGTTCAGAAATCATTCAGTTTTTGCACGGTTCTTGGTTTAAATTCATCTATATATCTGGTTGAGTTCAAGTTTAACGTCGTAAAACGTGTCTTTCCGAGTATCAAGCGATGTAATAAACTAAAAGGTAATCTATGTATTTATGTTGTCTGGATCAAGTGTGTTTAAAAATATTTTTATCTTATTTTAAGGTAGAAAAAACGGATTTGAAAAAAATTTTTTTTTTTTAGTGTAATCCGCAGACGGTTATTTAACAACTCAATTCCAAATTGCGTTGTTTTCATCTGACCCTGTACCAATCAAAGCTGCATAAGTTCGTTTCCGTTCTAATTTTCTTAGTAAAGTTACATTATCAAATTGATTTAGTTTTCTAATCATTCTTTATTAGTTGTACCAAAACCTTATTGCTGTTGAGAATATCGTTATCCTGATTCTATTTTTTAATCGAATGAAGCATGTTTTATTCACAACTCTGACTGTCAGTGTGCGGCAATGAATAAATGGTGCAGATAGGAAAATGAAAAATATTACTCATTTTATAGAATTTTTTTTTTTTTACCCAGAAACCGAAGTTATGAATTTTCTTATTACGAATTTTTGGTAGCGCTCGGTAACGCCACATTGTAACTTTCGTTCCATGATGTATTCCACTACATACTACATAACTGGTTCCTGCAGATGTAGAAACGTACGTACTTTATTGACACCCTTTAGAAAATAATTTGTTCTGCAGCTTGATTAATTTCTGTACATTTCGTATGTAAATGAGGTGACCGATACAACAGGTGCTTATTTACTTTTGCACCCCTCATCTAAAAGTGGTATAATTATCAAACGATTGAAATGAATACTAGGCAGATACGAGCCTGCAACGAAAAGGAATTTTGATTCCTTTGGAACGACAGGATGCAGCAACACTTTTACTATTAATTAGGAAATGGATTTTACCCGGAACAACTATTTGGTCAGACGTTTGGCCAGCCTACAACCAAGGTTATGTCCATGGTACAGTCAACCACCTACTACACATCGTGGATACTAACTCTAGAGGAAACGTAGTGAGGCCATGAACTGGCCAACAAAAAATGCTATTCCTTCCGATTATATTTTACATTCATTTATATCTTATTTTTGCACCCTCTAGGCAAGAAGCTAATCGTGTCTAAATATTGAAGGGAGTTACGTGAAAAAAAGTTATTGCTGGGGGGGGGGTTCTAAAAAAAAAAATCCAAGTTATTGATGTTGCTCAACCCCTCTATATTTATTGACGTTTATCTTTTCTTTTTCTTTTTCTTTTTTTTTGTTCTTGACTAGCGGGTGTAAAAGTAAAATATCTCACAGGGAGTGTTTATCGATCATTTAAGCGTAAACTCAATTTGTGGCAATACATGGATTTTTATAGCTTAGGATATGAACAGTAGGTGTAAACTTTTGGGGTTGTCGTACGGATTCCAGTCTTGAAGACCCCCTCATTAACAAAAAAAACAAAACAAAGCAAAACACATGGCCGGTACCTATTACAGCTCTTTTAATTGGAGATTGTAATTCCGACGCGTCAGTCCCATGGTATCGGTCACCCAAAGTTGTGGGAGTTTTGAGGACTTGTAACATTTGATTGGATAAATTTATTCGCGCTGCCAGTCGAAGGGATTGTGATGTTTTTGTTCGTAACAACCGTTGATCGCTTGCCTAGAGTCGCTCATCTCTAAATGCTACAAAGCAACACTAAGCGTTGCAGTATCACAAAGCGTTACTTCGAAAATTGAATTCAGTAACAAGCTAGTACCTATATATTTTATCTTTATTTTTTCTTGAGAGCTTTTGCCCAAATTTATAATATCTGCATTATTTTGAGGTAATGCCAACTGCGTATTTAAGTTTCTGCGTATGAGCGGCGCACCTAACCTGAAGTGCCCTGGGTGACACGGTCTAAATTTACTTCCTCTAATCATGACGTCTTGGCTTCAACTAACTTGATATAAGATACGTGCATGATTTCATTGGGTGTCGTTTCTTGTTTGCTTTCTTCCAAATAGAATGACCATCTTTCAAAGTCAGTTGAACAAACTTTACTCCCCCCCCCAAAAAAAGTTTACATGGTCACATTAACGTTGACGCCGCTGTAGTGTGTACGAGAAATCGATCGGAATGTTTATTTTCAATGCTATTTAGTACCGTTGAGAACGTATCTATCGAACTTTAATAGTAGGACTGCTATAACGCATTGATTCATTTGAGGCTACTTTCAAAATTGAGACTCTTGCTACTTGGGGCCCCTTGGTGTGCCCAATCCGCTGTTAAAGGAGATACCTTTATCAGCAAAATCTTTACCCAAGAGTGAACGTCAAGTGGTACAGACAACAAACTAAGAAAACCGAACTGTTCATTATATAACTATTAGATAATACCCGTGGGAAAAATCTCTTATTTGAATTTCTATGATACTATTTTCTGAGAAAAAATAGGTATCAGAATATTGTATTCAAAAAATGAACCAAGTCCGAACAAAACTCTGCATGACAGTTTAACCTGGCTGATTATTGGTAGGGTAGGTGAACTTATTAAATCGACTCACTTTATGCAGCAGCTTCAAAGGCATGAAAAGAAGTCCTTTGCATAATAGCTTGCTTGTTTTAAATGCACGGTGTCTGATATTGAAAGTTTTAACAGAAGGAGGAAATATGATATTTTGTTAGCGAAAAATTACATGAAAATAACAATTTATCGCGTAGTTAACTCAAATCACAAGTTCCAGCCAGCTTGATCGTCAAAAGGCACTAAATTAAAAAATAAAAATAAAAAAGGCCCCCCCAAACCCAAAGGTGCTGAAAATGGTCAAAAACGCAACTCGAAATATTCAAGCATGATCACGCTAATTTGGCGCTCTTTAGCACTGACAAAAAAAAAAAAAACTGAATTAAGCGCGTAAAGTTATACTGACCACACTGGAGCTGCGGTGTCATTTGTTGTTGAAAAGCTTCAAAATTTTCTCCCTCCCCCCACTTTTCTTCCCTTCCTGACATCTTTTTCCTTATGGTCTGTCTTCCTTTCACAATTTGTCACACTAATGTCTTCACTATTTTTATTTTCAGATTTGAATAATTCCTGATCCAGTACTTGCCAACATTTGAGGGATATTCCTTTTTACGGACGAGACGTTGACATTTTCGGAATCTTCCTCGTCGGACACTAAAATCTGTCAAGATTTACCGAAATCACAGACTTTGCATCTTAATGATCGAAAAGACCACGTAGCATAAAGACAGACACAATGAGCTACTGATACAAACACTTGAAGTCTGGATCATGCGTCTCTTCAACCCAAAGTAAATTTTATAAACATCGACAATACTTTAGATAAAGATTCAGCTTTTTTATACAGCAACATAATTTCATCAAATATCAACTGTATTTTTCTCTATTGGCCAAAGAAAGTATCATTGAATATAGAATCCAGCCCATCGGCTTGATTTTTGAAGAACTCAGAAGATAACCAAAACAACATGCGGATCGCACTCAATACTTCGTACTTTTTTGGAGTCGACGATTTTTACGGTTGGGGTAATCGGAGCTATTTCTCCTTTTTTTCCGAGTTTCACCGACCTTGGCATGGATTCGGCATCATCGAGGCCATTATCTTCAACGCCATCTTTCTCGTTTCTCTTGTCACTAATCTTATCATCGTCGTCCGCGTAGCGCGAGTGCGTCAGCTGAAAACTGTCACCAATTGTTTCATTGCTAACCTGGCAATGGCCGATCTACTCTTTACCGTCGGTTGTCCTCTTATAGCCGTTGTCCGCATAACCGAGACGTGGATTCTGGGTGAATTCGTCTGCCACATTCTCGTCTACCTGGAGTTCGTTTGTATGTTTGCCGTCATTTGGACTATGACCGTGATAAGCATCGACCGTTTCATCTGCATTGTGAGACAAAACAACTGTCGAATATCGCTTCGAATGGCTATTGGAATCGTCATTGCTATCTGGGTCTTTGCCATCTCGGGCTCTATTCCCATGTATCTCTATTTCAATGTCAAATCTTTCGCTGTGGGTAACTCGACTATAAAAATCTGCACGTTGACCTGGCCGCGAAGCACCAGCGTACCTATATCGCTCGTGTTCGTCACCTGTGTTTTTCTGATTGGCTTTCTGGTGCCTCTGACCATCATGACCTATAACTATTACAGCGTATTTCGTACGATCTGGGAGTCTAGGAAAACGATCGACCGTAAAGAGAGCCGAGCAAGTCAGAATGTCGAGGATCTGATAAAATGCCAGTCACCCCGCGCCAAAAGGCGCAGCGCCCGCAACTACCGCGTGATTCGAATCCTTGTACTTCTTGTTCTTCTTTTCTTACTTATGTGGCTACCTATTTTCATCGCTTTTATCGGAGTCCAATACGACGGTAATTATGAATTCTATAAAATGCATTCGTGGATGCTGATGGTATGCTCCTATTTCGCATTTGGAAACGCTTGCGTTAATCCATTTGTTTATGTGTTCATCAACGAACGATTCCGCCTGCTCATTTGTCCGTGTCGAAGGAACCCAAGAGATCTGCCCAAAAGCGAGGAACTTGGATCTCTAACAGGATCTGCTTCATGACAATGCAAGATGGGGCGGCAAGAAATAGAAAAGTTGCCGGGTTTAAAGCTCCTACCGGAAAATATCAAAATCTGTAAAATAAAAACTCTTCAAACCTTTGAGACTGTCAATGAATGACACCGTGTATCACCTTATGATATTGTTCTGCTTGTTTCTACCTGCGTTCGGAAGTAGAACATAAGGGAGAGGGCAGAAAAGAAATTTGGGTATTTTGATAAGATGTTAGAAGGAAATAAGACAGTGACTTGCACTGATGAAATCGTAGGGAGAGGACAAAAAATAGTTAGGTAGTTTGATAATGGAGAGAAAAGTTAAGTAATTTTGTGGAAGGTAGAAAGATTTTTTGCATATGAAATTAACTAATTTTTTAACATTTAGATAAAAACATGGACGGCTAACGAGAATCGGGGTAAGGGAAAGAATGATAAGATACAAGCAAAGGTTGTGAGTTGAGGAGAGGCGTGAGATGATGGATAATCTTGTCAAAACCCGTTGAATTTCCACGGTTGCACTTAGTCTCTACGACTGTTGGTACGTTTTTGGGGGAAACCAAAAGTGACCTCCGAATTAAAAAAAAAAATAAGTAGAGGTAAAAAAAAAAAAATACAGAACTCAAAATCTGGAACAGAGTTTGAATGAAATCCTTATATGGACACAGATCTGTGTAAAGCTGGTAATTGGCCTAGGTCGGATGGGAAATGAGACTCCATTTCAAACTGCTCATTAAGTATGTTTTTAAATTAAAAACAAAAGTGTATGAAATACAAAAGACAGTACCAAACAACGGAGCTGATAGAATATTTGATTCAAGACATAATGTATCTTTTTAACGATAAACATTGAAACCATCCAATTATATCATTTCTCTGGTGTCAAAACCAAGTTTCCTGAAACTTGATATACAGATACATTATAATACATTTGAAACATGTGATTTCAGTTATATGCATTTATTAATCTACATTTTATCTGTGTATAAATCTTTTATGAATCTTCTTCAAAATATTAATATTTTGTGTTGTGCTCAAAGATCCCCCTTGACTTTTTTTCATAATATCGATATTCTTCATCAAAGCTTGTTCCTCTTCGCCTCTGCCAGATAAAGAGAGCAGGCTCCCAAAATCGGAGGCCCATGTCGACTGGCCTATCCGGTCCCCTCTTTGTAAGTAATTTATCCCTGACAATTATTTGGCATACACGAATGACTTATTCAGGAAAACGCAGTTGTTATTACGTTTTATGAACGTTTCATATGAAACTTGAAAACTAACAAAAGAAGAAATCGAAACTTTGAATTATGAAAAAGAAATAAACATCGACTTTCAGGAGTGAAGACAGTGTTAAATTCTAGACTTCAAACCCCACTGTTTTATCAAATGAAATGCACCAAGCATAGCCAAGACCCTAAATGGATCAAATACGACAGAAAAAATTGTGCTGATATATGCATAAAAGATATTTGGAACTTCTATAGATAATGTGTGTATATATATTTTTATATAAAATAAACCCAATGAGTTATTTGGTAAAATATGTATATAATGGAAAGACAACTTTAAATAATTCTGCAAGAAAATTTTTAACATTTTTACAGTTGCAAATTATATTCTGATATTTGATATTAAATATACCTTATATCGACAAATATATAAACACAATACAAGAATGTGCCCACACATAAACAAAAAAAATCTCCCTTTCATTTCAATACTTGCAGAATGCCCGGCGTTGCTCAGGCTGAAAAGTTGCTATAAATGGCCTAGAATTGTTCTTAATGAAAGCATATTTGAAATAAAAAGACACCATTGGATTCCCCATGAAAAGTTATGTTTCATTTCAGAAATGAATTGGCTATCCATTACGTTTAGCAGTCCGGGGTTTCAGGGGTTGCTTGATTCAATAGCTCTGGCTGCAATGCCGTTGGGGAGAAGTGGACATACCCACAACCTTTTCTCAAATATATTTTATATGGACTTGTGTTTAAAGTAAACGAGAAACAGAATAGCTATATAACATCAAAAAGTCAATGAACTGTATTGGACAAAACACATGCATGCATACACACACACACATATATATATATATATATATATATATATATACTGCTGTAAGAACTAACGATCTTACTATGTGAACTGTAATTTTTCTGTAAGGGTAACCTAACATTGGATGGGTGGTGGTGACATCAGATGCCCCTATAGGTAAATTAAGGGCTCAAGACTACTTTTTCCATATCAAATTTCTATTCTAAGATTGATACATTCCTTAGCAGTCTACTGGAATTATCAATAGCTAATAGGTTAAAAGATGGGCAGAGTTAAAACTCTGACGGAGAAAGTTTTATTTTAATTCTTAATCTATTTTATGTCATTTTAATCTAGTACACATTCAAACCTTCGGGTAATTTGCTAGTTTTTGAGAAGAGAAGTTTTAGAGGTGGGTACGCCATACTGGACTTGCACTTTCTGTTCGTCGGAGGGGAACCGCCGTTGTGCATTTTTTCTTTTTTTTTGTGCTTATGCTCAGCCCGGCAATTAAACGTATTTTTCTTTGAGCAAAACCCTGCATCTGCCCCAAATCCAACCAAAACACTATAATAAACCATGGGCCCTATTTAAATATGATGGTCTGCTTTGACGTCCAAACGACTGACGCCGAAAGTAAGCGCAAACAAAAATCAACTTAAGGTTTTAGGAAAGGCTACACAGGCCGGCACGACGGTGTATGGGGTCTGCTCAGAGCATGGGTGCAATCCTGACTTATTTGATTTGATAAAATCTCTAAAAAATATCATTTGATTTCCTGTGTTGTTATATTTAAAGATTTTTTTTCTCACCAGGCAATGCCCGGTACCCCCAGCTAATCATCAATTTTCGAATCTTCAGATTGCTCTTGAGACCTCATGTTCAAGATGGTGAAGGAGGTCTTACAGTAAGCGGTTAAGCAGTTTGGGCTGTTCTCAACAGAACTACCTGGGTATTTATCTAAAACCTACACAATATGGAACGTACCAGAAAATCTCAACGTTAATACTCCAAAGACACCTGTGACACCACAAGACATCGGAGAGTGCTGCAATCCTTACCCACAACTATAATAGGGAGTAATTCAATAGATATCTGTTTTACATCTAAAAAGTAGTTATACAAAGTGGCAAAGAGCAAACTCTAGTGGCGGTGTTTTCCATGACTTCGTGTAAAATCTGCATAGAATAATACCCAAATAAGGAATCTGAATCCAGAGTCTGAATTTCTTGGAAGTATTAAGATTAGTCCACGAAAATCAGTGTACAGTGTCCTCTGACATTATAGTCAAAAAATGTCGGCCATTTTATACTCGGGCCTACGGGGTATTGGCCTAGAGGAGATGGTTGAGTGTATCGACTAAGTTCAATCCCTGGGTCGGGTAAAGTCAAAAAATTATATACTGTGGTGTAGAGGAAGAGGCAGACAAGCGATATCACAATGACGGATCAACTAACACAAGATATCCTCTAGCGTAGACAGCAGAATGAGAACTACCCCCGTGAATTTCAAAATTCCCAGGAAGGTATCAACTACGACACAGACCTGGAGAGGGTTTAAAGGGTACACCAGCCGAAACGTTGCTACTATAACAACCAAGATGAGAACACCAGTGCAGGTAAATGTGTGTAATAAAAATCGAGAGCTATCGACATTTTGAGTACTCCTATTCAGTAAGATCTACATTGTAAGTAAACCAGCTTCACTTTGCATTATACATGGATTTTTTTTTCAAAATATTTTCTGATTCTTGGTTGTTCATTTGTTCACAACGTTTCGGCCGTTGTACCATAAGCTTGAGTCGAGACCATCCCTTTCACTGCACAAACAAATCTCTGGAAAATATCATTAAAATTCCACCTCTCAGACACTTAATGCATGTCCGAGTATATTGCCAACATGTGCTGTAGACCAAATACAAGTCTTGCTCAGTTAAGTCTCTCTTTTGTTCTTGTCCATAATCACAGAGATCCATGGAGAATGATAGCGCGGATCCTTGGAAATATATCACCTGCATAGGGCAAACGGAAAACTCAATCGAGGGCCAGTTTCACCAGACTGAGAAACTAATGTCCTATTGATATGAGACTACTAAGAGTGTGACCCAGGTAGATGAAAAAATCCCGTACCTTACCGATTTATTCTTAAAGATGGACTGTTTACATTCTGTGCGAATCAAGGGGGGTCTTGTACCATGTCATCTTGTTTCCGTTACCTTTTTTAATACTTTAGAAGATATCGAAAACCGGGAATTATTATTCCAATCAAAAGATTGAATGGGCGCTAAAGAATTGATTTGTTGTCTTCCACCAACCATGTTGGAAATGCTAAGAGGGGATAACCCTTTATTTGCTGGAGGTAACTAATTTTCCCTCTTGGCTGGGAAATGTTACGGAGAAAATCTTTCTTCAGACATATTCTTTCACTACATTGCCGATCCCTGGAAGATTCTAACTCGTATGAAACTTCGACCTCAAGAATTTGTTGATAGCACGGAAATCAGAACTAGTTATGTTTTAATCGCGAACAGCATCAATATGATCCCTTTTGGTTGAGAGGAAAAGTATAAATCTACGCTTAAAGGTTTAACCTGTATGTATAGAATAACTAAATAACTAAAGTGGCTCACTTTTGTAAAGCCCAAAGTTTAAAAATGTCTCTAAATGACAGCCAAGTCTGTGATGCAGGGCGGATCTAGGGGTGGGAGGAGGGCAAAGTAATTTGAGCTGGCGAGGATCCAAATGGAAAAATTATTTTTACAAATAAATGTGTAAAGGAATCTCAAACACAGAAACAAGAAAGTAATATGTGATCCGGCATTTTCACTTACATTTGAGGCGTAGCTTTTTAGCACTATACTTTTTCTCGAACAAGTTGAAAAAAAGCAAGGCAAGCAAATAAAAAAAGATACGACAAGCAAGTTAGAAATACGTCTGGCAAATTGAAAAATACGGAATGCGAATTTAAAAATAAAACAAACCAAATTAAAGAGACTAGCGTATTGAATCTATGAACATGATTAATCACGTATATTCAGTTACTGTTACATTCACAGCAAATATATTTTGAGGTGGGGATTAAATGCAATTAGTATAAACTTATCTTTGAATAAAAACCAGGGGTCTTTTTGGTAAGTCCCCACCGCTAACAAACGTCCATATTTTCAAAGTCGGTGGCTTCCGTCGGCCAAGGCTGATCATGGCTATGCATGGGCGCTTAGTTTGGAGGAGGTGTGTTGCCTAAGTCTCACTTCCCCAACTGGACTACGCTGAAGGCTTCCAAAGTGCTCAATACATTTAGTGATAAGCATGGATGCAGGGGATATCCCCCAGCAGTTTTCAAAGCACGGACGCTTAAAAAATTACATCGCCTTTTTTCTTTTTCATGTCGTTCAATATGCTGGTTCTTTATCGTTAGTGCCTCAAAGGAAAACAAAAAACCTACATCTAGCCCTAAAAACTAACCCTAGGGATTCTGGAAGCTTATCAAAATAGAATTTATCAATTATCACTGGTTATGAAAGTTTATCTCATAATGACTAACGAATAAGTACCCAAAACGCTATGATCTATAGCGTAATTCATTTCTTACTTTAAACTTTAGACATCATTAGATTCTTCTTCGGGCAAAGCTGCAAAACTGTGACTGCTTGAATGATCCGGAATCTAACTAAAAAGATGTACAAGACGGTCAGCCTTGTGATCTGGAACTCAATTAAAAGATGTACATGGGTGGGAATTCGAGGCCTTCCCTGGATCCGCGCCAGTGATGTCTTAGTTTTCAACTACTGAAAGTCAAACAGAGCTCAAGGGTTAAGTTGCTAACTAATGATTTGTCGAGAGAAATGTGGGTTTAAATGTTAGGTTTAAAAATAAAGTAAATAGGTTGAAGATTATCTCGAATTTATCGTCAGATGAAGTATAGTCGATTATTATCAATTATTCGATTAGCATTTCTCTCAGCGTAATTTCAGTTGCTTTAATTCTATGATCGTAAGTAAGAAATGAAGAATAAATCTATGGCGAAACTCGAATTCGCAGACCTTTTTTTTCGGGAGGCCCGTCTTAGAGTGACAGCTGTCATACCAATTAGGCCACAGAGCCTTCTTGCTGCAGATACTTTCCCGCTGGGTTACTCAGTCGGCAATGGGAAGCCATTGTGAGAGCTTAGGAACTGTACGATCATTGCGTTCACTATTGCTGAGGCAGTTATTCTTCACATCTTGTGCGGGGTCTGGGGCAACACATCGCACCACCCAGGTCTGTCGGTTCCCTTTATAGTCCAGATCTGGCTCCCACGATTTCTGGCTTTCCCTAAAGAAACTTCAGACGATGGCCGACATCAACAAGATCACGACGAGGCAGCTCCCGAAAAGGCCCGTGCAGATCGTTTTGAAAATTGGAAGGGGCGCAGGAGTGAGTCTGTGAGGTCCCAGTGGGAGTACTTTGTTTGGACTAAGGTCCCACTGCTATGGCTTGACTATTTTTCTTTTCGTTAATACAAAATGTCAGGATACTTTTTGCACAGATCTAGTATGTAGTTGAGTACAGTTTACCAGTTCAGCCCAATCCCTTATTTTTTCAACGGTAAAACGAATTAAAATAAAATAGACGAAGGAGGCTGATTTTGTTGTCTTAAAATGTTTTTCAGAGAAAATAATTTCGTGGATTTGATCCTACACGAAGTTTGTCCACCAAAAATGCCGAATATGCTATCCTCCTCAGGGCCAGCTTTCGAGAAAATTACTGAACCTAACCTTTGAATGCTATTAAAGCTTCACTGTGTTTTCGTTAAATTTCTAATTTTCTCATAAAATCTGACTGTCTTTGGCAGGTCAATTACGACGCTCATTTATTTATTTATTTTTCGAGCTTCAAAACAAATGACCCTAATCGTCTGATGGCGAATTATTCTAATGTATATATAGGTCGTCAACATATGCTGATACACTATTAAGAAGTGCCTTTATTTTATAAGTGACTTTAAATCGGACATAGCTTTCTTAGAACATTATTTTATAGGCGCCTATGTTGTTTTGTTTTTTTTTTGCTTTTAATATTGTCTCAAATAAAGCATCAGATCTATAAACCTATACTAACATTTTCAACGGACAAATTTTATGTTGGATGTATAGCAAAAAGAAAACAAAGCAAAAGAACACACACACACACTTACACTTACACTTACACTCTAGATTGTTGTTTTCTTTCTTAAAAGGGCCCAGGGTAAACACTTGCAGACCGTATCTTTCTCCAAAAGCTGTGCGACTGGTTATCGGCACAGAGAATGAGTTTGACGAGCCGAATTCCAACTCCGACTGAGACACTGATGCCCTGAGGAAAGGCATTAATATATCTCTCCCTCCCTTCAAAACTTCGTGGGTCGGCGTGGAAGGGTTAGGCACATCGCTCTCTTATACCTTACATTTACTTGGGAAAAGCCTACGTCCAACAACGAGCCTTAAAAGCTGATTTAAAAAAGTAGTTGTTTTTTTTTTCAAAACTATGCACACATCTGCGGACACAAGAACAGTAACATGCGTTTATCGGGAGTTTCGTCAGTGCATGCTAGTCTGTGAGAAAAAAAAAACAGTGTATTACAATAGTGATCTTTCGGAAGTGGTAGAAGCTTTGACATGGTTAAACCTTTGCCTGAAGTCGACTACAGAATGTTGGAAACCACAAAAGAATCGTTTTTCACTGGAAAAATCTGGATGACAATTTTCCACGGTGATGATCTGCTGACACATAACGATTTTCAAAAAATCCGTTATTCACTAGAAACCTTTGCACAGACGCGATATTTTTTCACGTTTTCAATGGAATCATTTACACACACCATGCATATTGACCAGAATATTTGAGCAAATCGTATATGTGTTTATATGATTCCCTATTTATCTATCTATCTACGAGGGTGGTTCAAATTAGTCTCTGGCCAAACTCATAAGTATTTGCTGATTTTCAACCTGAAATTCCCACTGAACAATGTTCGATCTATGTGATTACAATTCGCCACTGAATTGCATGTAAGGAAGAAAACTGTGTTTATGAATTATTAAAAAATTGTTGGGTAAAATAGATGCTTTTTTATAATTTGACAACAGACTTATTGACTTACTTACGAATTATTCCGAAACTATCCATCAACGACGTAAGTAACTTGCACTGTTGGATCTAGGTATATTTTTGTATCGCAGTTATTAAAATGCCTCTGGTCATTAATATAATCGAAATTCATGTTAAAAAGTAGGAAAAGAAGCCACATCTTGCTTGCTGTCATCAATTTTATCATGTTTGCATTATTAAGAACTTTATTATAAACATACTCTAGAACCATTTTCATTTCTTATATAATCCCAATTTATTTTCAAGAAACCTATAATATCTTATGATATTAACGACGTTGTCATCTTTTTGTTTGTTTGTTTAATTCTGTCACGGTAAAGCAAACAGGAATAGTGGAAGGGGTAAAACAAGGCTCTTCTGTACCCATGTTTGCATCAACACCACTACAGCTGAAGTAGCACGGAAAATGATTCCTCCAAATATAGGCATATCAGACTTTCCATGAATGAAAATGTTTTACTCATATAAAGAAGGAAATTCGTTCTTTCCAAATTCTATTGCATAATGGTTTTAAAATGATAAAAAGCAGAAACATTGGGGGAAAAAAAAAAAGAAAATGAATATCTGTAAGAAGAAAAAAACAACAGTAGGTACGTGTTTTCGTGTTTCCGATCATTAAAAGTGTACTAAAAATATATACTTGCATAGTTTATCCATACGTAAATAATCTTGTCATTTTTACGGGCACAATGCTAGTTATATCAACAGTTCCATAAAAAATCATAATTTTCTGTTACTTTATGTGAGTTGATGCTCTTATTTATCTATCATACATAAAACACAGAAGTTGCAGTATTCATCTAGAGTCAAAATGGAAGCAGGTTTGACCATGCAGCAGTCAGGATTGTTATTATTATCATTGAGAGGACCCCTGAAAATCTGAAAAATCTGTGAAAAATAGATATAAAAAAATTTTAAAATAATCTTTTAAAAATTGCAGGGTCGAATTCGGACCTAGCGCCATCACAGTATACATGTATGATTATAAATTGTGTTGTATGATATCGAAACTATACTTGAAATGATCTGCCATTATTATACGATGAATGTACCATTAGGCCTAAACAACGTAAACGACCGATAGGGTAGCCACTACAATGTAGCGTTGGTCTTACCATCGAGCTAAACAGTCGTCAGTAATGCGATGTCCCAAATAAATGTTTTAATTCCAAATTCTCATTTTGTTTATTCATTGTCTATATCTGCTCTGTTCGTTTCTTTCAATGTCAAAATTCATTCCGTGGGATTATATATACATCTATTAATAACACACACACACTTTATATATATATATATATATATATATATATATATATATATATATATATATATATATATATATATATATATTAACTGGTCATAATGTCTTAAAATGAAGAACGTCCATATTTTAGTTTCAGAATGATTTGGATAAACTTCAAAATCTTATTAAAAACAACCATACTTATTTTTGCAAATATTAATTATTTCTTTTACTTAATGTTTGAGAAATTCAAGTTTACTGCCTTTCAAGATTCTGATATTATTTTCACACAGTTCCATAGAAAAAACTGAAGCATGAAAAGTCCCGAAACTATAACCACAATCCAAGTGGCAACCTTTGAAACGTAACCGGGTAAAAAGTCACAAGATTTCAAGTCACAGGCTGAAAAGCTTCTTTTATATATATATATATATATATATATATATATATATATATATATATATATATATATATAAAATAAGTAATGTTTTAATCTAATTTGTACTAATCAAGTAATTATTTTTTTCAATTATTGGTAAATTTGAATGAATAAAGATTGTTTTGTGATTTATTCATTTCAACTTGTTTTGCTTTGAAAAGGAAACAAGTTACACGATCGATAGGAAGTTGAATAAAAGGGAGAAAGAAATCACAAAACGACCTTAATCCATTCTAATTTCCAAAAAAAAATGTGACTGCATTTAATTAGTAAAAATTAAGATATTACTTATGTTATAAAAAAATATTTTGCCCGGTAATGTTTGATAGTTGAGTTCCGTGACTTTCCAGCCTGTGACCTCATGACCGGTCACTGATAAATCAGGGCAAAACTTAGCTTTCAACGTAGCGAAAAAAATACCCGAATTCAGATTGTTTTCTATAGGGACGTGATGAGTAAAGTTCAAAAGAGTTGATGATGAAGGAGCGGTTAAGAGCAGAACCTAATCCTGACCCCAGACTCCAAGAGGTCAACAATGCTTCAGCCATCTGGGCCAGGTCATTCACCTTTCAGATTAGCTGTCAGAACGGAGATGCTTGAGGTAGAATAATTTTACTTGAAGAGGTTTTAAAAAGGAATTTTACTGTTGAGTATCTTCAGGGCTTTAAAAGAAGGATGATAAGCGATGATGAATGAGTGATTCATACAACTTCTGTCAACTTAACATTCGTTGGTTCATCATAATCACCATCATCAGTCTTTTTATCGTCCGTCGTCGGACATAGACATTCCCAAGGATTCGCCACAATTCTCTATCGTGGGCATCGCGGAACCAATATTTTCTGAACCTTTCCAGTTCGTCTCCACAACTCATATCCTGCTGGCCTCGGTTCTGCATCTGATCTCTGGGGATCCACATTATGGGTAGTGATGTCCTTCGATTAGATTGATCTTGCTTATTGGATACTAAAATCAACTAGCCTGAGGACTGCGAAAAAGTTCTTTCCTTGATGGCTAAAAATGGCCAGATTTTTTCAATTTTTTTTTTGTTTTCATTTCCAGCTGACTTTATTGCTAAAAACGTTAAGCACGCTCGAAAATCAATATGAAAGCTCCTGAAATGTTTTGTACCTTTACGTTTGAATATTACAAAAATCATGATATTGCATTATTCCACTGCTTGTAAAATCTAGCAATAGATATTTGTTGCTTCTCTCTCATCAACATATTTCCTGATCCTTCGTATGAATTTCCAAACGTATTCAACATTCTAGCCATAAAGTTGGCTGAAAATTGATTAAAAAATCCAATCATTTTAGCCATCAAGGTGGGGAACTTATTACAATCCTCATGATAGTCGAATTCAGTACCGAATAAACAAGTTTACCCACATATTATTGGTTGAGTATGAATATCATAAACTACGGCGTGAATATTATCAACTACGACTCAAGTCGAGAGTTATAAGACCTTAAATCTGTTGATGGCGTTTGTGAGGAATCAAGTGACCCGAAAAGAGGGTTCTCGGTCATTCCGTTGAATGACTTACTACCGACACACTGTCAGCCGACAGCACTTGAGCCGTGCCACCAATTCGTGGATAACCTTTTTGATGAAGTTATCTCATGTCAACTTGGATTTTGGCCGACTCCCGTATCATCAGTTTTTTTTTTTCATTTTTTTTTTCTAGTACTATTTAGAGGTTAAAAAGCGAAGGAAAAACCAATGAAATTTCATTAAAAATAATTTTACTTTACATCTTAAATAACAACGTTGGAAGAAAAGGTTAATAGAAAAAATATATAAATGGATTTTTGCAAATGATCAGAGAAATATTCAAGCAGATATCGGCAGCTATTTTTTTTTTTTAATTAGTTAAAATTGAAAAAAAAAATAGTTGTTGAGTTTTTTCTTGGCTTTA
The DNA here is from genome assembly GCA_963457665.1 of Thysanoteuthis rhombus. Classification (NCBI taxonomy): domain Eukaryota; kingdom Metazoa; phylum Mollusca; class Cephalopoda; order Oegopsida; family Thysanoteuthidae; genus Thysanoteuthis; species Thysanoteuthis major. The sequence goes on along the minus strand of OY735203.1, from coordinate 62,648,422 downwards.
CTAGAAAAGAAAAGTCCTAATTACAATCAAAACAATTCTTCATCATTTATTAGGCAGAATATCGCAATGTTTCGAAATATTTTTTTAAATTTTCTTTTATCATCGGCTGCATTCAACATACGTACACCGTCGTAAGTTTTTGAGTAACTTTTACTACTGAGTTTTTTTTTTCTCGACGTATGACGATTTTCAGCCGAAAAAACGTTTTTTCATTATCTGTTATATATACACAGATTAATTAAGCTTACTCGAAACGACTGCACACGGAAGAGAGAGCGAGAGGGGGTGGTCAAAGGATGACAGACAGCGTCCGCAACAAACGAAAAAAGCTACTTTCTTAATAAGACGGGGTTAATGAGAGAGAGAGAGAGAGAGAGAGAGAGAGAGAGAGGGAGAGAGAGAGGGAGAGAGAGAGAACACGTTGGTAAAGACAGAAAGATACGATATAAAGACCATTGTCAATGATAATTAATTCTTTTTAAGTCTTTCTTTCATCTAATTTCTGCTGCTTTTTATCGCAGCTCCTAAATCTTCATTCTACGATCGTTAAGTAAGTAACGCAGATCAGAAACAAAGAATGTTTTGGATTCTGTCTTTATGCGACAAAGTTTCACCAATTACATTAATTTCTTGTATAGTAATAACTTATTTTTTACCTAACTTTTGGCATTTTTAGGGTGTTATTGTAGATTCAGCTAGATTTGAGCGTGTGCACAAGGCCAGATTGGTTAATCTACATACTTATAGCATTGTGGGTTTGACATGGAGCACTGTTTATTACTTATAATATTACCATTTCCTGCTTCTACTACAATATCTATCAAGTTCAATATCTATCAGTAATATCACATCATGCAATCCTGATACGGATGTAAATTTCCGAACACTAATAGATGAAGGTTTGGACATCCAGTGCCACTTTTCCGGGGAGAGGGGGACAAAAGCAATTCTGGGATTTAGGACAAAAAGATTATATTCGTAATATATTAGTAGCAACCGCGCCACACGATTGATACTCCGTCCGTGGAAAAGGTGCTTCATTCGACTCGGTTTGTAGTGTGAGCAAGTACGACCAACCAGATTTCTGATGGAGCACTTGACTTTTGAGGGAGATGCATGACCTGATCTCGGGGTAACATGATGGAGCAAATAATACAGTTATTTTGTACAGGAATCAAGTTGGGGTTTCATAAAACAATTGCACTGCACCATTATCGTTCATTGACTATAAGGTTCCAACTTTCAAACCCCTGGCTCTTGATGAGAAGGCTAGATCCAAGAAGTGGGGAGCAAATGCCCCGTTAGCCCTCTCCAAGCGGACACCCATGGATACAGGTCATGTTATAGGCATTATATAATAATTTCTGTGTCGTAAAATCAAAACAGTGCCCGGTATCAATATAGAACAAGCTGTATGTAACAGAGTGGATGTTTTTATTAAAAGGAATTGTTGTTTTTTTTAATACATATATTAAGTTCAAGTTTTACCACTTGATCGTGGAATGAACAGTCAGACACAGATTTGACTGTTCTCCAAAGAAAACGGAAGATACCGGGGCATTTTAATTGAGCGGCTTCTCGTAGCAAGTTGTTAGTTTCGGATACACTTCCGTTTAAAGGGATCAGTTTCTGTTTTTATTCCCGATATAAATACAGAACCAGGACGTACAAAACGGAGAATTTCATAGTCACAAGAAAGATCACCTTTCATAGTCACCAATAATCACGTACAAGGAAGTGCTGGTGGCCAAGCAGTTGGCAGCGCGGGAAATGGGATCAGCGAGCTCAAACTCCAGCTGATACAGTTTGTGTTCACAAGAAGGCATGAATCCAACTGCTCCCAAGAATCTCGAGGAATCCAGTAAGGACAGTACTTGACTTTAATACTCACACACACAAGTATACGTATAAGGATTTGAAAATAGATAGACAAACACACACACACAGCGATAGAAAGAGTGAGCAGATGAGAGAGATAGCCGTTCTTAAAGAGAGAAAGAGAGAGAGAGAGAGAAGATAAAAAAGATATAGCTGTGCTTTAGTACATACGTATGTAAACGTGCAGAAAATGTCTGTAAAATTGTATCTTGTTCCAATTCAACCCCTGGCCCAATAGATCGTTAGTGTGACACGCTGAGTACTTCACCTCCATGGCATTTCTCAAAGCAATTGTGAAAGCGGTTAACAATGGCAGAAGTAAAATTAATCAATATTGGGCGAGATTTTGAACTAAACGTAGCCGTAGCAGATATAATGTAAATAATATAATAGTTTTCTGGGGTATGAACAGTCAAAAATGAAAAAAAAACAGTTTGGACCTGTTTATTTGCATTCCAACGGTGAGTAAAATGCGACACTGGGTCAAGTTTAACGTGGGAAGGAGCACTTTATGAAAAATAGCTCCAGCGGACGCAACCGAGGTCGTGAAAGCGTCAGAACATGCCTGACCTGTCCCTCTTAGTGCAATGGGACAGCACCACCCTGGGGCGAACTGCTTCCCTGCAGCTAGACTGAGAAATAGAGAGAGAACCCAAGGACGAATCCAAAGGTTCCCAATGCGTTAGCACCTATTTATTTGCATTCCCACGAAGACCGAGACAAGGTCAGGTTTAACGTGAGAAGGAGCATCCCCATGAAAAATAGCTCCAGCGGACGCAACTGTGGTCGCTAAAGCAACCGAGGTTGCGAGAGCATCGGGACGAGTCTGACCTGTCCTTCTTGGTGCAATGAGACAGCGCCGCCTCCGGGGCGAACTGCTTCCCAGAAGCTGGGCCAAGTAATAACGAGAGAACCCAAGGACAAATCCAAATCTTCTCAATGCGCTAAGCATCTAGGATCTTCTTGGGTAAATATGTGAAGATATAAAATTGCTACTACGTTGAGGATGACAACGGGACAAGCTGACCACGCATCATTGGACTTGAAAAACATGAAATTTCATCCGAGCAACTGAAAAGACTACTTCGTCTTTGATTTACCTACTGGATTAACGTTTATGATCTTATCTATTGAATGAACTATTAAACTCTCGGATTAATGTATTATTTGACAGTGTGTCCATTTGGTTATTCAAGTTCATTTTTCTATCTTTCGATATGATCCCGTCAGCTGTCTGATAATATTCCCGATGTACTGAATTTGACTCGCTCGATTTTGCTGGGACCTTTTCGTATCACTTCCAGCATTATTCGATTAGATTTAAATAAAATTAAAATTTAATTTTTTTATTCTTTCAATTCTAAGAAATCAACATATTATCAAGTTGAATCTTTTGGAACATGAAATATATGTACTATAAGACAATAGATATACAGATTCAACAGTAAAACTAAAATGTCTATATTACATAAAGTCTGTCTTAATTATTTTTTTTTTTTTAAATTGGACAAATACGTTTTTGATGAAACACCCGTTCGCGTCGAAGAAACCATTTGTCGGCAAAATGCCCTGACACGGTTTCACCACATATTAGCAACAGATACAATATATCGGTAGTAATTTTGTTTAATTATACATACCTTAAGAAATTGAAGATCACATAGACATGGGTACTTTAGCACTGTCATCAAGTAAAGCAGGTTATTGTCGGGTCAGCATTAACAGAAGTCCAGAGCGGTTCATATAGGTGATGTTTGTTGCCTTGCATATACCTTTTGTCTGCAGTCAAGTCCTATTTTAGTGTACATCATGAAGACTCAAGGGCCATCATACTTTGGATATATTGCAATAGTACACTAATCGACGAATAGCGTATCCACCTCCGAGACAAAAGCCACGGCGAAATCACGAAAAAATTCCGATGACCAGTACAGCTTCATCTCCATAACTTAGCCATGACAGACAGGTACCCAGCTGCAATACGATAAAAAACGGGTTTAGGGCGGTGAGAGAGCCGTTAGAATCTTGAACAAGGCCCCGATTGAATGAGGGAGAAACCTTTGTACTCGAAATAAACCATAAACATGATCAATGTGTTTTTATCAGTAACGCCCTTGTAGACATGTTGCAAACCTTCCCGTGATGCCCCAGTTTTACTTATTTGGAGACCGATTGCTAAGACGCGTCCTCGGGTGCCTGGAGGTGATAAAATTCAGAGCTGAGTTCCCCTGTGGCGATACAACTTTGGACCATGGCAACCTCCTCCGTGGCTGCTCCTCAGGCGAGGCAACCTTGGACCATGGACCACGGACCACCTCCTCCGTGGCTGCCCACTGAGGTCCTCGTGCTCTGACGAACACCAGAAGCAAGCAAATGATACAGGTCTCTTATGGATGCATCAGGGGTGTAACAAGATATGACCATGATGAGTAACACTCCCAAGTATCTTGATTAGCAGGCCATCGTGGGGGGGGTCTTCATTTTTACATTTTGAGCAGTGAGCGGGATGCATATAAAAATATATATTTTTACAAATTGACTCCTGAAAAGGGAAGAAAGACTGGAATATGTCACCGGCATTGTCCATTTACACTTGAGTTGTAGCTTTTTAGCTACCTAAAAGAGAGAAAAAGTAAAGTAAAAAAAAATAATTATCTTAAGAAATTTACCACAGAACCAATAAATAAAAACCGCCCCCCTCTTCTTCTATATACTTATATTTGTGAAAGTTTGTAAAACGTTCAGTATTAAAAAGTGCAACAAATTGCAGGATGATTTGTAACATTTTAAGGCTTTTCGAAACGTGTTCTATTTACTATATAACGATAATGCTGAACTAGACCCTAAGTGTTGGACAATCTTATAGAAAGTACCGTGTGTCATGAGAGAACATTTCATTCTGACCACATTTACCATATTTATTCTTTGGAAGATATTTTTTTTACTTGACTTCATATTCTGACGACACTATTTTTTCACGAGTTTTTTCTTTACATATCTATCCTTTTTCCTCAACACGAAATTTTGGTTGGGTTGGTGGGGTGTTAGCAGATTCTTTTAACGATGTAAATACACTTTACTTCATTGATGAATCATTTTTCAAACATCTGTAATTTAAGGATTAGAGGTTATATAGATTATGGAGAGAACTTTTATTTTTCAATGGGGGGGGGGTCGAAATCGAGAGAGGATTTTTTTTTCACATTTAGGGGTCAAAATTGAACAGTTTTTTTGTTTTTTTTTTACTTTCAGGGGGTCAAAATAGAGTGGAAATTATTTGTTTTTTGTTTTGTTTTGTTTTTTTTAATCTAGGGGACAATATCGAGGGAACATTTCTTTTCATTTTTGGGGGTCAAAATCGGACTGGACATTTTTAAGGATCAAAATTGAGGGGGAACTTTTCAACTTTAAGGGATCAAAAGCAAAAAGAAACTTTTGTTTTTATTTATGCTGGTCAAAATTGAGCGGGAACATTTTTTCATTTGTAAATGTCAAAATAGTAATGGAACTAATACGAACTTTTAGGGGTACTTTTTTTTCTCATTTAAGTAAATCGGGATGGGGAACCTTTTCTCTATTTTAGAGATCAAAGTTGATGCGAAACGTTTTTTTTCCCTTTTAGGGATCAAAGGCAAGAGGAAACATCCTCTCTCTTTAAGGGGTCTAAAGTGGAGGGAAATTTGAAAAAAAATTATTTGCAGTTATTTTCATACAAAGCACCGCCGGATATCATTACTAGTGACGAATATACGACGGAAAAGACATCTTATTTATATCGAAGATTTTTGTGCTTATAGTTAATTATGATTCACTCGGGATTATTTGGGGTATTTTATTAATGAAATTTATTCATCTAGATAAAAAAAAAATCAAATTCAGGTTGTGCTTTGCTCTAGCAACATAACCCCGGTGAAAGAAACCTAAATGTTTAACCCAATCGTGCGCGCCTGTGAGTATTAGTAGAGAAAATGCGACCAGAATAATGATTGTAACACCAGTAAAACAAGTAACACTCTCAGCGTCGTGAGAAGCAAACAACTCCTTGCAGTTGCTTCAGCGACACCAGATCAGTTCCGTGTATATGAGCAGCATTATCAGAGAGGAGGAGCACCAGTAAATTATTTGTTAATGTTCATCGTCTGCTGTGCACGCTCTCTCGGCAGCATCATCAGCCTTTTATCGTCTGTCGTTGGACATAGACCCTGTCCATGATTTGTCACATTTCTCTATCGTGGGCGTCGCAGAGTCAGTATTTATCTCTCCTTCTTGTATTTTGCTGGCCTCGGTTTCGCATACGATCTCTGGGGATCCATGTTGTGAGTTGTGATGTCCATTGGTTCACTACCATTCTTGCAACATGACCTGCCCATTGCCATTGGAGTTTTCAAGTAGATTCTATGATGTCTTGGACTACCGTTTTCTTCCTGATATACTTTGCTGTCTTACGATGGAAGAAAACGCGAGTCCGAGACATAGTGGTCTATTTTGGTCGGGATTGCCCCCCCACCCACCCGGAAAAAAACCAACCTCATCATTTCGACATTACACACCTAATGTCTATCTATTTGTTCAGTTTTTTTAACAACCTATGTAGATCAGGTTAAGAAATATCTAAAAGTGATAAAAAATCATCTTACCTAGATATACCTAGAAATATCTGGACGTAAAACAAAGAGAAACATTCTTTTTCAAAAACTAAAAAAAAAGGGGGGGTTAGGTTCTAATGTATTGGAAGCATCTAAAATTGAAAAAAAAAATTCTCTCGGGGAGTGGTTCCCCGAGAGAAAATTTTTTTTTTTGTTGGTGAAGATACGAATCTTTACTGGCTTTTGTCATTCTTTCTTGCTGTATTCTCTGCAACATCCTGGATCTTTCTTACCTCATTCCCTCCAACACAATGGATCTTCCTTACTCTACTCCTTACTACACGATAGAATACAATAAAGTTAGGGTATGGGTTGTTGTTGTTGTTGTTGTTGTTTTTTTTTGGGGGGGGGGTATGCCTTTTCTAGAAAAAAGTATGTGTTTTAAAACTGTTAATCAAATTGCCTTTCTAGAACTTATTTTTATCATTTTTTCCTGAATTATATTCTGACCTTTCGTGATTGTGGGTTCCCAGATTTCAAAGTTTGGAAATTTTAATATTTCCGGAATTCAACAGTCCTGTCCACGAGTCATCGTGGCTGAGCTGGACCCTTCAACAAAAAGACTTTCACCCCAGGCCCATCGCTAAGGCAGGGAGCCTGGCCGTACCCTAATGAACGTGATACTTAAACATTTTAGCTTGGGGGGGGGGGCGTTTTTAACCATTTCGAGTATGTATTTGGTGGATTTGGTCCATATTGACGTTTTTTTTTTCAGCTATTTTAAATAATAGTTGAGCTCATATTTTAGCAACAATTTGTAGTCCCCGGGCTTAATGGAACCCCCACTCCTACTTGCTGTACCCTGGCGACAGATCTGCTTCACCTCCTACGACATCGACTACTGCAAGTCGACAGAACAAGTCTCTGAAGCATAGCGACTGTCTTCCGAGTTATCTCCCCTAAAGACACACATCCAAAATTGAGAAATGACAGAGCCAGAAAACCGGAATTTCCATGGAAATTCATTACTTCTCATCTTTTCCCCTACAGCCACCGTAGTAGGATACCTGCCCCTTTTTGGCTTCAACGGCCATTAACAGGCCTGCACAGTATTTTAAGATATATCATAAAATCACGTAATATGATCTTTGATATCTTAAAAAATAATAATAACAATAATATCTGAAACTCGCATTAGTGAATCACTACAGTCCACGCGTGTACCAGAATTAACTAAGTAAGAAAATTATCTAAAATGATAAATCTTCTACCTAAAATTAATTTCTAAGTGCCAGCACAAGATCTGGGCGTTGTTGGTCTCAAGATGACCATAGAGACCCTCAAATCACTTGAAAAAAAAATAGAAATAAGGTTTTTAGATCGTGTTTAGTAGTCTACACATGCAAGGCTGTAGTCCCAAAATTGTGACCAAGAACGCAGAGATAGGCAAATAGATACAGATACTCAAAGAGAAAAGAATCATTAACCAACTCGACTGATTGGTCGTGCCATTTGTGGGGCTACGTTGATTCACTTTCTACTATAAGACTATACACTTGACACATACGTAGTTAAAACAACGTAACTATTCTAGCCACTTGGCCGAATTTTCAAAAAACAAAAAATGTTTCTTCTACTTGTTGAAAGGCGTGTGTGTGTGTGTGCGTGTGTGTGTGTGTGTGTGTGTGTGTGTGTGTGTGTGTGTGTGTGTGTTTTTAAAATTTCAAGTTTCTACTATGAACTTTTACGGCTATACACGTGAAACATACCTAGGTGGAAAAAAAACGCAACTAATTCAACCACAAATCCGAATGTTCAAAAAACAAAAGAAAGACTGTTTTCCCCAACTCATTGAAGGGGATATGTGCACAAATTTTCAAGTTTCTGCTATGAACAATAAGAGCTTTACAAGAGACACATTCATTGATAGAAAAACGCCATTGGGCCGCATTTAAACATAAGAACTGTTTCCTTTATCCATTCAATAGAATGCGTGTGCAAATTTCTAAATTTCTACAATGAGCAGTTCTCTTTTTATGTTTGATTCAGACGTATTCAGCTTTCGGTCTAAACCTGAATGGTTTGAATCTGAACGTCACTGTCAGTAGAGAGGACAATAGAATCAACTCTTATAATAGGGGTTTGAAAATCGACAAATATCAGGATTTTATTCAAGTAATCTGGAAATTGTACAGCATGAAAGTCATGGTCGAGCCCAAATATCTATCCGATGTCTGTATTCACTCGTGCCTGTCTATCCACTCAATACATCCAAAACTTCTCCATGAATTCCAATGAAATCTTACGGAAGGACGGGTCATCGACTACAGAAGAATTAATCAAATTTGAGGGCAAATCCAGGAATTTTTTTTTTTCGATTGAGATATATTTTCTTTATCATTCTACAAAGAACAGTCCGTGAAAAACGTTCCCCAGGATTCGCCTGACATCTCTATTATGGGCATCGTGGAGCAAGTATTTCTTGAATTTATCTAGCTCGTCACACTATCTTACTTTCTGTCGTCCCCAGTCTCGCACCTGATCTTTGGGGATGTGATGTCCAGTGATGATCTGGCATTCCTGCAACATGTCCAGCCCATTGCCATTTAAGTTTTTTTAACAGTTTCTATGACGTCTCAGATTCCTGTGTTTTATTTTTTTTTTGGGGGGGGTATATACTGTACTGTCTTATGATCTGAAGTTGAGCATGATTCTCTCATGTGCACGTTTCATGCTTCTCAGTTTGTGAGTCTATCTCTTGGTTAGGTTTCATGTTTCAGCTCCATAATTGACTATGGGGAGGATGCATTGGTTGCATACCCTTCTTTTTATGACAAGTGGGATTTTCTTGTTTTTGAATGTCGTGCTTGCTCGAGCGAAAGCTTAACAATCTCCAAATAATGTTAAACGAACTAAATGAAATAAGTTGGCCTCCATATGAACTTCAGCAAGACAAATGTTATGTACAACAAACATGTTAGAGACACAGACACAACGTTCAAAGTCACCGTTGTAGTTTGTGAAAATTCTAAAAATACTTTGGGATATATGAGTAAACTTGCTGTTATTTGATATCTAGCAATGGTCATCTGGTATACAATGCTAGTAACAAGCCTGTTTGCTGCTGGGTCAAACCCCGCTCCAACTTCTGTTCTGACTGAGGGTGATTACTGCAACTTTAGTATCGTGAAAAATTATGAAATTGTATTCTTTAGTATAAATGTGTTCATTAGAATGAAATAGTGCTTTGAGTATATGTAAGATAAATTTCATGCATATGCAAGATTTGTCAGTTTGTCTCAGTCGGTAAAAACTATCACTAGGACGTGATTTCGAATCTCTCACTTTGACTGTCCGTGGGTCTGCATGTGTCTCAGGGCGTTTTTTTTTTTTTTGTTGTTTTTTTTTAAGTGCTTTTTCAGGGTCTGTGGCTATTTTGGATCTTTCCTTTTTTCAAGAAATTTCAGATAAAGATCTATTTTTCAGAATATTTTCGATAAAAGATCTTTTTCCTCATTAGATAATTTAAGTTATTTTTTGATGATTTTAGATGATTTCAGTTAGTGATTTTTTTTTATTTTAAGATATTTTTTTAAAGATAATTAGTCATGAAACACGCGTTTTTCATTTATATGAGATGCTGATACAATTGTTGATATTGTTTCTCATGTTTACGCCAGGAGGTCGATGGTTGTTGCTGAGTATCGAATGATTGCAAGCACGCCCAAATCTCCATTACCTTCTCCAGTATTAATATCGGTATCCTCATTGCCGTAATCTGATCAGCCTCAGCCTATCCTCGAATCTCCATTTCTTCCAATATGGCCTCTAGTGTCTTTGCTATGATTCCCAAGGGGAGTGGTGTGCATTCATTATAGAATCTACCGTCAACCAAATTCCCCATAGTTTATCCGGTTCTCAAGCGAAGTCCTGGTATTTTTCTACTTTTTCGGTTTCTTTTATCTCCACCCAACCACGTTTACGATCATGCAGGATCTCTTTTCTTTGTTCGACCTTCCTGCCTGCATGAAAATGTCAGTCTGGATCTATAGGTCCCAAAATATCTTTCTTTTTAATTATCTAGGACAGCCTTTTTTTTTTTTTTTTTTTTTTACTGATACCAATTGTTTACATGGTCAAACCTAAGTCGTTTGCACAATTCCCAGGATATCACAGTTCCTACTCATGCCGTGAATATCTTTGAGCCAGTTGCTGCACTTACTTTAATAATTGTTACTGTTCAGATTTACTCAAAAGGATATAGCAGATCAATAAGATATAAATAATTTTGAATATCTTACACTTTCAAGCCATAAGATTTATGACTTATCAATAAACACTTTATCCGAATTAACCAGGCAGTTATAAGCATTGTTCTCAAGCTCTGCCTTACGAATTAGTAAAGATACACCATTCTTATTTTAAAACCATGATTCTTTTTATTTGATAACTATGGACCAGGTCATTAATGGAATGTATGCCAATTGCCTTATTTTGAGCCTCTTGAACAACGCTCTTAGAACAAGTTCTCAAAAAGAATTTTCTAGACCCTGAAACTTTAAACTTGTTAAGACGACAAAAACAATACGATACAGTCCTAGACTATTTATCCGGCTTCCAGGAAACCGTAACTATCAGAATACCGGGCACTTTTTTTTTTCATCTAAACTGGCTGTTTTTTTTTTTTTTAAATTCAAGGGATTCGAAGTAGTTTGACGCTCAGTTGCACTTAGTTTTAATTTTCGTGGTGTGGTTGAATTATTTCCTGATGAAGATAAGTGGGTTAATATTGATAAAGCAGGCCCTGGATTAATTTGTATGTCATAAAGCTTCTTTTTTTTTTTTTTTTTTTTACTTTACTTCGTTTGCTTTTCATCGTATATTTTATATTTCTGGAATTTTAAACAAATGAGATCAAGCACATAATGCTTTAGAAGTGTATCAATTTGTATATACTATATACAATCTCGCTCTTTCCTTTCCATTGTTCATTTTGTATTTTAAATATATATCAAACGTTGGTCAAGAAATCTGGAAAATCCAGAAATTCGTGTTATATCCGGTCCCAAAATTGCCGGGTAATTGAGTGAGATGTCCGGTACTGTATTCTGAATTATGAGATGCCAAGCTAGAAATGAAAGTAATAAGTGGGATGTCGAAAAGTGAAATTTCATTTTTCATTATGTTAATATCTGAAAGCAGTTGTTTACGTCTTTAGTATCACAGCGCTTACACAATAAAATGCTTGGAATTCAAAAAACACAAGACAAATGGCATGAATTGTGAGAGACTCGAATAATAGCAAAGTTTTTATGTCTATGATACGATGTCGGGTTGGATGACCCGTGGAAAAACAAAGCTTTCTACAAGTGGATCACTGATACGAACCTCTCTTATATGTAGTTTGGTTTGAAATTTCATTGGTGCAAATTCATCTGGTTGACATAGCTCCCTTCATCCATCAATAAGTCTGTTCGGATCATTCAATTAAAAAATACTAAATTTTAACAAGAAATACAAAAGAAAAGAGAGCACAATTTTCGAATTGAATAACGGAAGCCAACATTTTATTAACGTTTTGTTATATTTTCTAAGAATAAATATCTTCCTGTCACACGTAAAATTTCAATAATGCATAATTATCTAAAATGACACAAGTGTCGGAATAATAAAATAATGCAGATTACTTTCGAAGAATTTACAAACTTGAAATCCTTACAAAGCCTATGTTACATGTCTCAGTTATATTATTAGGTTGACAATTTCCTATAAGTACAAAGTCAAAGTTTATATTCACCAACACTTCAAATGACATATCACTGACTAATTCAAGCTGTGGAGGGATTGTCAGAAGTAGTTATGAGCGAAGTATCACCGGTCCTAAGTACATTAAACAAAAGTTATCTGCCTGGGTCAACATTTTCGCAAGCCAAAAATACAGATTATCCCAAAAGTAACGTCCGATATGTCGCCTGAAAGAATAGTCGCAATTGTGCAAAACTGACTGGATAATTTGGAAGATTACTGGCTTGGCTGACGAGGTCCTATCGAATGGCTAACGAGATCCTGACTTAACTTGTCCAGATTTTCTTTTCTGATGGGAGTTCCAAAAAACATGGTGTATGGTACAAAACCAGCCACCTTACAAAAGAGAATTAGAAAAGAATAAAAATGTTGGCACCGTCGACGTTGAGCTTTCACAGAATGTATGCAGATCGGTTGTTTGTAGTTTGAATAAATGCATCAAAATAGAGGATAGTCACAATAAACCTTTAATGTAATACATTCAATATGTCTATGTCCATTAGATCTGCAGTTTTTCTTATAGCATCAATAGAATTGTTCAGGGACGTTTCTTTTGGGACACTTTTATTATTGATTTTTCGCCACTATTTACCTTCATCTCAATTGTTGTCTGCTAAAATGGATGAAAATCAAAATAAAAACTGTAAAAGCTGTCATAGAAAATGTTTTGGCTCAGAGAACTTCAAAGTCGATCATTTTTTTTTTCTCAGGGGTTCATCATAAGAATAAAATGATGTGGCGCGATTCCAAGTTGGCAGATCAGCATTGATGGCGATAAATTCATACAACTCTTTTCCTTATAAGATTAATTGAACATATATTTCCTATCAAGTGCGTCCGTTAACACTATGGGAGGGGGAAGGTGACAATATATATATATATATATATATATATATATATATATATATATATATATATATATATATATGGAGGTGTGGGGAGGATTCAAAAGGATAAATCTGGATGTTGGTGGTTTCCAGGCAAGGGATTAGGGAGTGCTTTAGCTGTGACTGGCCCTAAGCAATCGCTGTCCTACCAGGTTCCAACCTCTCAAATCCCGCTTCCCCTCGAGGACGTCCATGTTTCCTATAATATTCATTCAGAAAAAAATAGAAAAAGAAGTGGATGTTAGAAGTGAGTGTAGCTAGAGGAATAGCCAGCAATACTTATTGGAAATACACTTTTGAAACCGGCAAAGAGTAAGCAACTTTGGTTATTACTCGACTTTTAAAAGAAGAAGACATCAAGCGAAGAATCACACTAGGATGGCAAGCCTTTGGTAGAGCAAGCTCAACCTTCAAAAATAAGAAGATCCCATTAATCCTAAAAAGAAGGGTGTATAACCAATGCATCTTCCCAATAGTCACTCATGGGGCTGAAAGATGGAACCTAACCAAGAGAGAGATCCGCAATTTGAGAACCATGCAACGTGGTGCACATGAAAGAATTATGCTGGGTCTCACATTGAGAGACCACAAGACAGCACAAGAGTATCGGACATCATAGAATCCATTAAAAATCTCAAATGGCAGCGGGCTGGCCATGTTGAAAAGAATGGCGGACAGCTGATAGACATCGCGACTCACGACATGGATACCCCGAGATCACATGCGCAACCGAGGCCCGCAGAATATTTGATGGAGATACGAGCTGGACAAATTCAGAAAGTACTTGCTACACGACGCCCATGATAGAGAAGTGTGGCGAATCCTGGGGAAGGTCCATGTCTAACGACGCATATTGAAAGATTGATGATGATGATGATGATGATGATGATGATGATGATGATGATGATGATGATGATGACCTCAACACCCTAATTGTCTTTTCGAGGTAATAACTTCTTACTCGGGAGAATGTCGGTAAATGGAGTTACTTGATAAGTAGATACCTCATGGACATAGTTCCCCCTAAGCTGTGTACGTAAACACGTTTATTAACGTTCGCACAAAAGGTTGGTTATAAACAACAACAACAAAAATGAAGTATTTAATCATTATACTTCCCAGCAATTTTTTTGCTGGGGACGTGCCATCTCGTTGCGGAGTTTTGTATAAAAAGGAATATTTACTTCCCGGCAAGAGGCGTGTTGAAGGCTTCTCACATCGCCACGTTTTGCCTTAATCGGAATCATTTTTTGTTTCAGGTCTGATTCTGCTCAAACTTATGCTATTTAAATAAATTCGTACCGATACATTTAAACCGTGGAATAAAAGTGTTATGTTCTGGGTAATAAGTTTAGACACAATTAATTCAACATTTAGTTTTGTCAGTAAAAATTAATCTCTACCAATACCTTTCATCTTAGCTTTGCCAGAAGCTGGCCGGGATCGTGCTACCTCGTTGGGGAGTTTCATATGAAAAGGAATCTTGACTTGCCGGCCATAATGATAATAATTATACAGGTCGCTGAAGGGTCAAGCTCCACTTCTATTCCAACAGAAGATAATTTCTGCAACTTTTGTATTGAATATATAATAAACGAAACACCATGAAAAATATATTTTATTGTAAAAATTATTTATTAATCAGAATGGAATAACCCCATACGTATTTGTATAATAAATTGTCGTTTATATCCAAAACTTGTCAATTTAACTGTCATTAAGATAGCCCCCTGGCAATCAATTTGTCGTGAATTCAAATCGCAGGAGAATTTAAATTTTACACATTCTTTTTACCCCCTAAATTTGAAGAGGGTTGTTATTGTTACGATGGAAAGACAAAGTCAACCCCAGTCTTTATAGTGGAGATTGACAATAATTCTTTAAGAACAATAATCTTTGAATTGCTTGGTATTATTGTTAATAATTCATTTTGACATTGAATCATATAGAAAAATGAAATTATCGTTGATGTTTCATCTGATGGAACAACGAACTTGAAGTAGTTCAAGATGAAGGATAAAATCTCAACTAAATACATTACTGCATGAAATGGAATGATACTTGTATTAAATATTCAATCTTCCCAGTTTAATTTACACAAGTATTCAATGTATACGTTCTTTTATCACAGGAAAACATTTGGACAACTTGGGATTTTTGTGCGCAATGACTATCAAAAATGAGTGGGAACCTTGCTCGTGGATATGATTTTTTTTTTAAATGCTTGTTCTAAAATTTAACCCAATTTTTTTGGTTTTGTTGTGTTCGATTCACATAATTTTATGCGATCTTTTATTTATCAGTCATGGAATATCCACAAATATCAATTGCTCTTTCTAGGGCAAAGCCCGATTTTTAAGTACTTAGATAACAAAGATCGTTCACGAATTTCGTTGCAAAGATGAATATCATTCTCTGCCCCTTCGTTCTTCTTCACAGACATAAAATAATTTTCATACTTCTAAATCATCAATATTTAAAAAATTACTAGCGACTTTTATTTTATCATTAATTTTCATTTGATGAAGCATTTTAACCCATTATTATTAATTCTCGATCACAACTTACCTTCATCTAGACTTATAGTTTTGAGAAGACAGCGCAGATTGGAAATAAAGAATAGGCCCCAAGAGAGAATCAAAATCAAGACAAAAGTAAAAAGTAAACAATACACTCATAATGTGCAGATGTCTTCTGTCACGCTAAAGAATGTAACGGAGGTAAAAAAATAGGATTTCATACACGCAAATAGCGTGGTGAAATAGAATTCAATTGATGTCCCAACGACGTAATAAAAGTGATCAATTGAAAGAAACAATTGAAAAATAAAAAGTGAAAAAAACAAGAATGAAAAAAATAAAAATGATCGGTTTTTGGTCAACAGAACGATATTCTCCAAGCTCAAAGCAAGGCAAATCTTTATTATACACAAATTTAAAATGCAATGTGCATCCAAAATATTTCATATATGCCGTCATCTTTGACGACACAAGTAAACTGGTGAATAATAATGGGTTACGACCGACGAATAAACGTTAATTTTTGTATTAATACAAAAACTATTCTTATAGCAAACCAATAAAAATTTTGCCTGACAGAAATTACAGTTATATGAGAGCCTCTTCACCACATTCAACAAAAAATGTTTTTCACTTTTTGTAAATCTTCACTCAACTTGAATTGTCGACATGTCGATCGAAATGTTACCGATATTTTTGCTTAAATTTTCATCGCATAATTTGCTTTTATAGGTACATTGAAGTATGAAACAAATATTTTTCAGTGTTCGTTTTGCAAGTACACGATTACTGGATACATTGTGGACAATAGCTTGAAAATATTGCATAATTACTTAGCACGATGTTTAATAATACCCAAATAAATGCTCTGTACAATATTTAAAACGAGGCCGTGGCCATATTGAAATAAAGAAAAAAAAACAACATTATCACAGTGCCATGACCAACAGAAATCAGCAGTAGAAATATTGAAGAAATATGTTGGGTTAATGTAAAAAATAATAAGTCCATCTGATAAATAATGAACCCTATGTTGTTAATCAAAACCTAGATAACCTTAGTGGACAGTGTAACAAAGATACAAATAGAAAAGGTCATCACACTATTTATCATATGGATATCTTGAATATATTACTGTTTAACTATCTTAATATCGCTGGATTATTTTACCTCACAATGTTAATGAACTTATATTTTAGTATTTTTTTTGTAATGAAAGCAGCAAGGCTTATAGCCCGAGCCTTGTCTTTAATGAGCATGTTTCCTGATAAAAAGAAAACAATGAACAAAATGGAATCTCTCTTGACTTAACATCAAGAAAAACTATCCGTCAAAAGTCAATGGTAAAATTCAGTAGTCACAGTATGTGTTTTGATTGGTCTATTTTCAATGTTTATCTTCTTCATTTTTTTCACACCGTTCAGGTCTTCTTCAGGCGTTATTTGTTCTAGAAAGTAGATACTAGATCTAGCGATGCATGCTCCTTGTCCTACCTTACCTGTCACATTACGTTTTTGTGTTTTTTTTGAATCCCCATGTTTTGGGTATTGTTCTCCTCGCATATATGCTGCTGCGTTTTGGAGTTACTTCACTTTGAACAGGTGATTTTTTTTCAAGGATCATACCCATAGAGAGCTTTCTCGATCAAAGATTCACAGACGATGTTCATATTGATACTTGGTCTGCTGATCACATCGTCTAATTATAGTATGTGGGTAGCTTCTTTTGATCGTTTTATTCATCAATGTTTTACTAAACCATGTGCCATGACTGAAAAGAAGACTATCACTAGCTTGAAGAATATTTCAAAGCAGACTGGCTAAAGTAAAATACCCCTGTTACACATTCTGGCAATCCAATCCAAAAATCCAGACCTGTAACTTGATATTTGTTCATATAAACTGGTAAATTAAACGGCAGTACTCTTATCCCTGCCACTCCCTGCTATTGTCTGACATTCCCTGCCATTGCCTACCAAACGTTAATGAAATATTTTATTGCAAAAACTATCCCTGCCACTTCTTAATACAACTAGTTTTCAAATGTTAATGAAACTTTTGGCTGGGAATGAAAGGGAGGTTTTTAATGTTTGAAAACAGGTGATATTGAAAAGCGACTGTGAATGGAAGGGAGTTTGTTCATGTTTGAAAACTAGTAGTATTAAGAAGTGACAGGGAATGGTTGGGAGTGGCAGGGATAAAAGAAGAAAATCCGTCCTAAACTAAAGGTTAAATACTTAAACGTAGAAAAAAATGCAAGGAAATTTGTATCCAGAAAATTCGTTCATGGAAAATTTGAGCACAAAAATTATAGAATTTCTTTTTGAAAGAAAATGAAAAGGATATGTAAAACCATTTCGGAATTATTGATGGTAAAAAAAAGAGAAATTAAAAAGGTAGGAATTTATGAAAGACTATTTTAGAATTAAGTTTTACTAAAAATAGTAATCTAAAATTAGGAAAATCTGACCTCAGAAAATTTGGTCTCAAAGTTTGGTCTAATATGTTATTTGGAATGGACCGAATTTTCCAGACTGCATTTACTAAGATCGATTTTTTGGATCACCATAGAAAAAAACTACAGAAAAAAAACTGAACGATATTCCGTCATGGAGGATAATGATTGGTCCTTCCAGATACGACAAAGAAACTTCCGGCATTCATCTGGGATCCCCCCCCCGCCATTTTGTTGTTGAATTCTAATACACTTGATGGTTGGTTGATCGCAGTATTTAGTCATACCACTTCGCTTTCTGTCGGTATATTTGGTCAACCAGACAACTACCAAGGCAACTTAGGATAATCTGTAGAGACACACAAAAAAAAGTAGATTGTAAAAATAATGAAAATTCTAAAACAACAAGCAACAATCAAATCAAAGGTGGCATTTATTGCCCCCCTCTCCCCACAAGGGTGGAATGTGGCACTATGTCAGTTCAACACGTGTGCACATTGGCAGGGACAAAAATTGCCCAGTGTTATGGAGGGATCAGTACTATCCACGAACCCCACCCTTTTACTGCAATGAAGGGATTAGACATTATATACTTTTGGAGGCCACAGGAGGAATATTGGAATACCGATAAATCAATTTTTATTTCTCATTATGATTACACTATTTATCTTGATACAATGACTGCCTGTAAATATAGGGTGGTGTGAAAGTCTGAACCAATGGGGAGTTCATAATGGAAGCAATGTTTCACTTCAGTATTTACTATAAGTATTCGAATTGGCATCCATCTATTTTCAAAGACATTTGTACTTGGGTCACACAAGACTTTTAAAAATTTGTCTGTAGAGTAATATTCGTTTTTGAGGTGTCAATTTCTGTTGTGGAGTTATCCTTAGAGTGCCAGTATTGTACAAGGTCTGTTAGTCAACTGTAAACCATCAGATTAATGTGTCCCAACAAAAAATAACCCAAAAGAGTCAAAATTACATTTGATATATTTTCCATACTAAACCACTTATGGTAGTTTTAAGGTGAAGTTTTAATGGATTTCAAGTACGATTAACACACACACACACACACACACAAACACACACACACATATATATATACATATATAAATATATATGTATATATATATATCAAGAAAGCTTTTATAGCTTTGAAGACTAAACATTAAAAAGAATTTCAAAAGTTCTCTTGCGTCACTTCAGTCACTCATTTCCCAATATCTGTTGGTAAAATCAATGTAATTTTCTTCAGTGTTTTTCCCCTGTTTCACATATACCTTCTTTTTATGGTACAATGTATAAATTGTCTCTTGTTGGGATCATCAGTTGTTTACCATGTAATCGTTTCAGGGATTTTAAAAACAAAACAGTTGTATCAACATGGCACCACAGCAGTATTTCTTATTATATAGCTTATGTGATACATGTAGTTTGTCATTTTACACAGGGTATCATATGTATTGTACATTGATATCATTTTTTCTATGTATCATTTATTTTTGAAACAGGGCTTACTCAAGTAGATTACCCCCAAAACGTATTTATTGATGAGGGATCAGCAAGTATAACAACAGAAGTGACTCGCTGTTCGTGTCATTTCTATTGAATATATATATATATATATATATATATATATATATATATATATATATATATATATATATATATATATATATATATGCAGGATGAAGAAAGTTACAGCCGCCTGGTTCTGACATTAACAATCAGAACTTTTATAGAAAATTCTATCAGAATTTCATTTTTAGAAAAAAGCAGATCGCACCCCAAAAATCCAATGTGAATATTTTTGACAATATTTCATGCTTTTTTCCAAAAGAGTTAATAATTTGAATTTGTAAAAAAAATTGATGAAGTTTATTTCAAACAAAACGAACGTACATTTCGTTCAACCAGACACATTCGATATAAACTTATACTCATATCATGCATTTATATGCGCGTGTTGGTCTGAATGTATGCACATGTAAGTATCAAAATTTTATTAAATAATGCCTGATCTGAATTTTCCGTTTAAACACAGAGGCATCATATTGATCAGTTTCATCTGGCTCCTCCTATGCACCACACATCTCTAAATTTACAAATCGAAGTCCGTTTGTTTCATATAATTGAAACTGACAAGTTATATATACATAGAAAGGTTAAATGAGTTATAAATCTTAGATAAATACATGTATTCATGTAAATAAGAGTCAACGAAATCTAAGTAGATTTTAGTATTCCCATATTCCAATTATAGTTGATCCGAATCACAATCAGTTATTTTATTACTCTATTTGAAATAATCCAAGGCTTCATAAATAAATGAATTCTAAAATGAATTCTAAACAGTAATCATCAATTTATTTCTTACTATAGAAACTATATTTTCCGTTAATATATTAGGTAATAGTCCCTTTCGACACCACAATAAATCCAGAATCCAGCTCTACGTGGACTGTTTTGTTTAGCTTACCTGTGGAATTATGACGGCCAGGAACACCCCGCCAATTGTAAACCCGTTTTGGTCAACCCATTCATTGAATGCTCGAAGGCAACCTCGGGTGTAAATCTTCTTTTTTGCGTCGACCTGTGGTAAACAATCGATTAAAGAATTTTAAAAACATCTTTCAATTACATCGTTATTGTAACAAAAGCTCCATTGATAAAGGGCAAAGTATTGGATATGACATCTTGAGAGGCAGAATTTGATTAACTGCAGTGGCGTCAAACTATATTGAATGACGGCACACTTAGAAATGTATTTGACTTATGTAGCATACCAACTACAAAAATGAAATGAATTAGACTAAACAGTTCAGTGACTTATAAATAAAACTTTTATCCTAGCATACTGATAGGCTCACCGACTTCTTGTCGCAAGTAATCCTAGCACCGACATCTAAACGTCGACTTCTCGGCATACGACTGCTAGGCGCAAGGTTAACGCCGCGCAAGATAACTTGGCACAGCTCAACGCAAGAACCAGCAATAACAGAATATGGTATTAAAACAATTTATTGGGATACTAAAATCTAAATTATTTTTCGAGTTAGATTAATTTAGAGAATCAATCTACTTCTGTATTTCAATTTGATAATCTATACTTCACGGGAACAAACTATCAAATTAAAGTGATTTATTACGAAAAATGAAATTATTTTACAGTTTGCAGTATGGCTGATAGATTTGCGAACAAACTATAAGACTAATTATTATTATTATTATTATTATTATTATTATTATTATTATTATTATTAGAATCATCTTTCTCTTCGTAATATAGATGAATGAGTTTGTGAACAAACTATAAAGCAGTATTAAAATTAATATAACTTCACAGAAATAGTACTATATTTTATAGTGGGATATACGTATTTATCACCCCTTTTCCTTCACACAAAATATAGCGATAAAATCACAAGATTGGTTACTCTATGGTGGAAGCGGGACAGGCATAGTACCGTACAAGACACATTTAAAGTTCGAAATGAATGATTGCTTCTCTGGAAAAATATATGAGAGATAGCCGTGGCACAAACTTTTAGAACCTTTGCTCTAGTGTTAGTTATCCAGAGGTAAGTAGCGTAATTATAGCAGTACGAATAGAAGTACTATATTTACGATGATCATATAAGGTTTATTATGCGATGTAGAGACATTCATTCGATAGCAAATGACTCTGCAGGAAGCTTTTAATGGGATCAGAACACTGCTGATAAGCCATAGGTAATGTCTCACGCTTCGACAACCTGAAGGTCGAAGGACCAAACGTGGACTCATTAAAATACCATACTACACACTTTGGTCACAGACGAGTTAATTTCCCACTGTAAGTAAGTATCTTACTTAATCCTCAATCAGAGATTTTTCGATACGTTTTCTAAAAATACGAGTGAATAACTCAAGTGAAGATTCGAATTAGTCACGAAAATTACACGTTGGAATTTTCCCAGGATATAAGGAAGAATTTGGTGTTCTTTCAACGGCTATAACCAAACATAATAAATTCATTCTTTTTCCATCCTAAACAAAATCCCCCCAACAGGAAAAAAACAAGACCTATTTCTTGTAGAGTTAGGAATATAATTTTAATTTTAGAACAGAGACTCAAACCACAGCAGTACTTTAAAGATTGATCTTACTCACCTAATGTACTTCTGCTTATACATATATTGAGATACATACACAATTTTGACTGTTCTATTGATTATAGGAAACTTGAGAACAGTCAGTGAAAAATAAGTTACAATTCTGCCCTGGTTACGATTTACTTATGTTTTGACGTGGCCACAAAATGACGGGATTTTTATTGTGAATTATTGTAAATAATATAATAACAACACTGCTTTGAGCTGTCGAAAAAAAAAAAATGAAACTGAATCTCTTTTTCTTTTTTAGGCTTCCATACTTTGAAATAATGGACATAAGTTATTGGCCAGACTTTTTTTTGCTCCCGGATTCACATGACTGTTTAGTAATATAGTTTGTAACTCGTCTCAATGAAGGCTTTGACACCGAACCATTTTCATGGTGTAAATTGAAATAATCAGGGAGAAAAATTCCTTCAACCACAGAAGGCAATTTCTTTATTACAACGAGATTTGAGCGTCAATTAGTTTTTGTTATGATTCCAAAGCAAAAAAAAATTCAAGATATAAATGAGAAAGCGCTCAGAGAGTGCAAAACTCTGATAACGCCATTGTCACTAAAAGTTTTATGAAAATCAGTTCGATATATAGCTACAATGCAGGGGATGTAATTGTATGTTGGTAGCAATCCCTCATTCGTGCAGTTTTTTTTTTTTTTTTTGAAGGCCATCGACAGGAATTTTCTTTTAAATTATTAAATGAACTTTTCTTGTTTATCTACGTGAGAACGCGTGTCTGGAATTAATGGATGTAAATATTTTCAACAAAAAAATGGTTAGCCAAATTTCCAGAAGATTCATACATGCATACGTACATACATACAGACTCATTCATTTCTGCAATGCAAATATTTTCTTCAATTTCTTCTCTTTTCATGACCTATTTCTATTGTCCAATTTTCAAAATAAAGCCATAGATATCAAGCTGCTTTGAGCATTTTGGTATTTAAATTGAACTGGTCTCTCTGGCTGCGTATGCATATGTATATGTGTAATGAAAATGTGCCCAACCTTTGATCCCCCTGTGTATGATGCTAAATAGCTACTGCTGTGCAAGCAGCATATATACTCCCGACTGAGCCATCGGCCGACGACCTCTGTCATTGTTTCGAAACATTATTACCACTAAAAAAAAAAAAGAAAAAAAGAAGTGGCACACCAACAATGTGCAATACTTCATCGTATCACCAGATCCTGTTGTTTTTTTTAATCTTTTGTTTTTCTTTACAGTGTGATGCAGGCTCCATCCGATCTCTTTTTAATACATTTCTTCTTTTCTGATATTGACAATCAAAGTTCAGTCAGGTGTGCCATGACGAGTTGACATTCAAATCTACGGATATAGGTAATACAGGTATCCCTGCTTTTCGAAAAGCGAAATGAGTGTTCAGCAAGTCAATATAGAGGCAGTGTGCACCTTCCTCCCACACCCCAGGCTCCTGTACATTTCACCACCAAAACCAAAAATGACACAGCTTATCATACAGTCATCACGATGTATGGGGTCTGGGGACGCTTAAATTTGTTTCCCGTATAAATCAATGGTAATTGCTTTTCCAGTTAAGGCCAATTATGAAAGGTTTTTATATGAGCGCAGTTATCATCAGGCAAATCATCTGGAGCCACTTTGAAACATTTGAATAGGAGAGTATTTCGGGCCAGCTGTCAGGTAATTGAGGTTGTCATCAGCTGGCGCCCAAATCCACGCAGCATGATGCTTTCCCACCAGCAAGTCAAGTCTCCCTTCATGGGAATCATGATCAGTCCCACTATTTCCCGATGTAACGTCCTCCCTTGACCGTGAAAGAAAAAATGGTTTCTTTTGTCTAAGGCAACCTTCAATATGATAGGTGCTACGGTCAATGATGAGTCCAGGAGAAGCCACCCAATGGTACAATTGATGGATGCTGACCTCACGGTGAACCAATCTTTTCCCTCACCCAAACCAGAGAGAAAATGCTCTGCTCGAGAGCCAACGTCTGCTTTGTAGGCAGAGGAGACACACGCAATCGGTAAACCATCCTGGGAAAGAAGTTCGTTAAGTATACACTAACGCTAACCCTACTCTCCCATTCAATGATAACTGTTAAGGAAGCCAAGTATGAACCTAATCGTCAGTCTTTTAACGTCCGTCGTTGGACACAGACCTTAGCCAGGATTTGCCACTATTTTCTATCGTGGGCGTTGAGGAGCCAGTGTTTTCTGAATTTGTCTAGTTCATCTCTCTATCTTGTGTTCTCTCGGCCTCGGTTTCGCATGTGGTTTCTGGAGATCCATGTTGTGAGTCCGTCTCAACAATTGTCTGCATCTCCGACCAATTCTCCCCGGACCGTCACTTCAACTGAAGGACGTGGGAAGGGGGTTTCTCTCCACGCGTTTGACTGCAAGCTGATAGACCTGTTGCGATCAATCATGTCACCAGTGTAGAGCCAATAGAGTTGCGGTTGTGTAACTTAATTTTCCGATTCACTTGGGCTGCTTAATTTAATGTCCAATCATTCCTGGTAAATGACACTATGGTTTTCAAACAGGATGAAAAAAAAAATTTTAAAAACAAAGAAAAAAAAAAGAAGGATCTCTGCCATCCAAAGCAGCCGGTGACACCCATGGAAATAGAATTGCATCATTGAAACGAAAACAAAATTACTTACAGCCTCGAGGCGAAGGGTTCCTTTGCCGCAAAATACATCCAAACGCTCACCCTGCAAAACAAATTGGAACAAATTTCAATCTCTTGAACTCATTTTCGGTGGCATTTATATAGACAAAAACGTTATTCATGAGTTTAAATTTAACAAAGGTACCCCAATAAGCTCGTGGTGTACTGATGAAAAAATCATTTGATTAACACGGCAAATATCTATTTTTAGAATTTTGTCTAATGGCACTTAATTCATCATCATCATCATCATCATCATCATCATCATCATCATCATTCTTTTAACGTCCATCGTTGGACATAGACTTTCCCCAGGATTCGCCACAATCCTCTATCATGGGCGTCACGGAGCCAGTATTTCCTGAATCTGTCCAGTTCATCTCTCCATCTTGTGTTCTGTCGGCCTCGGTTTCTCATGTGATCTCTGTGGATCCATGTTGTGAGACGTGATGTCCATCGGTTGTCTTTCATTCTTGCCACATGGCCTACCTATTGCCATTTGAGTTTTTTAATAGTCTCTATGATGTCACTGACACCCGTTTTCTTTATATACTGTGATGTCTTGTGATCTCTCCGTGTGAGATTGAGCATGATTCTCTCATGCACACGTTGCATACTTCTCAGTCTGGGAGTCTGTCTCTTGGTTAGGTTCCATGTTTCAGCTCCATAAGTGACTATCGGGGTGGTGAATAATTATCGCATACATCGAATATTATACAGGAAACTTGCACATCAAAATCTACTTATGTAATGAACGGTGTGATTTTTCGTTTCTCTGTCGCTAACCATTGACTTTTCTACTTAGAGTTAACGATTGAAGTAAACTATTTTTTCTAAGAACATCCTCTACTCAACATTTGAAACAATTGACCCTTCCTCTGAAACGGATTCAATACCTTATTTTCTGAAAAAAAAATTTCATAGAAATTCAAATATACCCGAGAATTTTTCACGATGATTAACTTGTTCAGTATATAAGCATGTGCCAGACTTATCAATCAACACTCATAGAATACTTATGAGTACAAATTAAAAAACGTTTGATTGTTGATAAATGACTTGATTTTTTTTCTTTAGTATTTCACTAATCGTAGAGTTAATTTGATTGTATAACGTTTAATGATTAAAGATAATGTCAGTGAAAATTCTTTAATATGAACGTAGGATAAGATTTGAAAATACAGGATGTCTCCAAGTCCATATACGCTTTTTAAAATTTTTTTTTTTTTAAACGAACAAAAACCTTTGAAAATCGGCACACGTGTTTGGAAATTTTATGTAAATTTTGTCAAGTTCAAATAAGAATACTCCTCTGGTAGACTTCTACACGAGGATCAACTTCTCCATAGTACTTCAGTTGAGCCGGTGATTGACACTGTCATTTCTGAGATCAAGGAACATTTCGAGTGGGAATCTTGATCTTGCTGCATAAACTCAACACTTGATCTAGTTCCTCAAAAATAAATCACCAACCTTAACCCTTGCCAGGCTACGATTTTGCACCCCAATTCCAGCGCTAGTGTCATCACTTATAATGGGGATAGATGTAAAGCTTAAGGGTGAAAAATCTTCGACTGATATCAATTACCTCTAGATTGGACAGAAATTAAAAAAGAAAATTCTCGCTTTTATGATTCTATGATTTATAGGACTTTACGTATGTGCAACCAACACGAATAGAATCTGATTTGGCCTACGACATGTATCAGGTTTTTGCCGAGTAAGTTTTTTTCAGTCTGACTAATTCTGCATAATCCAAAAGGATATTTTAATACAATTCAATTGTTTCTTTATAGAGCATATTAAATAAAAAGTGATAAACACTTCATCCTTCATTTATAAAATATCAAAATAGTGACCAAGTGACACAAATGGAGGTGAGTAGGACACATAGCAAGAGAGAGCAGAGTGTTGGTCGAACAGTACCCAAGGGATAGCAATTGCTGTAGAGAAAAGACAATAAGAAGATGGAGAGATGAGATAGGAAGGTCTGCCAGTGAGACATGGCAAAGGTTAGTACAGTAATAGCCAGTATGGAGAGAGCTCAGAAAAGCCTTTGTCCAGCAATGGGCCAGAAATAGCTGCTTCTACTGCTACTTCTGTTTCATTGCCATCTTGGGCACCATTTTGAAAATTACACCTTTCCCGTGACGTGACTGTGGTAGACTTTTGATATGTTATTATGCACACTTTATTGCAAAAACTCTGAGAAACTTTTTATCACAATTTTTTTTATTTTGTTTTGTTTTTGGGTTTGTTTTTTTTTTTTTTTCATGAATACAGCAAACTAATTTGGCTGTGAACTTCGACGCTATCTTGAAATTTACACCTTTCCAATGGCCAGACTGTAGTCGACTTTTGATTCGTTATCAAGCATACATTATACTGTAAAAAAAAACACGCTAGAAACCTCTTTGGTGAACAATGAACAAGTAATTGGCATTCTAATGATCTGATGGCCATCTTGAAACTTATACCTTTCAAGGGGTCGTACGCTTTTTAAAATGTTATTGGGCGTAGCTGGTACCACAAAGAACCGATGAGAAACCATTATTTATCATTTTTTTTGAAGGTGGGTTCTTTTTCATATAGGTTTTTGTGATGGATATGAGAAATTAACTGCAAATGATGACGTCATATATTCTGGTCTGTAAATAGTTGAAATAATTGGCAACGTGTTTTTCACATCTCTTACACACACACACTACGACATTTCAGCAAGATATTGCTAGTAACATGATCTCCATGCCGTAGTACATAGGGCTCTGCTCTACATATTTTATTCCCAATACGGCGTGAAAATATCATTTAACACCGATCTGATGTCGTTGCTTGTCAACGAAACACGTTGGAAATAAAATATATGAAAATAATTAGTTTCCAGTTCGTCAAATTATATATATATATATATATATATATATATATATATATATATATATATATATATATATATATATATATATATGGGGTGATTGAAGGGAAATGGGGTAAAATACTTCGACCATTTACGATTTGCAGATGACATTGCAATATTACCAGAAACATTGGATGAATTGCAAAAATGCCAAGTTGGGAAAGTCGAATGAGACCATATGAATGGGAAGGGGTTGAACATTTTGAAGGTGTTAAGGAACGTATTTACTTAGGTCAGGTGATAGAGTTAGAGGAAGACCATGAAAGCGAAATAAAACGACGTATAACAATTGGTTGGAAAGCAACTAATGGAAATAGAGAAATATTGAAAAGCGCGTTGCCAGCATGCTTAAAACGTGAAGTGTACAATCAAATTATGATACCAGCAATAAGATACAAATGTAAAACATAGGAACTAATTAAATCACTTAAAAACAAACTTAGAATAACACAAAGTGCGTGGAAAGAGCAACGATTGGAATAACACTTAGAGACTTTTTTTTTTTAAAAAAAGATCAAAATGGGTCAGAGAACAAACCAGAGTGAAAGATGTAATAGAAATAGGCAAAATGGAGATGGGCTGAATACCTAACAAGAAGTAAAGATAACAGATGGTGCGAAAGTTCACCAGGCTTGTGTCCTAAATATAGCAAACGCAGTAGGAGATGATCAGACATAAGATGGATAGATGAGATATAAAGGTTTGCAGGTAATACCTTGTAGAGGGTAGCCCAGTTACGGTCGATATGGAAGGCGCTGGAAAAGGCAGTCGACAAATAATATATCTAAATCGGTGAAACCCTTGAATTTACATTTAGTTTCTTGTTTTTAGATTTACTTCGTTGCTAACTGTATAGTTTGAACAAGTCATTAAAGGCGTACACAAAAGATTTTAGTCACCTCTCTATGTCAATGTAAAACAGTCAAATGTATTATGACTCACATTCAACCGGGTCGAAAAAAAAGTACCTTGTCAGAATAATAATAAGTCTCTTTGTTATTCACAGAGGAAAGATAAACCAGTATTGTAATCACTAGTATGGCAGTCTTCAAAACATCAGAGAGCCCAGGACAAAGCAATGCACTGGATTTGAATCGCAGGTCGTAGTACTGACCTTGATTTGATATTTAATATTTGATATTTAATATTTGATATTTAATACATCGATTCAATAAAGTCAAGAATTTATTAAAAACATGCATGTTAACATGGGTTTAGAGAAGTTTCTCTCTCTCTCTTTTTGATGATATGAACTTTAATTTTTAATCTTCGAATTGAATTTCGGGGGTCCCTAAAGTTGTGTGCCCACGGACAAACGCCCCGTATGTCCCATGTGAATAGATAGCCCTAGTCACCTGATAGTCTTTGAATGTTGACTGCCTGCACCATTCAAAAAGAAAAAAAGTACTTAAATACGTCACTGAGGTGTGCACGAAATAATATGGCTTTGTCATCGTGGGTGTGTCTGCAATTTACATTGTATGTACATAATAAAATGTGTGTTAAATGTACTTTCTATGACAGAGTGAGAAAATTATATATATATATATATATATATATATGAAATGCGTGAGACAGAGCTTTACCACTATGCTTGCATGCATCTCAATGTGTGCGTGTACGTTCGCACGCACACACGCACGTACGCACGCATGTGTGTATGTATGTACATGTGCATGAATGTGGTCAAAAATAAAAAATAAAACTGACCGGTTTTATCTTGCAACATGTGCTTGGGACGGAACAAGCGAGCAGGCTGTTTGTGCTGTTATGACACATGAATTCGGGAACATTTTCCCAGTCTTTGAAGCCTTTTTCATTGTTAGATAATCCACAACATTTAAGCTGTAGAATAGAAAAGAAGAAAGGAAAAAAAACATTAGTCTTATTCATAACATTAAAATCAATTGCATAATGAAAGGAAATATATTTCTTTGCACATGAGTGAAGATCAAGCAGGTTTTCTGAGGAAAAGATAAAACGAAAACAAACATTGTGGAAATCAAAAGATAGATCGATAGAGAGAGGGGGATAGACAAACAGACAGACAGACAGAATATACGTAATGAGTATTTGAATAAAAAGCCAGTTTACCTGTTTAGTTTGAGAGATAAAATCAGGAACATTACGCAAGAAGGACCAGTTTTATTCCAGTCCTCATAGCAAGGCTTCCATTTAGTTACGTTTTGTTTCTCAAATTTCTGGAAAAGTTTTTCTATTAAAATGAAATTGTTAGACGTATACGATGAATAGCTCTTTGTCCCTCCTAAAATCTTGTTCAGAACTGATCAAAAAGATTGAAAAAGGGAACTCACATTACTATATTGGTGAGCTGCCAAATTAGTAAATCAATTTTGATCTTCCCTCCGCTCAGAATCCATAATGCCCCGACAATCTTAGGGAATAAATGCCAGCTTGTTCCTATGGTTGGTTTTCATTTAATGTTTTAGTGATTCGGTTGATGATTACTTTGGTAAAAAGTTTAAAGATGCAGTTTAGTTGGCCTATTAGCCGGTTGTCGTTGAGATCTTTCGCTTTCCCTTTTTTTTTATATAACAACATTATGATTGCAGTATTGTTAAATGACAAGAAAAACAATTTTTTTGTGTCTCTATCCCTCTAAAATCTTGCTCAGAATTGATCAGGGAGATGAAATAAGTGAACTCACTTTGTTATATGAAAGCGCTGCCAAACTAGTGAATCAATTATGATACCCCACGACCAGCTCAAAATCCGTATTGGACCTGGCAATCACAGGAAACAAAACAGGTTTCGTGCTTGTTCAAATATTCATGTGCAATGCGTTCTTCTATTCATGAATTATCATCCATAAAAAAAGGATTGTTCATAAGTATTTGTACAAACAACAAATTCATGATACTCCCTCCTCCATGTTTTGTTGTAGGAATGGTGTTCTTTGGATTGAAAGTCTCACCTTGACATTTCAAAGCTAATTCTTGTCATCATCATCAGTCTCCTAAAGTCCGTCGTTGGACATAGACCTTCCTCAGGATCCGCCACATTTCTCTATCGTGGGCATCGTGGGCCAGTATTTTCTAAATTTGTCTAGTTCATCTCTCAATCTAGTATTCTGCCGGCCTCGCTTTCGCATGGGATCTCTGGAGATCAATGTTGTGAGTCGTGATGTCCATCAGTTGTCTGCCATTCTTGCAACATGACCAGTCCATTGCCAAATAGGTTTTCCTGATATACTGTACTGTCTTGCGATCTCTCCAAGTGAGGTTGATTCTCTCATGTGCGCGTCGCATGCTTCTCAGCTTGCAAGTCTGTCTCTTGGTTAGGGTTCATGTTTCAGTTCCATAAGTGACTATCGGGAGAATGCATTGGTTGTATACTCTTCTCTTCAGGATTATTGGGATCGTCTTGCTTGTCATTACGCTTAAAAGGTTCTAGTTTTATCTCATCTGGCCGTAGTACATTCTCCCATAATGAATCGGACTTATCTTTATGTGTATCAGCGAATGGTTGACGAGCTTTAGAACATTAATCTTACGAGGTCGGCAAGCCTGTGGGCCTAAATTATTGGTATGATTAATTCAAAATATATCTTCATCTACAATTATGAATATATTTTTTAAATTGTTCTTGGCTCGAGCATTGATGGAGGTTACGGGCCCCCTCCTCTCGATCAGCTCCTAATTCAGTCAACTATTAAGCCTAACATATGTGTGTACACTCAATCAATAATTCAAAAAGAAACAAAAAATGAGAGATCCCTTACCGATAAATGAATGTTATCGACGAAGTATCTGGTGTTGTCGTTTTTAATCTTATCATCGACGTATTTTAGCATCGATTCACGATAAGATACCTCAGGGAAAAGTTTTAAAGTTTTCCTCACACTCGGCAATGTGGTGTACAAAACGACGAGAGTCAACAGGACTAGTTCGATGAGGATCAGGAGGAGGACAACATTTTTGTACTGAAAATATATATTTCAAAGGACAGAGATGAAGGAAAAGTACGCACAAAAAGGAAATTTATAACAAAAATGGAATATTCATAAAATTATGATGTTTGATTGTTCTTCACGGATCAAAATTCTATCTCTATAGAACGAAAAGAAATATCAAACTAGTTTAATCGAGATTTTTTAAACTTTTTAACCAGTTATAGATGAAATATATTTTTCGGTTAGGAGGGGAATAGCCAAAAATCTTGGGGTCCTTTCCAACTACACTGTTTGTACTGCCTCAAGTATGACCCAGGTAATGTCTCGTGTGCTAAAGGCATTTACAAATTTAAAACTCAAGGCTAACTTAACTTACTTATGGGTCTTACTTTTTATGAACCCCGGGCCCGCCAAGTCTAAGGGAAGCTCTTGGGTAGAAATAATATTTTCTCGGGTATTTTCATCTGCTCCTAATGAATAGGACGGTCATTTGTCTGAGAAAATTTAACTTTTCACGTTTTTAGGTAATTTATTTGCAATGTAAGTATTATGCTAATCTGTCCGTCAGATTAACTGAACCAAATCTCAACATTTTTGTTTAATCGTATTAAGTAGACATCGGACAATAAATTGTATTTTTATTCGACGTATGATTTTAAAATAAACATTAGATTCGACAAGCTGAACACTGCCATCCCCTACAGTTGGGATTTCCAGCAAGTTCCTGCAGAATACCTGAATGACGCCTTTAGTTCTAATGAGGAATCAAAAATGTTTTTGTTTTTGTTTTTTTTTTTCTGTTTTTTAGGTTTACTTTGATTCTGTAACACTTGTCACAATGCACCATTTCGAGTACTTAATGGTCATGTACTCATAAATGGAATACGACTTTTAGTATTATGTAGATGGATGGAAATAAGATCATTATTATCAGGAAGAGCGCGAAGTCCAGCATTATTCTTTCGGCCTTTCAAACCATAAAATGCAAAAAGCATGCTCCACGGTCCGATTGTAAACCGCAGAATATTTGGTGACCATAGTCGTGACTGTTAATAAGTTTTACTTAAACTGTCGGACGGACGTTTTGCGAAATAGACTAAAGGATAAATCATTGTCAAGAATAATGACATAAAGCTGGAAATCAGATAGTGTTCAATTTAGTGAAGTACGTGCTCTGGCCTCAACCCAGGCAATACATATCAGAAGTATGTATCTCTGCTTCGGATAGTTCTTCGGAGTTTACGATATGTGAAGTAGACTTAGGGGTGATAAACACCCAACGTTTCTCTAACTTCACTATGCACTGTTTTCCCCTTGGCAGAGGTGTTCGTGCCTTCCCTAATAGGCATTAGGGACCATAGTCAGTCGGGTTTGAACTCGAGTCGACGAGTCAATTCGCAGCGCTGTTACTGCTTACCTATCGGCCACGGACATGATAACGTCTGAGTGAGCATGAACACTGCCGGACACTAACTAAAGGACCAATTTAACAAGGATTGTTATTGTAAATTGAACCGCCAACAGTAAAAAAAAAAAATACAAAAACATTAGATATCCTGGTTTAATTTGACCTCAAACACATATCATTTACCACGGTGAAAAATATACAACTGTGATACATAGTAGGTTACTGTCAAGTACTAAGATAAATACCCGTCCTACGGACGGGTTATTCAGCTATTATACATGGTGAACGGTGTGATTATTTACGGTTTGTATCACTGTCCTTGAAATAGATCCTTCTTCTTAATTTTGATTACATGTCCTTACGTTAGTTTTTTTTTCCATTCATACATAGAAAATTTGTTATCTGTATCGTTCCAATCTTGGTATATGTACTGCAAGTACTTTCGTATCAACTCGCTTCCCCACGAGAGCAAGATGTGATACAAGGTCGGTTTAATACGGGCTCTTATATAAGGGAAGTTGAAAAAATTGCTCCAGTCCCCCGTAACTGGTGCTGCAAAGGTGTCAAGAAGAGTCCGGTCCTTCCCTTTTAGAGCAATGAGAAGGTGCTGCTCTGGTGTTCTCTGAACCCTGTGGCTAGGAAAAGTTGAGGCCAGAGGACAAATTCTAGGCCCCTGCACCTAGCAATACCGATCCTCAGTAAGCCATCATAGGCCACGGTATTGCACCGGCGCAAGGCTACCACTGAGTGTACTACAAGCAGATTTGTCGAGCGCCGTCATTGGCATTGAATACCAACGCGCACGAAATCGACATCTTTCTCGGGATAGCTCACCTGCATGTATTTCATATGAAATGCAGACTGATTGAATACAGGTTTCAGAGTTACCAAGATTGAACTTGATTTCTCACGCTATTATCAACTGATTTCTATCAACAAAATCTGTTTCTCGAGTGAATTGTCGACAAAGAATTATACCCACAAAATTCAAAACCAACTCCTGTGTGGGAGGAGGCATCGATTCATCGGTTGTCGTTTCGGTTACACCCTACAAATCGAGCATTAATAATGAAGATTCACGTCTAGAGCGCATAGGACATTACCGTTAATAGTATCTATCCGGCGTGAAAGAAAAATCACATTAAAAAGTTGCATACCTTAGAGTGGGTGGACTTGGCAGATATAAAAATGCATGCACAGGCAGTGTATATGAATTGGGCCTTCGTAATACGTGCGAATCGAAATAAATAGTGTTTGAGTTAAATAAGCATTTCGATTGAAAATTAATTATGCGGTTGCTATCCATTTTTTTTTTTACAAGCATTTCTTTCGTTTTATTTTTGTTGCTTTTTAATGCAACTCACAGATCGTCACTCTACGATCGTTAAGTGAGCAACTCAGGTCAGAAATGAAGGGTTAATCCTTCAGCGAGATTGAACTCGCACCCCCCGTATCAAGTCTTAACGGTGGGAAGGGATCTATGATATCTATCCGAATAAGAAAGTGATAAACCAAGTTACGGTTCTGTAGATACAGTTCTATAAAGTCTAGGTGATATGCCTGGTTTTTGGATTAGAGAAAGTGCTATACACAAATCTGTTTGAACAGTTATCTGCGTATTGGTTGTTCTTTTTTACACAACGTTTCGACCCTCGTAACCTACGGCCTCCTCGGGTACGTGTCATGAACGGGGGAAGAGGGAGAGTCGTTGAAATGTTGGGACGGCAGACCCCCACCCAACCCCGCAATACAGCCATAAAAAAAAATGAAAATCAAGATGGCGACTACAGTTCGAAAAGATCTATGCAGAGGGATAATTCTTAGCCTCAAAAATTCAGACAGAAATTCAAAGTGTGTCTACATTTCTAGACTAGATTCTTAATTATTTTCATTGATACAGGCGTTTGTTACATCTACGAAAAATGCAGGCTTACGACAATGATGAAGAAGGTGTTTTCACGAAGTGCACCCCAACAGCCAACCGTGGAGACGACGGCAGTGATGAAGCCGGCGGCACAGAAGATAATAGACAAATCAATAATGACATCAACGGAATCATAGATTTTCTTGCTTTTCTCCACAAAAAGCCAGATGCTCAACGCTGCTAAGGCCAGGCCAGCCACCTAAAATAAAGAGAAAACATTAAAATTTCAATTATAAAAGAGGCTTGTATCTTGCCGACAGTTGATTGGTTAACAATGAAAAAGGACTAGACTTTTTATCTCAAACTGTTTGAATATTCATCACAAAACCTTCACTCGCTTGGGATGCGAGTAGAATTTTGTGATGGCCTCTAAAGTACTGCATTCGATCTTACATAAGACTCATTTTTTAAGAAACAAAAAATGGCTATAAACATCCTCAGGTCTTATATGCGTAAAACTGTTTGTGTTTCCTCCAGTAGATTACAGCAGTATTATGATAAAAAAAGATACCCCAGTTGTCCTAGTTGCATGTTTGTCCGAGTTTTTGCTATACTGCAGCTACATGAGTATTTTCTTTAATATTTAGATGTGTCTACACATCTCTGGAAGACAATTTCAGTCGGTCAGTCGGTCCCAGTTATGTTAAACGACAGAGAGAGGAAGGATGTGATTTTGTGTTTGATTTGCCAGCTTCTACGACGTCATAGGAGGTGTTATGTCATCAATAGATGACGTATGAAGTGTTTTTCTTATTGTCAAGTATTCGTTTGTTATTTATAGCTAAAACTTAAAAATGGCTAAACCTTTCATTTTCCAGCTAAATCTACGGATGAAAATATTACATGTACCCCATTCAAAGTCCACTTATCAAATGAAATGATCATACACTAAGACTCAGAACAAATCATTGATGAAAACGGTACACTTACTTCAATTTAAACTAATTATTTTTTACAGCTAGATTTTCGTGTGGACCATCTTCACTTTCCCTTTCCTCCTCCTCCTTCTCCTCCCCCTCCTGCTACTATCTACGGTAAATCACAGATATGGACGTATGAAGGGTGGGCGCATCATTGAACTTACGGTCCTTGTTTCGTTTTTTTTATCAGACGAAGTATCATGAATCATTATTTCTAATGACCACTTCTTCTCTTCATCTTTTTAAAAAATTAGATGGAGGTAAAAGTTGTCATAAAAACGAAAAAAGATTTTTTTAGATAATGTAGCTACACAATTCAATAACGTTGAATATTTATTTGTGAATGCACTAGAACTTATTCCTAAAATTCCTTTTTGAAATGGAGGGGTCTTACATGCATGGGTCTTATATGGCATCAAATAGGCTAACTCTATCGATTGCAGTATTCAATTTACGTTATCTGATACATTAACCGAGTGATGATAGTGTCTATATGTATGATATAATGCAATTTATAATCAATCTATCGGATCATATATACATTTCTTATATATATATATATATATATATATATATATATATATATATATATATATATATATATATATTGATTCCGTTCTCCTGAAGAGATTTGTTCGACATACATCGAAATATCGTATCAAGTTGGTTTTTTTTCAAGTTTTTTTTTTCTTTTCTTTTATATTCAATCTACCTTAAAACTTAGTTTTTATAATAAAAAGTAATTTAGCACTCTCACTGGTGATTTGGGGAAACTGTATAAATAGCAGTCTATGTTATATATATATATATATATATATATATATATATATATATATATATATATACATACATATATATATATATATATATATATATATATATATACACATACATATATATATATATATATATATATATATATATATATATATTTATATGTGTGTGTGTGTGTGTGTGTGTGTGTATATATATATAACTCGACAAGCAACGTGCATTCGAAGAAGCTGAGGACGGAGGGTGGAATAGCGGCTGTTTAATTATTCATTCCCATTTCAAATTTACGTACACGAACATAAATGCGTAGGTATATAGGCATTCATACATCTTATATATATGAGTTGGAGGTATCATACCGTATGTTTGGACGTGGGTGCGACCTAATCAAATTTCGCATGCGTACCCAATGAATGTAGGGGAAGTTTTTAAAGTAAAAAGTTTTTAGAAAATCTTTCAAAGGCTTCAAAGGGTTTCAGTTATAATATATATATATACGTGTGTGTGTGTGTGTGTGTGTGTGTGTCTTCCCACGTCATGTGTTTATATATAATTCTTTAAGGGGTCAAAGTGGAAGTAAAATGTTGTATACTTCTAGCGACCAAAGTGAATGGAAATCTTTTCCCTTTCAAATGGTCAAAACTGAAGGGAAATATTTCTCCTTCGAGGGGTCAAAAGTGGATGGAAACATTATACCCCTTTCAAAATCAGAGGGAAACTTTTTCCCCATGATGGACCAAAGATAAAGGGAAACCTCTCCCTGCTTTGTGGGTTCAAAAGAGAAGGGAACCTCTTTTTCGCCTCCCAGGGTTCAGAAGTGAAAGGAAACTATCTTTTGACATGTCTAGAAGCCCTAGTCCTTTGGTTACTCCTCAAATATTTAACCTGGCGTAGGTGGGTATTTCAGCTAGTCTTTGTACACGTCTGCAACTTACGAGAATAATGTTGTAATCAAGCTTCCTATATACAGGCAAATCGCCAATGTTTTGATCTCATTGTTCTGGTTGATGAAACTTGCTAACCACAAATACCAATGCGAAAAGCAGAGAAAGCCAAAAGATTCGGCTGATTTGGCTTTCAAGATAGTAATTATTTATTACTGGCCGTTGAACGTTCCTGTTCATACACATTTGAGTATTGCACCGAAAGCAAAAAATTCTGTACTGAATGTGGAAACCTGTAAGGCTTCTGAATGCTACACTGCCACTTAATAATGACTAGTCAATAGAGTTTGCAGGTCTTTCAAACAACTTTAGTAACAAAGCAGGTTCTGTGCACTCTACAGTCTATTTGATTGGACGTGAATCTAGAGGGAGAGGTGGAGTCGGGGGGCCACTGACCCCCACCATCTACCTCTGCAGGGGCAAAGCACAAATAACTTTTCTTCTAAATATCAAAATATAGAAATTTCTATAAATAAGTAAGCTAAATAATCATAAGTAATCGTAAACTGACCTTAAAAACAAAAATGTATTATTTTATTTTTCATCCAATATTAATAAAAAAATGTCTTCGAACTTATTCACTATGTTCTTTTCTTTTTAATGGTTCTGTGATATATTTCTTTATTTTTGTAAACGTCATTCATTTTAGTCAATTCTAGAGGTAAAAAGGTAAGAGTCAAACATAAGTGGAAAATACCGGATCATAAAGTTTTACCTTCTTGTTTTTGATGTTTGAAATTCCTTTTCTATTTCATGTATTGATTTGAAAAAATCTTTCGTTTCTATTTCTCCCTTGATCAAAATCCTGGATCTGCCCTCAGCATATTTAGCGCAAATATTACACACAAAAAAATGAAAGCAAATGAAAGTCATTGAAGCTGGTAAGAGAAAAAAAAAATCCCTTCGTCTATTTGATTCATTCACTTAACGGTTCAGTTAATAGCAAAAGAAGCGAGACCAAACAATAACGTCAGAAATTTTTACTTACTGTAAAAAAGAAATTTAAGATGAAAAGTGAATATTTCGTGAAAAGATTCACTTCAGATGAGTCATGGAGTATTTTTTTGTCGCCTGGTGAGATATCCTGCATTCCACCGCCGTTACTAAGCATTTTCATTCTTTTCTCCTTTTTTTGTATACGCTTGGCTGACTGCTAAGGGAAAAAAACATTGAATGTGTTTTTTTTAAATATTAACATGTGCAAGACAAGAAGAAAGAAAAAATAATCAGGTAAACCCACCTCTATTGCAAAGATCAGTTGATGTCAGGGCCGTACTTGATACAGAGCTTACAGTGCAACTATATATGGTCCTAAGATTTTAGGGGACCCCTAAAAATATGTCTTTAAAATGTTTTTTTTTTTTTTGCGGGTGGAAAAATAAATTATCTTAACTAAATTTGTTTGAGAATTTATTATGTTACACAGATAGTTTATTGATCCATAAATATTCATACGTTAATCTACGTTAGATTAAACATCATAATTCGATTAGCACTTTTGTTTTGATTTGTTCGAAAATGATACTTTAATATAAAAATTGAAGGCACGCCCAAATGTCATATTGTGTTTCAGCATTTCTTTAACAATGATTCAAGTGATTACACATAGATATACACAAAATATAAGTGTATGTGGCTGTTAAATTGTTATTCCCGCTTTTACTTTGTGTACATAGTACTCATTATAGATGCAAGTTTGTACATGCTATAGTGATCAAAACAATGAATAACCAATATATAGTCAATCTTTACGCGAATGGATAGTATGATCTCTTGCAGAAGAAAAACCTGGAACGTTCCATGTTTAAGTGTACATTATATACAAGTTTTATGGAAATGATCTAAGCAAGTAAACGTTTTTTTAAAGTGCGATAGCGAAATAAAGGATAGTACAAAATATTGGCCCCTATAAAAGAAACAATGTCTTTGATAAAATGGAATTTAATTAACCATTCATCAACGAGCTAGAAAAAAGAAAACAGGTGTTCAATCGCTGACTGAGGTTCTTTTTTGTAAGTTCATAGGAACCCATTCTCCTTGCTTTTATAGTCAACTTATTTCATACATTAGATTGATTTCTCATAATAAACAACCTATGGGTCCAGATTTCTTCCCAGCTCTCTATATAAACAGAAAACAGGATAGATAGATAGATAGATAGATAGATAGATAGATAGATAGCTGAGGCGTAGCTGAGTCGTAGCTGAGTGAGGGGTGGAGGGCAATTTTGAATCGCCCCCCGGACCCGCAATGGAGGACGGCCCTAAAGCTTTATGAATAGTAGTTTAATTACTGCATTTCTAACATTATACAATAACAAATGCTACTAAAAGCTGAAGGGGCCTACAAGAAGCCAAACACTCCGTACTCTCAAATCTCCCGCTACGCCTCGGTAGAGAGATGGATTTTAATAAATTGAGATTACTCACCTGTTTCCACTTTTGACATCACTGGTCAGTCAATATTCGTGACAAAGTATAGTAAATTAAATAATTATACTTTTCTATAGTGTGCTTCACGTAGAGGAGTTTTGGTGTAGTCCATGTTTAGAAAACCGGGCCAGGAAATAGTAGCCATGACTTCCATTGTTGTTTAAGGATGGAATGGACTTGAGTTCGTGGTAGGAGCTGTAACAGGTGAATAGACACGAAGGATATAATCGAGATGTAACACAAAAAGAGGAGACGGGTAATTTTGTCCTTTCTGTATATTTTGGCTTTGGTAAGCCATAAATAGTCATGAAATAACTTATTTTGTGATCACTCTGTGGGAAATAGCTTCTTATTTGGCATAAGATTTACGGTTGGGTCAGTAGATACATCTCTCGTTTATCGTCGGCGCAGAGCAAAAACATCACCTGACATTTACAGGTATTCATAGAGGCGTAACTATTTTTAAACATTTATTTGTGTATGTGGGTGTGGGTATGCACGAGTGTGTGTCCCTCACTCTATTATGTATGTGTGAGTGCATGTGCGTGCACACGTGTGTGGATGTAAATACACAACACACACACGTATATATATATATATATATATATATATATATATATATATATATATATATATATATATGTCCATGTGTGTATATTAATACACAACACATACACACAGAGACATATATATATATATATATATATATATATATATATATATATATATATATATATATATATCCGTGTGTGTATATTAATACACAACACATACACACACACAGAGAAGTATATATATATATATATATATATATATATATATATATATATATATATATATATATATATACACATATATATATATATACATATATATATATATATATATATATATATATATATATATATATATCCGTGTGTGTATATCAATACACAACGCACACACGTATGTATATATATATAAATATAAATATAAATATAAATATGTATATATATATATATATATATATATACATATACATATATATATATATATATATATATAATGATAATTTTTTTAATTACGAACCCCCAAAAATTAATTGAAAATAAAACTACATAAAAAGATAAAATAAGCTTTCTTATTTAAATCCAATCTATTTTTTTAATCATTGTCAAAGCAAAGTAAAAAAAAAAAACAAAAAAAACATTTCTATGATACCAGACAAAAAACACAATATTATCGTATTCATTCCTTCATATATCACTAGCTGTAAACCGGGCGTTGACCGGATATAGAATGAAACAAAGATCATTCTGTAGTTCGAATTTTGATAAAAATCAATAACAATTTGACTAAAGGTAAGATTTAAATGATTTTACAAATGCAGTAGAATCTTTTTATCCATGTATCATATCAAAGCTTCTGGGTAAATTTTATTTTTCATTTTCAGATGTTGTATCGGTGAAGAGGCCGGCTTGGTTGCCAACTTTTCGAGGTCAAACACAAAGATGACCCAGTGAGAAGACAGTATTTGTCATATTCAGTCCGAAGACATTTAAGATGAGTCTGACAGGAAACTGTAGCCTTCCAAATCAAAAGGTAAATCAATTGGAAGTGTGAACTTCCCGAAGTAAGGAGAATTGGAAGACGTATAATCGTGATTAAAATGTAGTAAATGCGTTGCCATTTAATTACCGAGAGATGGAGGTGTGTACTCGTTTTGTGCAAGTAGAGAAGACATTGGTTGAGTGGCTGAGCCTACGAGAGATGCCTCGACATCCCTGAAATAAAATGGACAACGTTTAGTACAGTGATTGGTCACTGTGGAAAAAACGGTAAAATTTGGATCGGCCGGGTGATCGGCGAAATAATACTGATCCTATGGAGAAGGAAGAGAGAAGAAAGAGTAACCAGCCAGATGCGCCGTGACAAATGAGCAATTGAACATGTGTGTTCGAGGTTCTTATAGGGAGTCGTCGTCTGAAGCGACATTTTAGAATATCTAGTTTAAGTAGGGTTTTGTACTAAATCTCAAGTAAAATAAATGGGTGCCACAGACGCATAGGTATTCTTGCATGGCCCTAGCAGAGGGAGAGGTTGGCCTGTTGGTATAGTCCTACGATTTTAAGGAGGCCTGCCACAGATAGAACGGAGACATGGAAACTAACCAAAAGATTGACCCTCAAACTGAGAATCATGCGACGTGCACATTATAGAATCATGCTCAACCTCACATGGAGAGATCATAAGACAGCACAGTATATTAGGGAAAAAACAGGTGTCCAAGATATCATAGAAACCATTAGAAAACTCAAATGGCAATGGGCTGGACATATTGCAAGAATGTAAGACAACTGCTGGTCATCACAACTCGCAACATGGATCACCAGAAATTATAAGCGAAATTGTGACCGACAGAAAGTAAGGTGTCGAGACAAGCTAGACTAATTCAGTACCGGCTCTGCGACTGCCATGACAGAAAGGTCTGATGAATCTTAGGGAACGTGTATGTCCAACGACGGACACCAAAAGTTGATGATGATGACCCCAGAGTTTATAAATTGTTCTGGTTCTTTAATCTGTTCTGTTATTTGTAAGTTCATCATGTATATTACATGCGCATTTATATAGCCATATGCAAATCGTGTGTTTTTAGCACTTATTACAAAAATATTTAATGAGTAGTTTGAAATGAGGCTTCATGTTTCCCATCTGGCCTGGGCCTATTACCAGTTCAGTATGGCCCTATGCTTGGAATGGAACAATTCTCTCTTGAAAGGTTTCCGTAGATAATTGTGGCCTCCAAGTGTAAGACTATAATGCAGCAAGGGTAGTATGGATATTTTTGAACGCTAGTGTAGAATCAAATTTCTCATTGAACAAGTAGTTTAAATGAATTGAGTGTTCTGGGTGATGAGTGTCTTTACAGGTCAACAACTGCGTGACATAACAAATTTTGGTAAACAGTAGGTGCTCATCGCAATTTCGGGTTGCTGCAATCCAGACGGGTTCTGAGTACAGGAAGTTAATCTAACCTAGAACCCTATTGTTGTCTCGAAACCTTGACACCCGAGGTCAACCCTTGATCAAAACGAAAGCCGTATCATGAGAACAGAATCCCCATATCTCACCCGAAGGGTTCTCTTAAATACACGAGATCTTAATCAGTCAGCCCCACTTGGCCGCTTTCTGAGACCCGATACACACAAGACAGCTTTGGCCAGTGACAAATGGCCGCCGGAAAAGGTCAAGTTATGCACGATGGTTTTGACTGGAATTTCAAGTTGAGGTGAAGGCATCGATAAGGCTGAGGTTTTGAAATTTTTTTTAAAAGAAGACTTTACAATATGTCTCCCTCCTCAACAATATCATATTTTGGGAACCGTATCTTGATGCCAAATCTGTAATTTGAGAGATGTTGAGAGCGCATTTTTTTCTGCTGAATTTTGCTGTGCGTTCTATTCGGAATGCATTACATAATTTTAGCTGTCCGTCTATGTGTTTCTTGCATTTCCTTGTTTTATGTGAACCAATTTTTAAAAAGATTTTTGTAAGTCAAGTTCACAGAGAGAAACAAAAATATGTAGCGAATGCAGATATTTAGTAATAAGGTCTAT
The DNA here is from genome assembly GCA_963457665.1 of Thysanoteuthis rhombus. Taxonomy (NCBI): domain Eukaryota; kingdom Metazoa; phylum Mollusca; class Cephalopoda; order Oegopsida; family Thysanoteuthidae; genus Thysanoteuthis; species Thysanoteuthis major. The sequence goes on along the minus strand of OY735203.1, from coordinate 62,604,648 downwards.
GTCCAACGACGGACGCTAAGAGGCTGATGATGATGATGATATATATATATATATATATATATATATATATATATATATATATATATATATATATATATATATATATTCTTATTTTTGCTTCAAAAACAAAACACCCGATGCTAAATTTGTTTTAAATCTTTTTACCACTGAAAGGTGCACACGTGCTACTGTGGATAGGAACCCTTTCTGAAACATGTATGGCATAGTAATTAATTCGTTTTTTATACTTCTTCTCCTGGGTCTGTCTCATTCCTTATTATTTACACGCACACATACACACATACATATGTTTATATATGTGTGTGGATGGGTGGGTGTTTGTAGGAAAATAGGTAGGTATATTCCCGCAATAAGGGTTGAATGAATTAAAGAAGAGTTTTAAAAAAAGGGAAGCAAAATTCCAAGGTTATGGTTTTGAGGTATGATAGTTTTTAATGAGCCTCAACCGGTTTCGTATACGTTTCCAGAAGGCTGATGTGATTCTGTTTCTTGACATTATTTTACACTGTCCAGTAGAGGGGTTTAAATTCAGGTCATTTGTATACCAATCTTGATTTGGATTCAAATTCCATGGGTGTAAGAAAATTCCGGTCTTTGAAGAAGGGGGTTGATGCTGGAACTCCCTTTCAGGAGGGAGGTAAAGGGGATGAAGTTTCAATGTATGTGGATGTTAAATTTAACAGTGTGGTTGAATTGTATTTTGATGTGATAGCAGATTTGTGTAGTCAGTGATGATGTGAATGTGAATGAGAAAGGGATAAAGGGGTGAAGGATAAACTTGTGTGAATATGTGTGTTCGCAGTATCGTTGAATTGTATTTTGGTCTGAGTGCAGATTTGTGCAGTAAGTGATAATATGTGTGTAAAAGAGAGAATTAATGTGTGAGAATGTGTGTGTTCACAGTAGATGAATTTTATTTAAGTCTGATTGTAGATTTGTGTTGTAAGTGATGATATGAATGTGTATGAGAGGTGGGGAATGATACCTGGTGTAGTGGAGGGGGAGGTTGTAAAGGGGTCCATGAGATTGGGGGGGGGATCAACTTTACGATTTTGAAAAAAGGAAATATATACATCTATTGAAGAAATGGAAATTTTGGTCCGGTGGAATAAATTGCGTTATATCAGATAGAAACTTATCTGAAATGACTTCCCGTCGTTACAAGGTTAATATATCATTCAATTTAGACAACGTAAATAGAATAAACAATTAAAGAAAATGGAGTTGTCGCAGGGATCGAACCTGCTACTGATATGTAGGTGCTTCAACGTACTGATGTATTGTGCGAAACAGCCTGCTATTGAGGCAAAGGCAGAATAACTGCTTTCAACCCAAATTCTCATCTTATTCATTCTTCTTTCGTCTCTTTCAACGCGACAGTTTGTATATATATATATATATATATATATATATATATATATATATATATATATATATATATATATATATATATATATATATATATATATATATATATATATATAAAAATCCTGCCTCACGGTACTGAATGGGATAATGGAAAGTCTGAAGAGATGTAATCGAAACATCGAAACAGCTGTCTGTGGATGACACAATAATTAATGCTCCTCTACTCAGGGTTGAGCACTCTTCAAGTGAGGTAACTCATCCACTGTAAGCTTATGCAATGCTCTTCCATAGGAATAGAGCACTCTGGTGGATGAGGAATTTCTTTGTGAATAAATATATATCGCTTAAATTCAGCCTTACTGACCGTCTAGTTCCGTAGTGTAAAGGTAGGATATCGGCCTCCGGGATCTGAAGTGAAGGTTTCAGTCCTGCTTCGCGGTACTGGATGGGATAATGGAAAGTCTATAGCCATACTAAAGAGATGTAATACATCGAAACAGCTCTCTGTGGATTATATATATATATATATATATATATATATATATATATATAAAGTGAAACGAAGAAAGTAGATCATACGCGTATTGCAAACTACAGAGAATTTAAAAGAATTGGAAAACACAGTAATTTGGGAGATGATATAATTCACCCCAACGAAAATCAGGCGAAATATTCTTCAGAAATACTTGACTATTGATAGAATCGTGTGAAAAGCATCAGAACACTTTGTGTGTTTTAAAAAAGAGTTTTTTTGGGGTCTTTTTGCTTTTTCTTTTACTAATAATTGAATGGCTTGTGAATCAACCATAGTCAGCCGAATATTTAATGTGTAAATAACATTGATAATGGGCAGAGAGTACAATAGATGTTTTGAATTTCTCCTACGATGATTATTGACTGGATGGTCTCAGAGGTTAGAAATGAATGCCTGCATAGATGACGTGGAATTTGGTTGCAGGTATTGGTATTACATTTTTCAGAGATTTATCAACAAGGCAGCTGAACGTGTATTAGAAAGTAGAACTAGTTTGTGAAGTTGACATTTTTTCCGAAAGATTTTTAAAAAAAATTTGGATGTTCATCATGAAGTATTTAATGAAGAAAAGAAAATTTTTTTTTTTGTATCAAGTCTTGAAAATGTAGTCAAACGTGGTTCCAAGGGCAAAGGTGCCCCTGGGAAAAGAAAATGATTTTTTGTATAAGTGAAAAAAGTCCGCTGAGTTGACGGAAGATTTTGAGTTTATTTTATTTTTTTGATATTTGTTGTTATTGTTTTCTGTAGTTTTATGACTTTGGTGAGAGAGAGAGAGAGAGAGAGAGAGAGAGAGAGAGAGAGAGAGAGAGAGAGAGAGAGAGAGAGAGAGAGAGAGAGAGAGAGAGAGGGGGGGGTTAAGCACCAAGGAAAATGTTTGAGACTCAGGCTCTAGGGGTTACCTTATCAATTCACAACATAGAATGCTCCTCGGGTGCGCCCTCCAGGTCGAAGGAGGTTGATAAAAATATTGACATGTTTTTGTTTGAAAAAATGGTGGAAGCATGTATGAATATTAACATCAAAACTAATTTTCGAATGGTAGTGTAGAATCGAATTCCTCATTGAACAAAAATTGAAATAAATTGTTAGGTCCGTGAGATTAGTGAGTGACCTTGCAGACATAACTGCTAGACATAACAAATTTTGGAAGCTTCAGGTGCTCAACCCAAATAGGGGTTGTTCTTTGCGTGGGAAGTTAACGTAACCTAAAACCCTATTGTTGTCTCAAAACAGGACCCTTTGAGGTCAACCCTTGATCAAAATAGAAGCCGTACCATGAGAACAGAATCCTTGGGGGTAATTTATTAATGGAACTCTTTTCACTCCATACAAAACGTAGGTGTATATTTTTTTTTTATTAGTTATTCAAATTAACCATACATTCCACATTCCATCCGAAGGGTTCTTGAAAAATATATGCGATCTTTGCCCGTCGGACTCAACTGGAAAGTTTCTTGCACCAGGTTGCAAAGTTCATGTGCAAACGTATGCTCTTACGAAATAAATGCCACAGCTGTTAAAATAAACGTGTCTTTGATTTATTTGGCGTTTTTAGCCAGTCGAAAATTTCTCCACCAGGTATTAACGAAGGAACAGTGACACCCATATAGTATCACAGATCGACAAACTGTGAACTTCTTGCACACACACACACACACACACACACACACACACACACACACACACACACACACACACACACACACACATCAGCTCCTGATGAAAATTATTACAACGCTCTCTTCAAGACCAACGTGTCATCAACCCAGTCAATATCTACATACTCAAAATGCTACACAAGATAATGATGAGTCGTGTTCCGTTGCAAAGTTTTGGATAGTCGAGATTACGCTGATATATAATCGGTGCACCAAACTTCAGCGTCAGATGATGTGGAAGGAATATTGCTAGTTAAGGGCTATCAAGAACTTTGGTGGGTTAATTTACGACCTGATCTTCAGAAATTATTGTATTTAATGGTCTGTAGATTATTGAACGGGTCCGCACGCACAAGCGTTGCTTTGTGTGAGTGTGCGTTGCGTATTTGTGGCTATGTGCTGAAAAGGAGATAATTCTATAAAAAAAATAAGAGAGTTAACCCCCTTGTATCGATCTCTAAAAGCTTCAAACATTTACTATTAATATTTGAAAGATTAACAAATGTACGACGCCTATGATACATGTACGCAGTTAGGTTCAAATAAATGGCATCGAAATCTTGATTTATATCAAAGATGACTTATTTTCTTTTTATTTGAGAATATATTATTCATAAACGCCTAATTTCTGATTATGTTCAAATTCCATGAAAAAAAAATCCCGAATTTATTATTGTAATAGGTCTACAATACTAATTGTTGAATCACTTCTTAGGTTGTTCTTGTTATTCCAACTGTACTGTATTTCGGATTTTATAAGTACGAAATAACCGAGTGGTAGCTTACTGGAAAACAAACTAAAATCACCCATTTCAAAGTGAGAATAGATTTGATTTAAATAGAATTAAAATAATTCTAGAGTAACTTGAACTACATCAGCCGTTCTCAGCCTTTTTCAAAACACCCCTTCGAGATTTCAAAACTTATCTTGTATCCCTTTATCTTCTAGCAAAGGGATCAAGTAGTCGTATAGTTCACCTGATGGATAATAACTAAATTCTGAGCTTTTCAGACACCATTTTATTTTATTCATATTTTTTTAAAATATTTCTACTATTTTCAGCTGATAACTCCTAAAATTACCCAATAAATTCATTTTAAATCCCAGATGATCTAAATTTATCCAAGTTATCTTGAATTTTTTCTTCAAATTCCAACAGATTTATTTTCTTCTTGTAAAACCAAAAAGTGTTCACTTAATTTCAATAATTTTAAAAAGCAATGAAAATCTTTCATAAAAAGCATATTTCAATTTAATTGCATGTATTTTTTCTGATTGACGACCAATAGTCTACAGTATCGATTAAAATTTCAACTGATTTCCGGGACGTATATTTCTATTTTTACATCATACTTTTGTGGAAATATTAGAATCTGCATGGCCTAACATTGTGAACAAGATCTCAACCACAATTTTCTATGGTTTCCTTTTGTATGAACAAATAATTTTCAGTAGATAATTTTCTACAATCTTTATTCTTATTAGTAACATGAAGATTATCAGACTTCTTCTTCACCATATGTTGCTTTTTGCCAGAAGCCTATGTTATAAGTTATTCTTATGGCTCGCTCGATTTTCTTTTTTCAAAATATTATACAGGTTCTGAAGTAAAGTTTTGACAGCAACAACCGGAGGGTCATTAAATAGATTTAGTGTTTATATTTTCAAATGTTTTTTCTTCTTTTTAACAGAATGGTAAAACTTATCAGATTTTAGATGTCAAAATTGAAAGTCTGTATCAAGATATTACGAATAAGACCGTTTGGTGTGTTAGCTGCTGCTGCTTTTTCTCAATTTTTTCATTAAAAGTTCAATAAATACACAACTTTCATTCTGTGTGTAATAAAACATCAAGGAAAGAGAAATTAAAAGTAAGATTTAATGTAAAACCATAATAGATGTATTGATTCCCGTCAAGTATGTATGTTACGCTTAATTAGCGAAATTTCAACTTCTTTCACAAATAATATATAAATACGTTGTTTTAATTTGATCAAAAGTTCATCACAACCAGGATATAAAACGACTATTTTTTTACAATCAAAAGTTTGTGAAATCATTATTTTTTTTCTCAAGAAAAAGTGAATATGTAGTTTTTATACTTTTTTTTTACAAAGATGAATTGATAAATATGTAGTTTCCATTTGATCAAAAATTTATTTAATCAAAATATTATATAAAACATTTTTTAGATCAAAAGTTAATCTCAAGAACGTAAAATCTAACTTTTTTTTTTCAAAAAAAAAAGTAAATTTACTTCTTCTTCACCCAATGTTGCTTTGAATGTAGCACATAGTTTATATAGAAAAACGTTTCTCTTGTCAAACTCCGGCTATATTTTTAGACCGCCGAAAAAAATAAATGTATTAAATCCTTCTACATAATAAATCAAATGTAGCTCTATGAAATGAATATCTCTAACCATGTCATAATTCACATTCAACCTGGAGATCGGCCTCTTTTCTAGAATTTTCATAATCTACATTGGTGAATTTGAGTACTTTTTCACCATAAACCTAAATATGCTCATCTGCATATTTAAGTTCACTGAAATATTTCGATGTATTTATTGAATTTACTTGGATAAAATAAATGCTGAATGATTATGCATAGGTTCGCTTGTCTTATCGCACAGTCATGTCGTATTTTTAAATATCTTGAAAATTCCATCAGTTGTCAAACCATCATCATTTTAGCATTTGTGTATATGTAGACGCAAGTGGATGAGTCTGTACATAGCATTTCTCAGCGTGTGTTTATTTATTTCTATACTTACTAGCCGAGGTACCCGTCTACGCTGGGTAAGAGGTCAAAATTGGATCGGTACTGCTTTTAATGACAGTAAAACAATTCCTTTGTACTGATGGTGAGCTGGTTAGTGTTGTTTCCGACAGTAAAATTAAGATCACATTTTTTGATTACAATATCATACGTACAGCCCAATTGCATTTGTATTTTGATCGTATAGTGAGGTTTAAATGTCCTGTATTGAAAGAACGCACTATATTGAATGAAGTGGTTGAAATCAAAGTTGACAGGAATAATTCTGGGCCAATTTGGTGACAAGCGCGCAAAAATATCTGTGACGTTATGAAGGAGAAAGTATAAAGACGAGAACGCCATTTTTGATTTTAGGAGCTGACATAAGCAAGGGCGGTAGCCACGTTGGATATGTGAGTAGATATAATTGAATAAGGATAGGAAGTCCAGACAAAAGAAAATGAAGACAAATGCAAATATTTTTATTCATATATTTTAACAAACATTTTATAACCAGTAAATATCAATACAAAATGAATACATCTAAAGGAAAAACACAAATTACGCTGAAAGAAAAAAAGGAATGTTAAAAACAATCGTTACTCGAGACGAGAGAATTAAGCAGTACTTATTTAGGAGTAATAGAGACGGAAGAGAGGTGTGACATAATAAGGGTCATTGGCACGTGTTCATACCTGACGTTGGAGAAGCTGAAAATGCTGTTTTAATAATGTCAGATAATTCATGGCCCATTTTTATTGAAAAAGGCGAATCAGGATAAATAGGAAGAGATACACGTAGAGTTAATGGGGCGAGATAAGGCACATAAAGATTTAGGTCGCCGGAAAACTTATGGGTACCTTGGCACTGATAGATCCAGACAAGAGGACCCTACGTCACGATGAGGAAGAGTACGCATGACCTTGAAAAGTATGCGAGATTAAATGGAGTTAGCTGTGAAAAGCTAATAGGAAATGTACCGGTCAAAGGACCAGGACTATCCTGCCAGTGGTTGAGATAGTGAACGAAGAGAAATGGAAGCCGTTGTTTTTATATCTAGGGGATCCAGGAAGTGACGTCATCAGATTGGGGACTATTTTATGGAAATATTTTGCTGGCTCTTTCGTGTACTATTTTTTCTAAATTAATCGTAAATCAAAAATGAGGTACCACAGTAGTTTTATGTGGTTAGAGTGAAAATTTCCCAAGAAAGCAATAAAATTCGAAATAAATACATTCAAGAACTACATCAAAATCACGTTCATTTTAACTCTAATATCTTATATCAAAGTTCAACGTTAAAACGATTGTTATTCATGTACGTTATCTAAAAATATATTTTTCCCTTCGCGTCAATTTGTCTTTTAACCAAACGAAATAAAAAATAAAGTGTTCATATCTGATGGAAAAAAAATGATTCAACCCTTGGATTGTACTGTCCACCTATGATTCGTTTATTACAACACTTCAAAAATAAACACAATTCCTTCTTTGTTGAACGAGTAACTTTCGACGGTTTTTTGTGACAGAATCTTCCACTTAGAATCCTCTTCCATTTGCTTCATCATCGGGAGTAAGTTTTTGTAATCCTGTACGTAGGACAGATATTCCTTACGCATCACGATCACAACCAGACCCCCTAAAGAATCAAAGAATAAGAATAGAATAAACAATTAGTAGTGAAAATAATACAATGATTACAATACATCAACTAATGATAAATCTTTTAAAAAAATAATTGATTTAATGATACTACAAGTGGGACACGAATATCATCGGGAACTTTATCTCAGCTTTTTTTTTTTTGGTGTCGCTCTTGCTGTAGAGTGTCGGCTCGAGTCGATTTGTACTAAAAACAACGCGAAAAATTAAGATGAAGGTAAATAGCAGTCAGAACCAATACGATGGGTTACAATGCTTCATCTAAAAATAAAGAAGTATAAATTATAGAATGAATATTGAGGTTAATTGAAAATTATCAAATTTCAATTTAGTTTTCAAGTTATTTGTTCAACACGTATTACTTCTTTGGTCTGGCGATATGGCGGCAGTCTTCCACTGTCCAACGGTGATGGCCCAAAAGAGGCGCAGTAACCGTTGTCTTGGTGTCAATAATGGTACCTTTGTTGGTCGATCACTCCGAAACCAAATGGAATGCAGTTTATGCTGTACAAAGCGTTGAGTGATAAGTTGAGCGGAACCAGCGTTGAATCGGGATATGATTTGATGTTGTGTTTCACTTCTTTGAGTGGTTACCATCCTTGTCAGTCATTGACGATCTCATTGTTACATCATTCATAGGCGTTTTCAGTTTTCACATGCTGCTGATATCTGCCTAGAATTCATATAATCCTTTTGCTACGGTTGCCCATGAAAACCTAGAAGAGTTGCCCCTTGCAGATAGAACCCAATTGCTGCCACAGCAACACTGTAATAGCTGCATTATCTCCTTACCAATTACGCCATGAATAAGTCTTATAGTTGATTCCATTTCTGCATGAAAGGGAGGGCGAGAAACATCTAATGAACTGCGGTCTTTAATCTTTTGGCATTTCAGCATATTTTCTTTGAGAGGTTTCTGATTTATGATGTATAAGATGCATATAATATACTTATCATGTATATGATGTACGTCGTAGTTCTATCACACAGTTAACATGTGTATGAGATACATTCTAATTTTCATAAACTAATTCATGTCAATGTTGACAATATGCGGCTGATATATATATATATATATATATATATATATATATATATACACGTTTTTATAAAAGGTGTACATACACATACATGTACACGTAATTCAGAAGCATGTTTACCTTTTTTAACTATTTCTTGCATTTTGAAAATTGCTTTCCCGGGAATATGGCCTTCACCCATGCCACCAGCGATTATCAGGACATCGTAAGAATCTGGAAACAAAAGGAAAAGCATATTTAACAAGTTTACCAAATGGTATTCACATATGGTAATAGCTGACTATTACAGGAGCTAAAACAAAAGGTGAACTGAAAGAAATAGAAGGATACCAAATCATGTGATCTTAAATTTGAAAGTAACTCTTGGGTATGTTATTGTTGGATTGGTAGGAAAGTTCACTGCAAGAAGCATAGAAAATATCATGCATACTGCAGATCAACTGTTAGCGAACTAGTCTCTCAGGTGATTGATGATAAGCTCTATAATAACTTGGCGCGTCATTATTGAAGTATAAAAAAGAAGCTTGGAATTGAAAAAATTACAAAAAAAATACATCTATGCAAACTCATATTACTAAAGATAGCATGGGCATAGAGATTAAATGTTGCTCATAATCGAAATAAAGACAAATGCAAGTGTCCAGAAAAACAAATAAAGACGTACATTTAACGAGTTGGCAAATGAGGCATGTATAAGTATTACATTCTAAGCAGAAAATCATATAGATATATAAATATCATAAACGTTAATACGATTATTGGTATAGCAGGTCTGATTGCTAATTGAGGGAAGAGATAGGATCTATGATAAAATGGATATAAAGTATCAGCTAGTAGCTATATAGAAGTGGAAGATACAAGTTAGTGCTCCAGCGAAAGGTAAGAGCTCTGTGTAATAGTCGTAGTAGCCGTGAGTTAATGAAGCGGAGACGAATGAAATGCATTGAATTCATAAGTCTTGGTAATTCGGAGACCGAAGAATGATTGTAGAGACAGGATTATTGGTACTAGGGATACGGAAAGGAAGAAAGAGAGGAGTGTAACTGACTGAGAAAGTTGAGGCTGGATGAGCAAGGGTACTTTTGCGTTCAGATATTTTATAGGCAGTTGATAAAGGAAGTGAAGTATTAAGCATGTGGCTAGATTTAACGTTTCGTATTTAACGCCAATAGTTTTTCATTTTCGTATTTGAATTCAAGTAAAAATAAAGAAGTCGCTATAACAGTTATGATATTGATTTCCGTAGTCGAGTTTTTTTTTTCTGAGAATGGATATCAAGTAGATTTCAACAAGACTAAGATTAAAATATGGTAAGAATGTAGTCCTTACTACTCGTTGTACGACTAATAAATTGATTGGGGCGACGGTGGTGTAAAGTGGCCAAGCGGTAAACGATGCTGGGGATGGGATCGGCAAGCAGAGTTTAAACTCCAACTGAGACAGTTTGCGTTCACTTCACACTAATGCCCTTGAGAAAGGCAGGCATTCCCCCCACCCCGCTTTTACACGCCATGGACCAATGTGGCAGGATAAGACCTATCATTGCCCCTCTGTCGTACACCAAGGGTTCTCAAACATTTTCCTCCAGTAGGCCTGCCCTTCCTGTCCGATAGCGTTGACATAACCCTAGTGAAGAATAACACGTAAAATGTGTGGATAGGATATACCAGATAATAGACATATATTATTTCTCGATAATTTCATTTAATTCAAGTTTAATTACATTTTTATTGAAAAGTTATCTTCAAACCTTATGTCCTTATCCAGCTGATTTCTTGAAGAGAATTCTGTCATTATGGAACGTCTAAATCAGGGATATTTGATTTTACGGATTGATCTTTCTGATTTACGCTGCGTTACAGATTTTATGCATGCACAGGAACGGCCTCACTCTCTCGACCTCCGAGGTCGTTTTCCATAGCTACGATGAGACGTCACTTTTTGGTCCTTGGATCAGCCAGATAGGAGTTAGAGATAAAGGGCTCCACTCTTTCCTATCAGTTGGATAGGGCATAAAGGCTCCCACTGGATTGGTATTTACCTTTAGCTCGAGATGGGGGATGGGGTGTTCAGCTACATCTGCTATCGATTAAAGTGAGGTAACTCCATTATTAGATTTGCTCAGTGTCATCAGAGTTATTTCCCTTATTTTGAATCTCAACTCCTATGCAAAGAAAACTTGTACGTTGTATGATATGACCTAGAAGTGCTAACGGAGCTGAGAGAGAAGCTATGAAGAATTGGCAGTGATAATAAAAAGATTCGGCTCATAGAGGCGGATACGGTAAACGATTTAGTTTTTTCTTCCAGGGGTTTCTATCACTCCTCCCTCTCACTGCCCCCCTTCAACTCTAGGTGACCCTTCGACATCTCGGCCGACAATCTCTTCGCCGACAATCTCTGCAGTGAAATCTTTCTGCTTATCTCAGGTTGCCTATAGCCCTACTTTCTGGTCCGTTTTCATGAATTTTGCAATTTGGATCACGACTTTTTCTCTGCCCTTCTACATCGCCATCACCATCTCCCCTGGTGCCACCACACCACCTTCCGTCTCGTACAGCTTCGCTCTACTTAACACCTCGTCCCTGACACCGTCCGTTGCGCTCATCAGCTAGCTGCTACGACCTTTCGTACATTTTTTTTTATTCAACATTTTGGATGAGAGACGCAAGCGAATTTGTAAATAATCAATCGAATATCTAATGAACACACTGATTTTTTATACCTATTTTTCTTCATAATAAAGCTACGTTAGAGGTTTTTCATAATTTCTTGAGTCATGTTGTTGAGAGAATCCAAGATATTTCATCTACTGAACTGAATTTTCCGCAAAAAAATACAATTTTGCCCCGATCGAGAAATGGCTACAGCGAGAGCACTGAGAAGTGTTTCCCCCATTTCGTTGATGCTTCTTTGTGTTGGACATCTAAAAGAAAGATCTCCAAGGTTTATAACAGAAGAACGCTCCGAAAGACACGAAAATATCCAGATGATAAAAAAAAAACAAAAAAAAACTGATTTCTGGAAATGGGGTACTCGTAATGTCAAATGAACAATCAAGTTTTGACTGGATAAAAAGAATCAGTTGAAGCATATTGACCGAATGTAGAACGAAAACGTCAAAATATTCTCGAAGAAATGATTGACAGATTTTTTTTTCTTTGTTTTCCCATCTGGAAAAGAAACTGAAATTCGCTATTTTAAGAACAATAATGAATCATTGAATTATGAAGCCAAAGATTCAATTAATAGCCTCATCTGAGTTGATTGAGAAATAGAGATCGAATATAAATATTCACTGCGTGAATATCAGAAAAGCATTTTTCAATTCAGGCAACTATGAAATCATTAATTTCGAAACTATTGATCCCATTGACTAGGTCTATTACACAGAACGCAAGAAAAATGATATTCCTATATCCTCCCTCAAGAGGAAAGCGGAAAATTGGGTAAAAAATGATGAAATAGAAAGACATCAGAAATGGGCCATATAGTCAGGCTTGAGGAAGAGGGCTTGACCGATTAAGAAGAATATATCGAATGGCTAAGAATATTAGCCCCCAGATAAATTCCCAGAATAGATTTATCGAGATGAATTCTAGAAATAATGTGTTGCTGTTCGGATGTCGAACGCAAAAACAAGGTTAGTACACCGTTAGTTTGATTGGAACATCAAGGCCGTCAGAACAGAGAGAGAGAGAGAGAGAGAGAGAGAGAGAGAGAGAGAGACAGACAGACAGACAGACAGAGACAGACAGAGACAGAGAGAGATTACCAGCAAAAGCTTGAATTCCATAAAGATAATCGGTTATCTTATTGGTGGTTCTGTGTGACGTCAAGGAGGAAAAGACAAAGAATTTACCATTTCCGTGTGTGAGGAATCGGAGGCAAATCTCTGGGAATTGCAGATAACTCTATACATCCCTATTTTCTATATCTATTACTTAGTGCTTAAAGTGGGCACTACAACTGTTTCAAGTGATAAGTGAATGTTGCATAATTGTGTAGTTCGAATGAAATAGAATTTCTTTACGATGTATTGCATCATTCTTATTCTTATTCACTTGATCTAGATTTTTCAATTTACCGAACCTTTTCGTAAAGATTCGGAAGTTTATCATTATCATAAAGATAGATACTCCCCAAGGAAGCGATAAGTGACGAAAATAACACCCAATGTAATGTAAATATTTTCTTTGAAGTTTTAATTTTGGATTTAGATACAAGAAATAGCCTGAAGTTAGTTGCAGAAGAAGAAAAATGTGAAGTATAGAAGAAAGAAAACGACGAAAAAAAATCTGATGGAATTTTAAAAGATTAAAAATACCCATCGCATAATCAAATGCATTGAAAATTGAATGAGTACCAACGGTTTCATCAAAATACGATATCTATTTAATTTTCGGTAGAATTTAAAAATCTGCTCATCTTTTGTTTGTCTCTAAGCCAATTATTACGCCCATTGTTTACATTGTGTAAACAACGTTCTCAAAATACAAAAATCTCCGGCTCTGAACATAGAAAACAGATCATCTTTAGATTAAAAAAATTCTCCATTCATTCTTTTTACGAATAGTTCGAATACTTCTTGAAATTAAAATAATTCCTATGTAAGTTTTGTACCTTTTTTTTTATTTGTTTTATTTATTTATTTTTTTTCTTTTTCGTCGCGCATTGCGTTTTCGTCATGAGTGCAAGTTATATCTCTATAGAAAAAGAGGTTAGAAGGGAGATAACTCGTAACCCTCAGCATGTCAAATAATGGAGTTACCTTGCTTTAATCTATTGCAGGACTGGCGGGGCTGGCAATACTGACAGGCATAAAAAGAATCGCCCCTCAAATATATGATGAATTAACTGAACAGCACAGACGGCCACGTCAATCATGTATATAAGCTAAAATAGATCCCATCATTGCCAATTTCAGTGTCTATTCAATGTTGCTATTTCTTTCTTTCTTCTTCTTCTTTTTGACTCCAGAAAGACTCCTTGAGTACCAAGCCAGTTGTAGGAGACCCGTGGGAATTTTTTGTTTAAGTTTGAAACTATACATGTTTGGAAAGTTTATCTAGTGTAAATAACATTTTTTTTATCACATCACGATCACGTGTCTACTGCATATTTTACAGACCTGTCTGTAAATTACTAATTACACTTATTATATCTTAGCAGCCAAAGGTGCAATCGACTTGAAACTCGGTGTAGTATTATCTATCTGCAAGAGACATTGTTTGTAGCATAATATTTCCAGTCACGTGACCAGTGTGTATTTTTCGGACCAAAATTTTTGGTAATTCACTTACTGGTCGATAAAATACTCACCAGTTATGTGATGAAGTTTATACCGGCACCTATTTTCTTCTCTTATCAAGGGCTACCACTAGTAAAACTGTCCAGTATGTACCGAATTGCAGCAATATTGAACAACCGTTTATTTTCCTACTTCAGGCAATGTAACCCCAGATACTTGACAAATAATGCAATTTTTCTTTCCACATGGAAGAGATCGTTGTGAACGAGACGTTACATTATGATCAATTAGATTACCTGTATCTAGATCATTAGGTCGACTAGAACCGTAGCAGAAGGTGAGCTTTCATGAGCTTCATTGTATTGCCGAATAATATGCTTAATAATATCGATTTCCATAAGATTCTTGTAACAATTTCTATGATTGATTACTTTATTCTACACCAATTCCTCCACGATGCATTCTTCTATACGATTGTTCAAGGCAACCACAGAGTTATCACTAAGTCTAATAATAGTCACTGCATTCATTCATAAGTTTTTTCAACGCTACTGCAACTAGGTATTTTCTCAGCGGTCATTGCCTTTGAAAATGTTCGGCGTATCATTCAAAATTAAAAATCTACGTCCATCTTCCTTTACTTTCATGGTACTACAGCCTGCAAGTTCAAATCCAGGACTCAGTGATTAGATATGCGTAAGATTGAAAAAAAAAGACAATTATCAGCTTCACGATTCAACTAATATGCGATACACAAATAATGTAAATACGCAAATAATGTAGATAAATTAATTTTTGTACCATTAAGGAATCGGAAGAGACATGCATAATACATTCAAATCAGAAAGATTAGAAGGAGCAAAATCTGTTCAGGACCCACTGATAGAGAAAAAATTGCCTACGTTTTCTGAAGTTGCGACGTCATTTCAAACGAAGATAAATCATAAGGTTGTTCGATACTACTGTAATTTGGTAGATAGTGATTTTTTTACCCGCGGTAACCCTTGATAAAAGAAGAGTACTGAAGGTAGTATAAACTCCATCATATGGCTAGTGTGTATTTTACGGGCTGGTCAATAAACTACATAAAGTTTCTTCTGTGAAATACTCTGGTCACGTAGCTTGATTTCATCATCAGTCTTTCAACATCCGTCGTTGGACATAGACCTTCCCTAGGATTCGCCACACTTCTCTATCATGGGCGTCGCGGAGCCAGTACTTTCTGAATTTGTCTAGCTCATCTGTCCATCTAATATTCTGCCAGCCTCGGTTGCGCATGAGATTTCGGGGGATCCAGGTCGTGAGTCGTGATGTCCATCGGTTGTCCACCATTCGTGCAACATGGCCAGCCCACTGCCATTTGAGCTTTTTAATGGATTCTATGATGTCCCTGATTCCTCTCTTTTCCCGGATGTACTGTGCTGTTTTGTGGTCTCTCCATGCGAGGCCTAGCATAATTTTCTCATGTGCACGTTGCATAGTTCTCAATTTGCGAATCTGTCTCTTGGCTAGGTTCCATGTTTCAGCTCCATAAGTGACTATTGGGAGGATGCATTGGTTGTACACCCTTCTTTTTAGGATTAATGGGATCTTCTTATTTTTGAAGGTTGAGCTTGCTCTGCCAAGGGCTTGCCACCCTAGTGTGATTCTTCGCATGATTTCTTCTTCTTTTGAGGGTCTCATGGAGATTCGTTGTCCTAGATAGAAGTAGTGATCTGCTTTTTCCAGTTCTGTTGATTTAATATGGTTCAAACAATTTTCTCTTTTAGATGAATACTTTCCTGTCTATTGCCCTATGGTTACAGAAAAAACGCAATTTCAGTAATCTACAGACTAATCTGTAAAATACGCATTAGTCACGTGATAAAGATGGGTTAAAAAATAACTATAACCAGATAAGTTTTCAAAAAATGCATCGTTTAAAACTTAAACAAAACATTCCTACATGGCGCCTATATTGAGCAACTGGCCTCGTACTAAAACAGCATTTTATCTTTTGAATCTTTGTCATAGTTCAAAACTTGTATGCCCAGCTTTCTCTTAGCGACCAATGCCCTGTGAAGCGTACTATTCATATGGAAAATAGCGTTCATATCAACAATTCACAAGCTACTTGTCACGTATAATTATCCGAAACTGTTCGTGTAGAAATAAACAACTTTACATGAGATGAGTAATGATAAATATCTTTACACTTGATGAATAATATACCGGGCCTCTTTATATAAGACACAGAATAGCGTTACTCTGACATACAGTGTAAAATGCACGAATACCATGGAACAGGCAATAAGCATGTAGTATATGTTAGAAATTCCATTTAATCTAATGTAATATTCTAATGAAATGAATGAACTTGGCTATTTATAACAAGTGACTTAATTCTCGACCCACTTCTTTTTCCTGTCCGGGAATTTTCAGTTAAAACTCGGTCTGCAATTGAGACACATCCATACTTTTTAGATCCAACAAGGGCTTGCTTCAATTTCCACGCTGATAACTTCTTCTCAAGAATATCAACAATGCGGAATTAACCCCCAGCTTAATGTTCTCCGAAACGAATACAATCTAGACATCAAGAGTGAACAAGTGCCTTACCCAAAGTTAGTCATTTCAGATTTCATCTTAAACTTGTCATATTTTAGTGTTTCCAACATTACAATTTTAACATCACTAAGATATTTTAACATTTTTTTTTTTTACTATTCCTAAACCGGTGGCATAAATTACCCCCTTTTAACTAACCCTTCGATGTGAAAGGTGGCCGAAAGGCCTTCTTTAGTGTGACTAAAAGCAAACTAAAAAAGGTTTTAGACACAGTTTCGCACGAAAAACACCGAAAAGAAAGTACATCAGCAGCGTGCAAGGAAGACATTAGGTTTCACAAATTATACTTCAACTTTGATTTACACACTTTTTTTTTGGTTGACTGTTATTACTTCAAAATCCTCGAGATTTTGAAAACCTTGCGTACTCCCATGATTTCACTTGCGTATCCCGAGGGTTACATGTACCTCAGTTGGCGAACCCCTGTCTTACGCTTATTTAAAGAAGGCCTATGTCCAACCACTTATTTTTAAAAACTGATAAAAAATTAATTAAAATAATAATAGTAATAATAATAAAACCAACTGAAAATTCAATGGGGCGTGCCCTCATAAAGTTTAAATACTGTTATTGCCAGATCGCTTTACCCTGTGCAGAAAGTAATTTTCTGTAAGGAACATCGTTTCAAGGAACTCCTATCTATCAAGTTTCAAGTATATTTGATTTGAAACAACCGAGAAAATCGATTTTAAAACACGAAAACTTAACGTCATTATTAACAGATCACATTTTTTGGGTGAGGAAAAATATCATCGAGTAACACCTTTCTATCAAGGTTCAATTAAATCTGAGCCGAGAAAATCAATAATAAAACACCATTATTGCCAGATCAAGTGGAACTGAGTGGAATAACTTTATGTGTAAGAAGCATCCTATAAATGGAGACCTCTTTACCAAGTTTCCAGTAAATTTAACTCAAAACAGCCGGGAAAATCGATTTTAAACAGGTTTAAACGCTATAATTTCCAGATCACGTGATCTTGAGAAGAATTTTTAAGTAAATCTGAATCGAAACCGCTGAGAAACAATACGGGGGACACACCGAACGACTGACAGACATAGCTTCAAAAAAATGAATGTATAAAAATAGTCCTACCATTTGGAATATCGGAATCATTGTCAAAATATTGACATAGAAAATTCTTGTACACGTTTTTCTTCTTGGCTACTTCGAGCATACCATCGGAAGGATCTAGGGCGTCAATGTTAGTAAAACCAAGTTTGGCCAACTGAAACAAAAAAGAAAAAGAAGGAGATCAAAACATTATTTTTATCGAAAAAGAAAGGTCACAATAATAAGAATTGAGTAACTTACCTTAAAATCAAAATATACCCTTTTTATTAAGTGTTCATTTCTAATCTCTTTCACAATCGGAAAAAAATTATCTATCCGAAAGTACAATCAATTTTTCTGTTCTCCATAAAATAATATTTCTGTTTCTTCCACAAAATTTCAGTGAAATTTATTGAGAACTTGAGATATCGCGTTGACTACATGGACTGACATGAGTGAATACATATGCCTCTTTTAACTTTGTAGACAGGAGTAAATAATAACCTCCAAGCGAAATATGCTCTGAGAAGAAATTGGTGATCAGAGATAGAACTGCAGGAAATTTGCGTGGAAAAGTCCTGATGTAAACCCTAAAAGAATTGATGGAAGAAGAGGAGAAGCAATCGCCATCCCTAAGGGGCAAATATCAGGAAGAAGTAAAAGATTCAACTGAACATGTCAATTTCCTCTTACAGCATATGGAAGCCTGCAACATGACATAGCTCAACAAAGTCATCTACGATGGTGCAAAATAGTAACAGACACCTTTATAACACATAAAGTAACCATGAACAACAGGGACAAAGGAAAAACTATTTTCAAAATATCCCCTTACGACAGAGGGATAGAGGATTACTGAAAACCACATCGCATATGGAAAAAAATACATGGGCAAGACTATAAGACGAATACATGATAAAATAGAAAGCGATACCCGCTGCACTTGGAGAAATTTCTCAAAGACCAGCTGAAGAAGAAACATTAAGAAGATATTGACAAAGGATTGGCCAAAATATACTGATAATCAGATGCACTGAACCATTTCTTGGGTGTTCAAAGGATGAACTTTAATCTATGGATCGGCGAACTAGGAAATTCACGACGATGCAAAAGGTCCTATTCCTCAGAGATGACAAAGATTTTATATGAAAATAAAAGATGGCGACAGGAGACTCATCATCATAGAAGACTGTGTCCAAATGTCAAAAACAGGATTGGATAAGCATCTGCAAGTATGCAGTGAACATTTTATGAAAACGCTAAAAATGGCCCAAAAAACACGAAAAGATGAGACAGCAATCAAAAAAAAAGGAAAGAAAATGGGAACAATATAGAAACATGGAGAATTCGAAACACAGAAAATATCGCAGAAGAAAGATCATGGGTAGGGTTACCAGCGAATTTAATAAGCCCTGAACAGGCGTGACAGTATAGCGAGAGTCATACACTGGGAACTATGAAAACGATTAGGATTCGGCCATGTAGACAATGGTACCAGCACAAATTATAGACTATCCTGGAAAGTAGAAGCTATGAATTACTCTGGGACTTCGAAATCAAAACTAACCCACTCATCCAAGTAAGGAAACCAGATCTGGTAGTCGTGCTCAAGGAAAAGAGACCATCTCAACTGATAGACGTGGCTGTGCCTGCAGACCACAGAGTGAACACGAAAGAGAGTGAAAACTGGAAAAGGACTTGGCTCGGGCGCTGAGAAAGGTGTGGAACATGAACGTCATGGTAGTACCAATAAGAGTTGGCGAACTCAAAACAGTGCCAAAGACAGTAAAGTCTGGATTGGAGGTAAGGTCAAGAGGATGAATTGAGACTATGCAGACCACAGCACGACTGGAATCTATAAGAATACTGAGGAGGAAACGAAGGAGAAAAACAGCAAACGAGGAAAAATGGGAACAGAATAAGAGAATTCAAAAGACAGATACAGGATGATTCAGACGAATGGGATTCAACCCTGCGGAAAAGTGGTACCAGCACAAACTGGAGACAGCCCTAGAAAACGGAAGTTTCAAATTACTCTGGGACTTCAACGCCCAAATTGACCACCCCATTCAAGCAAGAAGACCGGACTTAGTAATCGTGGACAAAATAGGTGAACCTACAAAATAATAGACGTGGCCGTGACTGCAGATCACTGAGAAAATAGAAACGAGAGTGAAAAACTGGGAAAATACCACGACCTGGCAAGGAAGCTAAATGTGTGGATCATGCAAGTCAGGGTAGTACCAGTAATAGAAGATGCATTCAGAACCGTACCTAAGACACTGGAAGCGACATTGGAAGAACTGGGGGTAAGAGGAAGGATTGAGACTGTACATACCACAACACTAGTGGGGACTGCACCAAAATTTGAGGAGAAGTCAGAAATATGAGATCTACGGCCCCCAACTGTTAGTAATGACCTAAGAGGGAGAAGATGAGAGGGAAGGAAAGGATAGATAAGTAAATAAAAAATAAAATAGATGGTGGTAGAAGTACTAACCTCAGCACTGCTGTGATAGGTGAGGGAAATATGAGAGGAGGGCTGAAGATCTGAGAAGACTTAACGTTACTCAGCTTTCAACGATTACCACCGGGCAACTGGTGTGAAAATGTAAACTACGGCACTGCTATGGAATGTGAGAGTGTGAAGGGGAAGCCTGGAGACCTGAGAAGACTTGCTGTCACTCAGTATCCAGCTGTTACCATCAGGCAACTGGTGCGAAGATGCATTACAATGAAAATAATACTTTTTTTAGAAATAAAAAAGCACGAATACCTGGAAATTGAGATCACAAGAATGTGGTAACTAAAGACTATAACCCTACCGGTTATTATAGGATCCCTTGAGGTCATAGATAAGGGTGCCGACAAATACCTTGGTAGGATACCAGGAAATCAAGCATCTATGAAATACAGAAAATTGTCCTCATAAGTACCGCCCATATCCTCCGCAAAGCACTGCCCATGTAAATATTTTCTGTTACAAAACTATCAACTGTCTTTTGTGTAGCCTTCTGTGTTGATCCGGTATTGACCCGTCTTTTTGTACACGTGAAATGAGAAAATAATATATCTATGCCTACTAAGTCATAACATTGTTGCCTGCCGCAAGTTTCAAATCAAAATACGAAGTGCAATAATACCAGATATCAAAAGGAAGAAGAAGAAGAAGAATAGTAGTAGTAGTAGTAGTAGTAGTAGTAGTAGTAGTAGTAGTAGTAGTAGTAGTAGACCTTGTTAACAGTGGTCTAACAAGGAAAGGGAAATGAAAGCGGAAACGTAAACCACAGCATTGGCATGATAGGCGAAGGAGAGAAGAGATATTGGCTAAAGACCTGAGGAGACTTATTGTCACTCAGCCTTCAGCAATGACCATTGGGCAACCGGTGTGAAACTGTAAACTGCAGTATTACTGTGGCCTATGAGAACTAGGAAAGGAGGGCTGGAGACTTGAGAAGACTTTCTGTCACTCAAACTCTAGCGGTAACCACCAGGCAACTGGTGTGAGATTGCAAATAATGATAATGATGATGATGATTGTGTGGAACTGACAAATGTGCAATCAAATAACCCCCACGAAAAACGGGAAGAAAAACAATTAGACGGACATTTCTAGAAACAAACATCATGGCTACAGACGAGATGACATAGAAATGGTTATGAAGGAAACACTGGCAGAGTGAAACTGAATCCTTATTAATGTCAGTCCCGAACAATTTACATGAAGACCAAGATCGGCAGGACACAGCAAAGTATTAAATTCTGCCCATACGGAAATAAAGACGTTTTTCAATCATATAATAAAGAGTATACCCCCCCCCCCGCCACAAAAAAAAACCTCATGAGATGAGTGCGTAGGAACGGTAATCCACTCCGAACTGTGCAAACATCTGAGATTTGGCTAGGTGAACCTATGACCTATGAACAGACCAGAAGATGTGCAAGTGAATATAAAAGGCTTTCTGAAGAAAAAAAGGTGTTTGAGTTTCGCCTACAACTTAAACTTTTATTAACGATTCGCGCTGTTCACTAACAGCCGTAGAATGACGTTCTGTTGGTAAGCGATTGAATCAATACGAAAGAAATATTAGTCAAATGTTGATATTTTTTTCTGTTCAATACTTGGAATTACCGACCGGTGTTTAATGAACAAAACAGACCATAAAAAATGGGCCAAATTGAAATAAATATCTTGGATCCTTGAAAAGGTTAATAAATATCAGTCTGACTCCAAGTCAGCTCCGGTACATTTAGATCACATCACATTTTAGAGAGAAACAAACTTACTAAGATTTTTTTTTCGCTACCATTTGTCCTAATCTCAACTTCTCGTGCTTTTTTTTTATCACAACTAAACTCAGGCTGATCTCCCCCCTGCTCCCTGGCAGTGAGTGAATGAATTAATTGTGTGGATCGGAATAAAGAATAAGTTCCCAGAGAGAATCGAAGTAATGACCCTCTATGCTGGATGATGGCCCGGTTAACACCCGACCACTCTCACCACTGAGCTAAAGAACTAGTGGCGAGTTTGGATTCGCACTTGCCACTAGTCCATACAATTGAGATGAAGGTAAATAGCAACAAAAAGTTAATAATAATAATTTACGATACTTCATCTAACAAAATGAATAAATAATTTCGATTACTACAAGTGGTTTGTGAGACCCCATCGTTAACCGTTGCTCTCCTTTGAATAGAAGACAGTGGCGTTAAGTCACGCTAAATTATGTATATCTCGGTACTATGAATAAAACAGTACGAAGTCCTAACAGCATTACTTCGAAATGTTCATATTTGGAGCCTAATTTACAATAAGAAATAGCATTTGTGATTTTCTATACGTGAGGAAAATATGCTTTCAAGTGCAGAAATATCAGCCTAAATAAACATGCTTACACTCAATTAAATCGCAATCCCCCTTCCTTCTGGGCTCCTAGGTTTAAGCCTACTCAGTCTAATAGTTAATCTTCCACTATCTCCAACAATTTCTAGCAATTTGAATATTTAAGCAAGCTGACCTCTTCTCCCAGGAGTCCACTTCCGGCAGCTACATCTAAAATCTGTAAAGATGATCGTTTCTCTTCCGTGAAACATTCCGCGAGGGTTTCAGCCGCGATTACTGGGCCACGGTAGCGATTTGGGCCCAAGTCCTGCAAGCAATAGACAATATATTAAAATGCAGTAAGTAATAATACATTAAATCGATGGTACATGAAATATGAAAATACGAATGTGTCTACCGCTTATGCTTACGATGGAATCGATGCAGTCCGAGGTGGAGAATTTTGTCTAAAAAATAATTTATGTATCCTTTTTGTGATACTTCATTGATTATTTAAGGGTAAAAAATATTGTTACATTGTTGTATTAAGATAGGAATCGAATCAAAAGCCAGTACTCTGTGTGCCGCCATCGGATTTTCAGCGAAATTTAAGTTAGAACCATCACGAGTATCAACTACCCACTGTTTTTGTAGGGCCGTGAACGTACTGACTGATAGGAATAGGTAAATCGTGAAACGGCATTCTATCTGCGAGCGGCTTTACAATCTTTGCTTTCGAAACATGGCTTTTCACACGTCTGCAACAGTCTTTTTTTTTTTTGAGTCGAAAATGCTATTCCTAAATTCATTGAGTTGGATGTAAACAGTGACAGATAATTCAGAAGAAACTGAGAGATGTAAACAAACTGATGGATATACAAAATTGTAGATGATCGAATTAACTTACTTCTTCATACTTCCCGTCTTTACTCCATTGTGTGTAGGCATCCACCATTTCCTCTTTACTTATACCTTTTTTGTGAACTTTGTAGTTACAGGAATAAGCAGTCACATCGTCTGCCGATCTGCCCTCCGTGTATTCGCGTGCAGCAATCTGCTCGTCCATCATTTGGTCTACAAATAACCATATAAAGTTACAGACGTTATGAACTTGCAACCATCAGAAGGTACAGCGAAACAAAGAAAAAGTACAGTTTCTGCTCTCCAATTACATGTTGGGTTGAACGTGGTTTTAGTGCAGTCAATAAGATATTGGCAAAGGAAAGAAGTAGAACTGGTATATACATATCAATTCAAATAATTTGAGAATATAACAGCAAAGCATCAAGTGCAAGACTCATACTGAATGAATAACATAAATAAAATGTCATTTGAGTTTCATGAACAATTTCTTTGGGAGCGAATGCTTTGGAAAGATAACCAGAAGTAGTACGTCCCTCATTGATTATAATGTTGCGTGCTGGACAAAAATACCGATCTTTCAGGGATGGTACTCAAGGTAATTATACTTGATATTTTTGATAGATCTAAGCAAAATTATTGATATTGTTATACTGGTACCATTTTCAAAGATGGCCACCACAAGAATCCTACAATAAATAGGAAAGTGAAATGATATCTTAATAATCTGATACCTATGCCCTGATTCGATCCTGTGAGTTTTAAAAAAAACTTATTTTTAACCTAACATGAACTAAGTGACCTCTAAAGGTAATTTTAATGACATCAACCCTTCCACTACCGACTCCAATCAATCGTTTCCTCTTAATTGTCTGCAATTTCTTTATCTAATTGAGATGGAGCAAATATTCATTTTTTTCTATTCAGTATATGAAGAATTCAGCTACACAACACACAAAAATAATTATTCGATTCCATTTAGAAAAAATCTACAGGCAATAGAAATTTAATGAAATATTTTCCCAACCGTTGCGCATGGCGTGCTTTGGCTACAAAAATGTTAATATCATAATCGTTTTATCTGTGATGCAGCTGTGTAGAAATCAAGATCAATACCTTGATACAATTACCAAAATGATACAATTATACCTTTCAATGAACCTCTTCATTTAAAGGGTCGGATAAAAATGATGGGATTATTTACGCCTGAACCGGCACTTCCACCCAGGATCAGAGTATCTGTACTCTCTGCTTATGATCAAAGTGTCACTCCCGAGTCCTCTTTCTATGATCTAAGTGTTGTATCTGTGTCCTCTAGCGAGAGTTACGGACCGAGGAACAAATATTTAAAGTAACATTGGTCGCAAACAATTTAATCTCTTAAAAGTAAAAAGCCACAGTCGAGTTGAAAATAGCTACAAGTGATTTAAAATCTGAAAGTAAATAGTCCAAAGTAAACGACCAAAAAAGAGTTAACCCCATACAGATAACCACAAAAAGTTAATCACATCGGAGTGAATAGCAAATAACGAGTTATCCTCAAAAAACAAACAGCCACAATTTAACTCCATAGAAATAAATAGGCCCACAAGTATATCTCATAAATTAAATAGCCTTAAACAATTTAATTTCATCAAATAAAAATTTTAAAAACATTTACGAGAAAACTTATAAAAGTAAGTAATCACAAACGAGTTGGCCTTATGAAAGCAAATAATTACATAAGTGTATTTTCTCCTTCGTCAGTTTATTGAAACACGTGAATATACTATCGGGTGGCTAAGAATATTACTCCCAGATAAATTCCCAGAATAGTTCTGTGGATATAAATTCTAGAAATAATGTATTCACACATTAAACGCAAAAAAAAGTTTGTACACAGTCGTTTTAATTGGTAATAAACGCAGAAAAAAAAGACAAACGAAAAAGTTAACAATAATAATTAGGTTTTAATTCTTGGAGGAATTAAAAGAAAGGCAGGAGTTGACTGTGCGAAAGGGAATGTCTCTGTAGAATGCAAAATCAAGTTTGGGAATGTCCGTCAGTTTTAGTCACACATGATATAACCACTTGAATGCTTTCCTAAGAAGTCTGTCATAACTACACAGAGACTGCTTAGCTTTGTTTGAATGCGTCCTTTGAGATGAAAAGAAGAAAATTCTTTAGAGAAAAAGAAGAATTATTTAGTGCATGTAAATGTGTGTATGCAAAAACTATGTATGTGTAAAAGATACCTCAACTAAAGGAGACAGCGAAAATGCGAGTTTACCTCGAGGCCGTCTGAAGAGAGAGAGAGAGAGAGAGAGAGAGAGAGTATTTACCGCCAAAAGCATAAACACCATGGAGATAACGATTGGTTATCTCATTGGCAGTTCTGTGTAACGTCAAGGAGGACGATACGAAGAATTTACCATCCCTCTAGACATCTTCACTGTGTATTAGGAATCGCAGGTAGATCTCTGCCAAAGACAGTTACCTCCATATATCACTAATTTTTGTATTCATTATATAGTTCTATAAGTGGGCACTACAATGCCAAAATGTTCCATTGGGAGATAACATGTTTTGCAGGAACACATACGTTAGATATTCTTAAACCCTTTATTTACAGCAACACGCAGATCTAGATATTTGTTCTAAAAATAGTATAATCAGACACAAGGCCTGGAAAAGGGTACCTTTCTTCTCAGAAATAATTAGTGATAAGATTCTAATATATCACTCCAGAAAACAATGGATTTTGCATCTCACGCCACTACCCTTTTCTATAAAATTGGGGAACACGATTCGATCCTCGCCCAGTTTTCATTCTGCACTTAGCAGAATATAGACAGCTCCGACACTTTACTAGATAACCATTTCTCATACGTAGGCACGCATTCATACGCACACCAACATCAAATACAAACCAACACTTTATTTTCGCTGATGGCCATCCTTAACTACGTACGAAAATTATGCACCTATATATACATTGAACTCTTAATTACACTATTGTAATAAAAGCACATGCTCTTCCCATTTCTTTTGCAATAGAATCATTATATTCATACATTATTATCATCATCATCAGTTTTTCAACGTCCGTCGTTGGACATACACTTTCCCAAAGATTCACCACACTTCTCTATCGTGGGCGCCACGGAGCCAGTACTTTCTGAGTTTGTCTAGCTCGTCTTTCCATCTAATACACTGCTGGCCTCGGTTGCGCATGTGATCTCTGTGGATCCATATCGTGAGTCGCGATATTCTTTGTAGGTTTAAATATTTGTTTGCTATCTTGATTCATTGCACACCCATTTTAAACGCATCATTTGCAATGCATTACAACTTGCATTTATCATTTTGATTTGACATCATTAAGCGGTAGGCTGCCATCCTATTTCTGTGACAACAGATATTAAGGAAAGAAAGGGTCTAATCTTCCTTTTCTCTCTCACTTATAGACTTGACCCTTTCTTCATTTTCCTGAATGGACTACTATCAGCCTTGAAGAATTAATGTTTTCGTGATAAATACTACCACTGATTTTAAACCTCGTACCGAATAGTAAGATAACAATTTGATAGTGGTTGGTTAAGTGGTTAAATATTTAATTGAAGTCAGATACTAATAATCTAATTAACTTGACTAACCTAATTAACCACTACACAGTTAACCCACAGAATTGCTGCAAACAAGTCAAACTCAAAAAAAAAAATTAAATAGCCGTTGCGGAAATAACCCTATAATAGTTAATAACCACAAACGAGTTAACCATATCAAAGTAAATAACTACAAACAAGTCACTTCCATAAGCAAAAATAGCGACAAGGAGTTAACATCGTAAATGTAAATAACTATAAACGAGTTAACCTTATCTAAGCAGAGACAAATTAATTATCCCCATGAGAAAATATGGTGCAGAGATTGTACATGAACCATATTCAGCGTAATAGCATATACAAGGTGTTGTGGTGATGAACAGACAATTCATAGTACTGTACGAATGTGGCTCGGGATAAATTCATTTTGTTTTGTTTTTGCTTTTTGTTTTTTTTTTCTTGTTGTTTTTTTTATGGGGAGTGTCATTTTTTATTTTTTCTCTTTTTCTATAATTTACCTTCATGGAATTCGGAGTTAATAGCATACTACAATCGAATTGCCTCTAGACTGGGGAAATAGAGGAATCAAGATAGACGGCGAATATCTAAACAATCTCAAATTTGCGGACGACATCGCCATTTTTGGAGAGAACCTCCAACTAATGATAGATGAACTAAATGAAGATAACACAAAAGTCAGCCTACACATGGACTTCGCCAAAACAAAGGTTATGTGTAATGATCTAAAGAAAGAACTAAACGATCAAAATCGAAGACATAGAACTGGAGAAAGTAGACCACTACATCTAGCTAAGACAACGAAACTCTATGAAATCCTCAAAAGAAGAAGAAATCAAGCGAAGAATCACTCTAGGAAGGCAAGCCTTCGGTAGAGTCTGCCCGTTCGTTGATTTTCATCTAACGAGTTCGCTAATCCATTTGTAAATGTTTTCGAGAATTGTTTGTGAATGTTAGGGAATAAAGTAATCGGTCGGCAATCGTAAATATCTTCAATGTCCCCTTTCTTTTGGAGCACTTTCTTCCCTCATAGGGTTGTGTGAAAAGTTGCGCTAGTCCGCTGTTATAGACCTCTCCAGCATCCTCTGAAATTATTATCGTTATGCGTTTCCACTTTTCATATTTCGTAGCACAAAAACCTACCCTGTCTGTTGTTATGTTTGGGACATCCCTGTTATCTATCAACGTATCAGTCGGTCATACTTTTATTTTCAAGGCATTAAAGTTCTCATGGTATTCTTCAAATATTCTTAATATCTTGTCCCTGATTTCGTCTTCGCTGTTTTTAACGCAAACTTCTGTAGCTTGCCAGCGTGGTCTGCAGGTCAAGCGTGTTTCAAGCTCTCACGTATTCTGATAGCTTTTTGTATCCCCTCAATGTTTTTCTTCCTTCTCCCTTTTTTACCACATTTCCCCTCTTTTTAATTAGTTCTAAAATTGTGAAGATTTCCCTGTGTTATTGTTCTCATTTGTTTCACTTACTATCTTTGCTGGTTCTTTAATTATGTTCATCAGATTTTTCCTCTTTTCATCTAGGCTAATTTCGTTATTCAACAAGGCCTGACATCTGTTCTCTATTACTACCAGGAAATCAGCGATTCTCTCAATTTTCCAGGGACAAGGTTTCTTCCTAAGGAGCATTTTGTTCCTTTCCTTCTAAAGTCAAATTTGATTCAGCTTCTTACTATTCTACGATCGCTTCCTACGTTTACACTATTGATAACAGTAATATCTTTGACGATATCAATTCTATAACTTATCATGAAGTCAATTTCGTTTTTTTTTTGTTATTCCATTTTGGGCTCTTCAAAGTCCATTTGAGACCCGCTCGTTTTTTGAAAGAAAAAAAGGGGGGTTGATGTCATCATTCTGTATCTCTCTGAGAGATTTACTAATATGTATCCATTCTTTGTCTAACTCAATTTTCTCCTACACTTGATTCTCTATCTTTCCTTCGTCTTTTCTAGGTCCATTATCTTACTGATATCGTTATAGAACCCTTCAATCTCCTGGTCAAAACTTTTTGAAGATGGCACAATATCTGCTTAATCTAACTATTATCCAAAATATTCTGTTAGATATGCAGTCAAAACTTATTTTGCCTGCGTTGTTATAATTGACTAAGAATCCTACGTCAATGTATTAGTTATCTTCCCTCCCTTTATGATAAAATAGATGATTACTCACCTTGAGCTGTAAAAGGTTTTTTTCTTCTGTAACCAACTTTTTTCTTATACAAACAAGCAGGAACTTTTCTGGGAAATAAGTAAAATAGTCTTACAAATTGAAACGATAAGAAAAAGGGTCTTTAAAACAGAAGGGAGTAAATTGGGATGTATGTGTCTACGAAGGTCGCAAGAGAATTTAGGCCCAGGTACAGCATTCATACAAGGTAGGAGTCTCTTGGCTAATTAGGAGTAGATTCCTAAAGGAACCTATTCGCTTCATGATAAATGATTCTTAGGATGAATACTATGACCTGACAGTTTTTAGGTCAACCAAGATAGTCACATGTATCTTCCGTCGGAATTTATAAAATTCATTTTTTCACATCTAATCTAAGTTTTGAGCTGATGTTTAAGGCAAAAGATTGATGTTTAAGGCAACAGCCATGAAATTCTATTCAAGCGAGTGTTCCAAACCGCTGGTTCTAGAAAGAAACACCATTAGTTTCACCCTGGGAAACGAGTAATACACATAAATGCCACACTAAGGAATCAATCGAGCATCAAGCTTGCAGCCAGCGGACCGATCCTGAAATAGTGGCACAAGTTGTGCACAGTGCTTTTTTCGATCGCCTTTAAATTTAAACTGTTCAGTGGCAGAACATCCAGGGCCAATTGAAACGTTATCGAAAACAAAGCATTGTTGAGATAATCGGCACAAGGCGCCCAAGATCTTAACAAGAGGAATTCCCTTGTCGACAAGCATAGGCCTTTCACCAAGGGGATCCTGAGCAACCCTCCCCCACAACCGATATACTGTCTCCCGAGGCCAAGCAGGGTGGAGTGGAAGGATATATTTCGTAGTGCCAACCCTGTTACCCATGAATAACAGCACAAACTTTTTACATGTGATGATAAAGTTGCGGTTTAATTAAAGATAACAAAAAAATAACAAACAATCATGCTGCACCATTTATTACGGTTCCAATTTTAAAAGCTCCCGCCCTCAGTAAAGAGGGGGTTAAATGATCTTCGACCTGCCCTTCCATTGGGTGCCCATGCGTGAAAGGTCATTGGACTGAGGAAACCTGACGATACATATGAAAGAACAACTCGTTTTATAATTCATGAACTAGTGATAATGATAGTTTTCATTTCCTGTTTTGATATCAGGATTCTCTTCCGAGTGACGGCTCCCTTTGTTTCTGGTTTTTGTCTAACTTATTCGACTACTTACTTTTCACTGCACTCATCCACTGACAGGCTCTATACAACTTTGCTGTTGAGGGAGGAGCGAGCCATTAAAAGCAATGAATTACAAAGGCAAATTCTCTCAACCACCAGAAACAATCATTAGTTTCATTTAATTGATGCACATACCTCAGAAGATGACAAAAACATAAGTCAGTATTTATTGTCAATCTGAATCGTTCAAGCATTTTAGGCGGGTTTTCTCAAAGGATACCTCACATACTAATGAATGTAATAATTGTGTTTGCATTTACAAAGTAATTACTGGATGAATCTCAGTTTGATTATCACTGCAACGAAATGTATGTATGAAATATTGCAGAAGAAATTGCCTGAATTCACTTTGTATTGATTTTTCTCAAATATGTTCACATCACAAAAGTATCATGGATTTTACAAATTAACTGTTGACAACTTGGATGACTGTCACTTCAAAACATTTTTTGTAAAAAAAAATAATTGTTTGTTTGTAGTAACAAGCTTAATCTGAAAGTTTGTCTTTTATTCTCTCTCTTACCACTTTAATTAAACCAGCAAACAAAAATTTCTCTCTCTCATGGACACATATCGCAGTGGTTACAGCATCAGACAAATTACAGTAAAGTAATCTAATGGTTCTAGGTTCGATCCTAGTGCGAGACAGTATAACAATACTACTAATGCTAAGAGGGGAGTACGGTCAAAACACCCCCGTCGGATAAATAAAGGGTTCGTGTTCATTACTTCCCCACCTCTACCAGATGATACCTGACGAAGGCCGTAGAGTGCAACGGCCGAAACGTTGTATGAAAAACAACCAAGATGAGGATGGTCCGAATATCAATAGAAATAAAAAATCTTCTCGATCATCATACATTCGTAGAATACCTGTTGTTTTGCTTATGGTATACCTAGTGGCAGAAATCAGAAGTACGGCATTACCTGGAAAAAAAACTAAATTAGTTCAAAGAATAACCAAGCTATCTATCTATATGAAAGAACTGGCCTCATTTGTCTCTCTGTCCCCCGGTAAAGATTGGCACATCACAACCAAATTAGATATTCATACTAAATGAACCGAGGGGAAAAACTAGTGCTATTTGGTTTTTCATTTAATTTTTTAAAGGTTTTTAGAGAGGGTTGTATACACATATACCTATTATGCAAAACTGAACCCTTACTTCCTGTTCAATATAAATACATACATTATATTATTCTATCATCTATTATAAAACGACCAGCTGAGTAAAAGTTTTTGAGAGAAAAAATAATTGTTTTAGAGGGGATTTTATTTTATCATGCAGCTAAACAGGACCCTCAATTTCCGTTGAATATATATAAGCTGGGAATCACTCGATGTTTGTGTGTCCGTGCTACTATCACACTAAACTAACTTGGCCCACTGATCCAATTTTAGGAATGAAGACTCAGAAGACTTTCAGGTGTAACATCGGATATGTGAGCTGGATCTCGAAGATTATTCGAAAGCATCAGAGTTCATCGAAGAACACAGCCTGTCATTTCAAGCCAATTGAAGCAATTTTAGCAAAATGAAGTGAGATATTGAGATTTCTATACAGTAAAAAATGTTTCTGCTTTCACTAATGGTGAGGGGGATAAGGTCTAATTCGACAACGGAAATCATTGGAGGTAGAATTAGTTTGTGGTCTTTATGATATGTATGGGAACCAAACAATTACATTCTTGGAAGCAAATTCATTTGTGGTGTTAACTAGGAGAGAGAAAAAAATTTGAGGACAGGTGATGCTGACCCAAGGTCATTTCTGGTCACCAGAGGTCAAAATGTTTTCAGACAAAAATTACGAAATCAAAACAAGGCGCAAGGGGAATCTATCAATATACCTGATTGCTCTATGCCTTTCCAGGGTCTGCTCCGTATTGGTTGTTCTTATGTTGGATCCCCGAACAATCTTTTCATACTGACACTCTATAAGAGAAGCACAGATGCTTTTTACCCAGAATCCCCGTCTAAATTTAGGACAGTATCATTTATTTTGTTTAGCGCATCAAAATATTTCTCCAGTATCAGTTACTTTCTGAAGTTCAAATAGTGTAAATAATCATTTTTGTATTTGTTTCCAACATGAAGAAGTTGTTTTCCTTAGAATTTTTGTCTTGAAATGTTTTTCAGGGTTGCACAACATCTTACAAACAAAAGAGAAAACTGTTTTTTTTTTGTCCTTCAAGCTCTTTTATTTGACTGGAAAAAGCTATTCAATCTAAAATTGACCTTCAATGACCTTGGAAGGCAACAACATTTATCCTATCCCCCCCCGAACCATTTTACCTCAAAGAAAGTAATTGTTTGACTGCAATATAGATCATGAAGGCCACAAAATAACTCTACCTCCGAAGTTGGAAGAGTTATATGCATTCACTAGTGTTTGTCTGTCCACACAATATCTACCAAAGTTCTCAATAAATTTCAATGACATTTTGTGACGTATGCGCCATGGGCCGAAGAAAAATTCATTTCTTTTATTCGTGGGCAGATCAGAGAATTTTGTACGGTTACCCCTTCTGCATCATAGCTACATGTCTACACAATATCTTCAAAAGTTCAATAACATTTTCTGGAAGGGTGGGCCATGAGGTAACAGAGAATTCGTAAAATTTTCAGGTGGATCCAGGAACTATTTTTTCATTTTTTTTTTGAGATATTCTTTTCATGCATTTATGTATTCACTCATGTTTGTTAACCCAATATATCCAGGAGTACTCGGAAAATTTCAATGACATTTTGCAGAAAAGTTGGCAAAAGAAGAATTGATGACATTTTGTGATTGTATTCTTAAAGCCTACCGTACCTCCTTTTTCTCCATTTTTTTCGCTGAAATACGCACACACACGCGTGAAATTAAAACCTAAAAGCACTTTCTCACTCCACCACACGCACACACACCTTAAATATGTATATATATAGTTGTCTCTGTGTGTATATATGTGTGTGTGAGTGTGTGTTAGGTATTAACTAGTAACAGCTGGATAATTGAGCTTTGGTAGTTTTAAAGTTTTGTTCTTTTTAATTATCGATTTTAAAAGCGTTTTTATTCAGTGTCTAAATATGATGAAGTTCTTTGCTATGTACGATCACGAATGAGAAAATAGATAGAATCGAATGAAGAAAACTGACTGGATAAACTATCCAGACATTTTCAAAAGAATTTTTACAAGTCCGTTGGCCAAGCAAGGGTAGGATCGGACACCCTAGATCAGTCCTATCTACAAGAGCTATCATTCTGCATGGAGTAGATCCCATATATGTCAGAGTGTTGCAGCATATATACCATCACAGCAGCTCTTTCATCAGGCTACGTAAAGACTCCAAGCCCTTTCTGCTCCAAAAGGGATACGACAAGGTGATACTAGCTCAACCAAACTCTTTTCTGCCTGCCGAAATGGCAATGGGCTTGTCATGTTGCGAGATGGACATCACGACTGGCAACATGGATCCTCAGAGATCAAATGTGGAACCGAGGCCAGCAGAATATGAGATGGCGAGACGAACTGGACAGGTTCAGAAAATATTGGCTCTGCGACGCCCAAGATAGACAACCGTGGCGAATCTGGGGAAGGTCTATGTTTAACGACGGACGGTTAAAGACTGATGGCGATGATGATGATGATGATGATGATGATGATCCTAAGATTTACATTCGACACCTTTCTGTCTCGCTCTCGTAACTCTCCCACTGACATGGCTCTTCTGTCCCACTCTTCGCTGAATAGAATAAGGTGACATTGTCATGTAAAATAACAGTACCTCGTTGTTTTTCCATGTAGTTTTTCCTTTCTAGATTTATTTGGACAATAGAACTGGGCCTTTGCGTTATTATGGTGTTCATATTCAGGCTTAGAATTTGTGAGGAACGAGAGAAGATTATTTTCTCTTTCCTTTTTCACGAAAGTGGACGGAGAACTATCAGTGGGAGCTAATATACTGAACAGCTTGGTAATTACAAGCAACGCGTGACGCTTTGACGATACCATCCACTACCATTCAAATAACACAGATGATTCTAATTTATATATATATATATATAAAATCTCCCCAAGGTTTTGACCCCTTAAAGTGAAAAGAAAATTTTCGTATTTGGAAAGAAAAATCTTCTTTTCTATTCAGCCCAGAAAAAAAATCCATTCGATTTGAACTGCTAAAGTGAAGAGAAAAATTCCATTCGGTTTTGAACATAAAATTCTCAATTGTTACCCTTCAAAGTGAAAAAAAAAATCTTTCACCAAGATCTCTCTTCGATTTTGACCCTTAAGATTAGAAAATAAACCTTTCCGCGGGGTTAACCTCGAAAGGGTAAAATATGCTTACTGAGATCGACCACTAAATTTTTTTTTAAATCTCCGCCCCCCTGAATCCTACAAGAGAAAACAATTCGCACAGAGTTTGACCTCTAAAATTAAAAAAACATCTTCCCCTCGATTCCCCTACATTTTGATCTACTACCCAAGTATATCAGTCGCAGGTTTGGTTTCTGAAGCTGCCCCATTTTCTTTAATTGTTTATTCTATTTACGTTGTCTAGATGAAACGATACATTCACAGAATATCATTTCAAATAGAGTTTCAATACAATATTCATATTTAATAACTTGCATACTTAATAAAGAGGTTTTGCATCCAGAGTTGTATTCTTAAAATACGATTCGAAGTACTTGAGCCACTCACACTTATCCCAGCGTTCCTTTTCAGAACAGTTTGCAAACTTCTCTTCTGGGATCGCCATCAGCTGCCTTGTTGCGTTTTCCTTAATCTCGTTAACGGTCCCAAATTTTGAATGGAAATGCCAGAAGTCACAAGGAACAATACCGAACTATAGAGAGGCCTGGATGATTCGATGTATTGCAAAAAAAAAATCAACACGATAAGTGGAGAATAACTCATTCACTCATCGTGAATGCGACAGTTATACAGTGCACAGAATCACTCAATGGCACGTTACTGCCAACTTGGTAATACCACGGGAAAATTTCCGTTCACGCATGCGTATTAAAGTTCTCCCTGATTGGTTGACGAATTACAATAAGGCCGCATAAACTGCTCATGAGATGTTCAAAATGGCTTGATAAACATTCAAGCAGGCAGGATCCAGAGATCTCTTCTTGAATGTCAAGTGGTTTCAGTTCGGCGCGGAACATTTTTCTTGTGTTTTTCTTGGTGTCAATTTGAATGTTACAGTTTACCATTCTCTGGTTGCTTCTTCGGACTTGGTTTCGAACCTGAATACTTTTGACTGTATCGCTTTCGCCAGCTAGGATGTTGATGATTTCGTTCTTGGTTTCGTGATTGGTGCTCCCTCAAGTCCATTTTCTATTTGGAGTTTTCTTGAATAAGGTGTTAATGATTTTGCTCCCGTTTGCTGTTGTTAAGTTGATAGATCTACACCTCTTCTCTTCCGTATTTTGTAATCTAACTTGCCGACATAACATCAGGAAACAAAGACTTCCCAAGAATGCAATGAGATAGATAAATTCCAAGATGACAAGGGTGTAATCCAATATTGAAAGTTGTGACTATGTTCAGCGAACAACAATGCCTTACCAGTGTCCCTCTTACTCTAATAAGTGGATTTTTTTCAATCTCTTCGTATGTTATTACTCATATCACTATCTAATTAATAGTTCACATTATCTCGTGCTTCTCTCTCCTTATGCCTTTATCCTCCCTTTTTCACCCTTATCCCCTCGGATCTCCATTCTTACCCCCCACAAAACTACGTAACTGCCTTTCTCATCTTTTTCAAAATAGAAAAAAGTCAACTAATCCTTCAATATACTATAAAATAAGATGAAAAATATGTTCATCTGGGAACAAAGCCTCCTAATATAGCTGAATTCGACATCTGTGACTGCTTGTTGAAAAAAAACCCCAGATATTTCTGTACTTGAAAAGCTTCACGGGTGTTAATAACTATTAATACCCAATATCTCATGCGTACACACCTTTTTTTTTCTCCCAATGCCAACCAGACCTAATGTCCTGTCCATCCCTTCAGTAAATAACCAAACTTCATTTTCTCTCTTCTTTCTTCATGAATAACATAAGTAATATTTTTATTATTTGATTTATAACAAGAAAAAATAAGTACTAACTCTTCATAAAAAAATTACTCTGGTTTGATAAGCTGGATCTTAACCCATTGTGGCGAGCGCTTTCAGGGTGTAAAGATTGAGAGTATTGTAACACTGCTTGTCAATGATGAATTAAATCCTCATTGGGTGTTCCAAGAATACCACTTTGTCCAGAAAAATATCTAAATACATAGATATTTACTAAAGTTAGCTGAATCCGGTACAGATTTAATTGAGGGGAAGATGAGTATGTACCAACTTCCGATTAGGGAAAGACCTGTCTTCCTTGAAAATTAACATGCAAATCCTTGGCTGGAACAGCGAGCAAAAGCGCCAGTGAGAAACACAACTACTTACGGCATCAATTATCTAAATATTTAAGGTATCTGCTGTAGACCAACTGTAAGTAAGCCGGTTTAACAAGTCGCTTCAAGTGATTCCATTCCTTACAGGGAACTTGACTTCTGTGGTCTTCTGCGATGTCTGCTAATAAATAGAAGGACCGATTGGAAAAATCTCTTTTAGGGCCTCAGGTTCACTTTTAAGGTTCGTTGAATCTTACAGATATAAATAAAGTTTATCACAGACTTTATATCTTTGCTAATTTACCTATGCCGTCAGAAAAAAAGATCATCATCATCATCATCATCATCATTATCACGTCTTTTATTATCCATTGTCAGACATAGACCTTCCCCGGGATTCGTCACATCTCTCTATCGTGGGCATCGCAGAGCCAATATTTTCTGAGCCTACCCAGTCTGTCTCATCATATCACATTCTGCCGGCCTTAGCTCTGCATTTGATCTTTGGAGATCCATGTTGTGGGTCGTGATGTCCGTCAGTTGTCTGCCATTCTTGCAACATGGCCTGCCCATTACCATTTGAGTTTCCTAATGGTTTCTATAATGTCTCAGACTCATGTTTTCCCCCAAATATGTTGTGCTGTCTTGTGACCTTTCGACGTGATATTGAGCATGATTCTCTTATGTGCACGTTGCATGGTTTGCAGGTCCGTCTCTTAGTTAGGTCCCATTATTTAGCTCCATTGGTGACTATTGGGAGGATGCATTGGTTGCATACCCTTCTTTTTGGGGCTAATGGGATTTTCTTATTCTTGAAGGTTGAGTTTGCTCTACCGAAGGTTTGCCATCCTAGAATGATTCTTCGCTTGATATCCTCTTCTTTTGAGGATTCCATGGAGATTCGCTGTCCTAGATAGATGTAGTGGTCTACTTCGTCCAGCTTTGCGTTTTCGATTTTGATTGTTGCATGTTTATTAAAAAGTTTCCATGATTTTGAACCTGTTAGCGGTTGCAAAGTTTACAAGGCCTTCGCCTCTCTCGTTCCGTTCTTCACATCCGAACTTACCGACGCAGCATTCATTTCCTTGTCCTAACTGTGCGTTGAAGTCTCCCAAAATGTCATTGAAGTATTTTCAGGCATTTTGGAGCAGGGATCTCGAGTCATCATAGGTCTATTTCCTCTCTGGTTGACTGCGATTAGGGAGTGTAGACTTGAATGATGTTCAGTTGAGTGTTCTGACGTTGTAGGTTCCAATGTATAGGTTTTTTTAAATGATGGTTTTGGTTTGGGGTCTGGGTTTGGGCAATCACTATTGGAGCACATCACCCCACCCTTGGCTAGTGATGTGGTTAAGCCTTTTGGGTCCAAGGATCCGACAGGAATGGTTATTTTCTTCGTATAGTGTTTGGGTAGTTGCTCTTGGAACACATTACCAACAGCCAGACATTGTGACAGGGATTTTTGGGACCAATGACCTTGCAGAAACAGCCGGTGTAATTTTGATTGTGCGAGCCATGGAAGCATTGGGCCGTGACGTGGTGGAGGTTCTGGTGGAACGGTCACAGCTGATGTCATTCAGAGTAGCCTGAGAGCCCAGTCAACCTTTATCATCCATTGTATCTGGGTAGATATGGCTGTTCGCAGCGCCGTGCGGAATTAAATTAGATAAAGAATTGGCAGACAAGCATTTTTTGTATCTAGTGGTTTAATAGCTATGAATTTCGGTCTTGACTACTCATATGGATCAAAGCATTGATACAAGAGGTAAGCTGGCCGAGGGGAACACAAATGCATTTAATTTCTTGTCAAGGTAGATATTTCTCTCCCTAGAGAATGAATTATTTTACAAGTCCTACAAGGTTTATTAATTCTTCTAGTAGTTAGGTCATATCTCTCCCTTATTTCAAAGTTTTCAACTCAGTAAGAGTTCATAGAGGTTGCACTTAAGTAAAAAGCATTTGTCGTTTATTCGTTTACTTTCAGCTTTTAATCGGTTGAAGCGAATTATAACTAAATTAAACTATTTTTCTTTTTGTTAAAATCTACGATGCATCCATCCAATTGGTCCATGAAAGGCACCCTAACCTACTATGATATTCTTTCAACGGCACCCACTGGGTCCTGGTCGAACGGGGTATCATATTTCATGAACTGGAGCCTTGTTTTGGCTCTTGACTTTTTAAAAATCACTATCTATTCGCTGTCGTCTTTTCATCATCATCTTCATCAGTATTGTATCCTCGGTCGTTGGACATAGACCGTCCCCAGGATTTGCAACACCTCTCAATCTTGGGCGTTGCGGAACCAATACTTTCTGTACTCGTCTGCTTCGTCTCTCCATCTTGTATCCTGCCAGCTTTGGTTACGCGCATGATCTCTGGGGATCCATGTTGTGTGTCGTAATGTCTATTGGTTGTCTACCATTCTTGCAACATGGCCAGCCCATTGCCATTGGAGTTTCCTAGTGGTTTCTATGATATATCAGACTCCTGTTTATTCCCTGATATACAGTGCTGTCTTGTGATTTCTCCATGTGAAGTTGAGTATGAGTAGGGTGCCTTTCACTCAAGCAAACAAACAAACGGCATTCGATCGAAGAAGTCACCGATTGAACAGTGGGGATGTAAGTCTTTGATGATTCTCCTCTCAACCACGCCTAGATATCACCCCGAACAAGCCATACACGATCCACTTTTTGTCTCACAATTGCAATTTAGTGCATGTGAAAACCGTCTGTTAAACTTTGAGGATGCGTTGTCAATAACGCCCAAATATCGATCAAACAGCGAAGAAATAAACAAATCAAATCCGGTCGAAGATGTCACCGGTGAAACATTGTAACAGTTGTTTGATAATTTTATTACTCGTGTCCACTCGTAAAGGTGACTGCGAATAACAAAGTTCAACCGACAACAGATCGACAGCCGACCAGCAATAAATCAACACGAGAATTAACACCAGGTTGTTCATTGTAAACCCACTTTCACTATCTTGCTCTCTCTATATTCAATGGATTCCGGTTAATATGATTTTGGACCCATTAATCGGCTTGCTCGATTAACCGAACCATGCAAATAGTTTTCTTTAGAAAATATTTGCTTCGTATAATAAATGAATTGTTTGAAGCAGTGACTGTAGCAAGAGATGCAATTTAACCGACTTGGATGATCCTATTAAAGGGAATCCAATTTAACTGAATCGGATTTGAATTTTATTACTGTTGTTTACATTTTGATTCTGAGATAGTATGTTGAATATTATAGTGGGCATCATCAACTATTTAAGCAGGGACCTCTTTCGGGGATTGGAAACAGTACAGGTATTTTATTATGACTTCAGCTAGCTGTGTTGATCGGATACAACCTCTCCTACTTTATTTATCTTAAATATCAATTTCGTATACTTGTATTTTCTTTTGTTTGACTTCCTCTCACCTAAAATTATATAGATAATTATATTCAGTTTTATTTTACTGCTATTTGGTTAGTGAATTGGATGTCTCGGATCGGTGGCAGGTTCGATTCCTACAGCACCCCCACTTTCTTTAATTGTCTATTCTATTTACGCTGTCTAGGCTAAGTGATACGTTAAGCGCGTAACGACGGGAGATCATTTCGATTGAGTGTTTCATTACAATATAACGCAATTTTGATATATATATATATATATATATATATATATATATATATATATATATATATATATATATATATATGCGTGTGTGTGTGTGTGTGTGTGTGACAAAAAATGTATATATAGCACTATAAAAACGACAAACATTTGTTTATTTTGATGCCTCTGTTTTATTTATCGCCAGGCTGAGCAACTGCACTCTAAGGGCTTTAAATTCGGTTATCTTGACGACAGGATCAACAAAAGGTAGGAGACACTGGCCAGCGAGGTAGTGTATACAAATCTAGAGCCCTTTTATTCAATTCTATGACATCTCTAAAGAATATCATTTGCTTTCCTGTATTGTTATATTTGGATAACTTATCATGCTGTTAGATACTAATATCCATTATGTATATGTATGTGTATGCGTGTGTGTGTATAAAGAAATCCGATGCGACAGAATGAACGATAAGTTGTGTTATATTATATAGAAACTTATTTGAAATGGCCTCCTGTCATTACACGGTTAATATATCACTCAATTCAGACAACGTAAATAGAATAAACATTCTGTCGGATAATGTTTATCCATTTCTCAAAACATAACTGTCGCGTTGAAAGAAGTGAATAAACTGAGAATGAACGAGATGAGAATTTGGGTTGTAAACAGTTATTTGGGCCTTTGCATTGGCAGCAGCTTTTTAGCTCAGTGGTGAGAGCATCATAACATCCGAGTGGCTACCCTATCGGTGGCAGGTTCGATTCCTGTAGCAGCCCGTATCTTAGATTGTTTATTTTATCTACGTGTAATGACCGTAGATCACTTCAAATAATTTTCTATAAAACATAATGCAATATATATATATATATATATATATATATATATATATATATATGATAGCTATATATCTATATACGTTGCATTATATATATATACATATATATATGCTATGCTATATATATATGTATGCTAGCTGCTTCAGAGTAGCATTGCTCTTAACATTGAGCTAAAGAGCCGCCGGTAATGCGAAGGCCTAAATAACTGTTTTAACTGCAAATTCTCATTTTTTGCTTATTCACGGTCTATATCTACTCAATTAGTTTCTTTCAACGTGACAATTATGCTACTGAGAAATTGATATATGACCCGACAGAATGATTATAAATGTATTGTATTATATTGAACTTATATTTGAATCATTTCCCGTTATTACACAGCGAATGTATCATTTGGCCTACACAACGTACTATTCAAGTGACACACATACAAATATATATATATATATATATATATATATATATATATAGTCGAGAAACCATTACAGCTTTCAACACTAAACATTAAAATACTTTTCCAAAAAAATTTTTGTGTCACTGCTGTCAGCTATTTTCTAACATCTGTTAACGCAATTTATATGATTTTCTTCCGTGTTTTTTCCTTCTCTGTTTCACATATACTTTATGATTATGATACGATGTATACATATTATCTTGTTGGAATCATCAATTGTTTACCATGTAACGGTTTCGGGGATTTTAAAACCAAAATAGTTGTATGAACATGGCACCCCAGCAGTGTTGATAAAATACCACTTTTCTTTCTCATTAAAGTGTTTATGTTATTCATACACACACACACACACATATATATATATATATATATATATATAGTATATGTGGTACAAATCAGGCTAGCAGTATAACATAATACAATAATATATCAATAATATAAAGCCACTTCTGAAATGTAATGGATTTATTTCATAGAGTGCTCGATACATACAACATTTTACTCATGAAGTTAAGTTGTTTTAGTGTAGAGCTGGAAATAAATAGAAGAATGTGGATTCGCTACACAAACTAGCTCATATTTTATCTCATCAGGCGAGATTCGCCTGATAGGGCCCGAAGAGGGCAGAAACATGATCTAGTTTGTGTAGCGAATCCACATTCTACTATATATATATTGTTAATTTATCGACTTTCCATAATTTTAAGGTTATCCTTATAATCATGTTATTGTTTTTAAAGCTTTTGTTATGACAATTCCTCTCTCCTCTTTTTTATTCTGTATTGTATTTTGTATTAGATCTGTTTTGTTCACATTCTATGAGTCCGTTACCCAAGATTAAAAACAGGTGATAATAAACAGAAGTTTTGATACTGAATATGTTGATCTGTAGTCTAACGCTTAGTTACAAGCTAAATTGGATCCGATGTTTTCACGGTATAATGTTTGATCTATGTGATTGACATTTAGAACTGGATTAAACACATTGATATTGAAGGTGGTCTAGTTAAAAAGTTTTTTAAAAATGTGTAAAATGTTCTAGTTTTATTTTTTGTTTTGTTTTTTTTTCCATCATTAGGGCAGCAGATCAACCTTTAAGAAAAAAAAATCCTATTTGTTTTGAAAAGAAGGGTCTACAACCAATGTATCCTTGAGATAGTCACCTATGGAGCTGAAACATTGAAACTAACCAAAAGATTGACCCTCAAAGTGAGAGCCATGCAACGTGCGCATGAAAGAATCATGCTCAACCTCACATGGGGAAATCACGAAAACAGCACAGTATATTAGAGGAAAAATAGGAATCAGGGATATCATAGAATCCACTAGAAAAAACAAATGGCAATGGGTTGGTCAAGTTGCAAGAATGGTAGACAACCTATTGACATCACAACATTGATACCCAGAGATCATATACGAAACTCTGGCAGGCAAAATATAAGATGGCGTTACGAAACAGACAAGTTCAGAAAATATTAGTTCCGGGACGCCCGTGATTGAGAGGTGTGGCGAATCCTGGGAAAGGTCTATGTCCGATAACGGTCGCTATAAGGCTGCTGATTAAGATAATGGGACATTAGACACATTGATGTACCTCCGTTGCTTCTCCTCTACCAGTCTCCCACCTCTCGCCAACAGTGTTACTTCCTTTTACACTTTATCTTTCTGTGATTATCTCAGCTTCTGCGGTAAGCGACTTTTCTCAACGCGGTATACTGAGGAAGCCGCTGAGTGCAGAATCAGATGTTAACATGATAAACTAGACAGATAGGCCTGTTGAGCCTTTGATTAACATCTTCTAGAAATACAGTTCTCAGTCTCTCAACCCAAACACCTGGAACCAGTCTATGTTCCCTCCAATGTTATCAATTTTCTTTCCCTTGACAAATCTCTGTGTGCCCTGATGGCCTTCGCAGATGCGAACTTGAAATTGTTTCGGTATAATTTCGACGCAGCCCATCTGCCAACTCTAATGAAACTATTGACGTGTTTTAATGAAAGTAGAAAATATCATATTTACATGAGATTTTATTCTATTTTGCACAATTTTGTTCAGTCTGTTGATCCATTCGATAAAATATCGGTGAGTATTCTAGAAAATCAGGGAACCAAGAGATTATTTTCGATACGTATGTTTAATAAAAAAAAACGCTTGTGTGGCCTCATACGCACAACTTAGTGGGAAGATGAACCAGAAACGTTTTGGAATCCTGAATTATCCGGATTATATATATATATATATATATATATATATATATATATATATATAAAGCAGATGTCCGAGCTGTGTGTAAGGGTCTGCTGCCACTTTAGAGGAGTGACCCAACTGTGACTACCCATGTTAGTATGCGTGTATGCGTCTTATAGACCGCAAAAGGCT
This sequence comes from Thysanoteuthis rhombus, assembly GCA_963457665.1. Classification (NCBI taxonomy): domain Eukaryota; kingdom Metazoa; phylum Mollusca; class Cephalopoda; order Oegopsida; family Thysanoteuthidae; genus Thysanoteuthis; species Thysanoteuthis major. The sequence continues at coordinate 62,560,315 of OY735203.1, read as the reverse complement.
GTAATGTAGGGATTTGCGAATTTGTCTAAAAGTGCAATTTGACCCCTGGACTAACATAGGAAAAGTGAGGCTAATTTCGACCTCTGAAATGGAAGAAAAAATTTCCCCCCTCGACTTTGACTCCTGAAAGTAAAAGAAAATTACCCCTCAATTTGGACACATAAAAGTATGTGTGCGTGGGTGGGTGAAATTCCCCTTCCATTTTCGCTCCAAAAAGAGAAAGAATCCCCCTTCAATTTTGAGTTTTAAAAGTGGAATAAAATACCACCTCCCTCGATTTTGACTGGTCTAAGTGGAAAATAGTGATAGCAAAAAATATTTAGTAATTCGTTTTATGAATGAAAAGATTCTCTCTCGTGATTGGTGAACTGAACTCACCATGGAAAAAAATAATTGATTCAAATTCATTACTATTAGCGACACCGTGAGAAATATAATCTGTGTCTCTATCCACCCCTTCTCTCTCACCCTTTCTCTCCTAGCTTTTCTCTCTTTTTATTTCTTTCTTTCGATATCTTTCTTTCTCCCTCTCCCGTCCTCCTGCTCCTGGATTGTGACCTCTAAAAGTGAAAAAGAAAAAAAAACTGGAAAAAGAGAAAGATAAAAGAGAAAAAGTGAAAATAAATCCCCTCTCCGATTTCGTCTCCTTGAAAAAAAATCCCCCAAGGTTTCGCCCCCTCCTCCGTGCAATCGACATTACTTCTGGTCCCCAAATTTCGTGTTTTGGAAAAATGTACCTTAATCGAACTACATCAAAACATAAACCAAATAAGCACTATGAAATGTGTTCAAGATGTAATCGCTTCTTTCGCATGTTATTCTCCGAGGATTGAGTTGAGAAAAAGAAAAAAATCATATATATTCTTGTAATAAGTCATCATAAAGTAGTTTCACCATTGATGAATGATCATATAAATAGACTCCCACCTGATTTGAACTCTCCCCCCATAAACATATTTTGATAGGCGGTTTCCAAAAATTAATTTCCTAAAAAAGCACTTCCGCGGGATCAAATCCAGACCAACAAAAAATCTTGTGTATTCATATCAAGTAGTTTTCGTGGTTGACGAGTGCATACGGATAGACTGACTTATGGCGAATAACAATATATATATATATATATATATATATATATATATATATATATATATATATATACACACATATATATATATATATTCATCCCCAGTATATGTGGTACAAATCAGGCCAGCAGTATAACATAATATAATAATATATCAATAATATAAAGCCACTCCTGAAATGTAATGGATTTATTTCATAGAGCGCTCAATACATACAACTTTTTACTCATGAAGTTGAGTTGTTTTAGGGTAGAGCTGGAAACAAATAGTAGAATGTGGATTTGCTACACAAGCTAACTCATGTTTCTGCACTCTTCGGGCCTCATCAGGCGAATCTTATATATATATAAGCCCTATTTTCTTCACTTCTTTATTCTATTCACGTTGTCTAGGCTGAGTGATACATTAACCGTGTAAAATAAGTTCCTATATAATATAACGCGTTTCTTAATCATTCTGTCAGATCATAGATGTACATTTCTTTATATATATATATATATATATATATATATATATATATATATATATATATATATATATATATATATATATATATATATATATATATATATAATGTTTGTGTGTGGGTGCATTCTTTGCAAGTAGTTAAGTGTGTAATAGAGCAATTCAAATCGTTCCCCTTCAATGCTTTATCTCTAACCTTGATCTGTAATTCAATCAATAATAAAAAAAACGAACTATTTATTGTTCTCTAAACGGAACATAGTTTATTGCTTTATTCCATGAATAATTCCACAATAAAAGCGGTCTCTAGCCGACCATGCCACAGCAAATGATTTTTCCCTCACCCCATCCCCGCATAACTGACATTCTATTTAATGTTGAAAAAAATGTCTTTCATCTGAACAGTGCGAATAAAAAATTCTACTCGTGTTTGCTTTGTTGTATGGTTTTCCCCGCGTTCAAGATGCTGCTTATAACTAATTGGAAACTAATTAGAAAGTTCCTTATTCTCAATGATCTTCGTTAGCGAATTTTATTTTTGTACCAGTGAATGCTCTCTGCTTTTCTAAAGGTATATCCATTGCTATGTACCGTGTCAGTATGTTCACGCTTTAATTAGAAGGTCAGGTATTGTTAACTGTAATTTATGTGTTCATTTTGGGTGAAGAAAACCGAAATGCTCACACCAGCAGGAGTAGTGGTAGTTGTAGTTATTATCAGCAGCCGGCGACCGAACATACGTACACATGAACCAGAATAGCATTTTGCTTTGGTGTGTTCGTTGTAGCTCCTTCCTCACTCCCTTTCTGTTGTCACAGACAGACAGGCAGCACGCAAATTATATTATAGATGAGTTGTCATGATTGGCGTCTTCAATGCAAAAAATCAATAATTGTAGTTTTTTTTTTTTGGGGGGGGGAGGGAGTTCTGAACGGGGCCCCTTTTTGTGTGTGGGGAGGATTTTGTTTAGTTGTATCCTGCGTCCATCGCAGAGGTTGAATTGATGACTCTTTTAGCCGATATTTCATCTAACAAGAACATTTTAGCGCTGAAAGGATTCCCCTGTGTATGTCATCATCATCATCATCATCATCATCATCGTCACAGCCATTTAATGTCCACTGTTTGACATATGCTGGTTTGTTTGTTTTCGTTTTTGAGTGTCAGGATGCCAAAACATTCCGAACTTATCCAGATCATTACGCCCTCTTACGTTTTGCCGGCCAAAGTTTCGTTCATGCTCTCCATGATGCGAGCTGTAATGTCCAACAGTTATCTTATATCCTTGCAACGTGGCCTACTCTCTTTTCTCGGATGTATTTTACTCTTTCGTGATCTTTCTATGTGATGTTTAGCAAGATTTATTCATCCCAATCTTCATTGTCATCATCATCATTCTTTTGACTCGCCTCGTCGGACATTGAGGTTTCCCCAAGATTCGCCAGGTCTCTCGATCGTGGGCGTCGCGGCGTCACTATCTCCTGGACCTGTCTAAATCGTCACCCCATCTTATTTTTTATCGGCCACAACACAATCTCGCATATGATCGCAGGGGATCCACCTTGTGAGTCGTGATTTCCATCGGTTGTTTAGTATTTTTACAACATAGCCTGCCCATCGCCATTTAAGTTTTGTGCCGGACTTTATGATATCTCTGACTCCAGTCTCTTCTCTGATATACTGTGCTGTCTAACGATCTTTCCATGTGATGTTAAACATGATCTTCTCTTGTTCGCGATACTAAAAACTATGAACTTTTGGTGGTTGTAGCTCGAAGCGGCCTGGGATTAAAGGATGACACAGGGGCGGGTTGATATTTGGGAAATTATAGTAACATTAGCGATCATTTGAACATACAAATACACACAAACAAATACAACATCAGAAAATATCATCATATTATGAACACATTACAAAGTAAGTGGACAAAAATGCCTTAGCATCTATGCCTATGTACTTATGCCTGTACGTAGGTTTTTCGAATGAAAATTAGATTTTATGTGCCTACAATGCAGAGAGGTCACTGTAAATTGAGTCCTCACCCTCTCTTTAGCCCATGATTCACCCCTCTACAAAATGACATTCATTGAGAACCTTTGGAGATATTGTAAGGACAAACTTGAGTGAATTCATAAAATGTATGGGAAAAAAATGAAAAAATATCTCAATCGAAAAAGATCCTGGTTCTTACCCAAAATCAAACCAATACTTCTTCACTCCAAACTTTCCCAAAAATTTAATTGAAATTCACCGTGAACCCTTGGTTATAACTACGATGCAGGAGAGGTTATCGTAAAAAAAAAAAACACGAAAAAACTCTGAACCCCGTAAAATTTAATCGATTCTCTCTTACCCCATAGGCAACGCTTCCACAAAATGTACTTGAAATTTATCGGGAACTCTCCAAGGTATATGTGTGGGAAAACAGACACAGGTGACAGTGTATTACCACATCCAACTCCGTTGGCAGGGGTAAAGTAAACATTTTATTTTCCCTCACATATTCTCTCCGTCTTTCTATTTGCTACCTCATCTGTAAATGATATATCTCGAAAGTTAAGGTCAAAAATTCTTTGAACCTTTTTTTTAACCACACTCTTCATTATGAGTAATTTTTGTGCGGAGATAATAATGTATATACGAGTTTAGAAAATAAATCAGTTGACAAAAGGCTGAAAAGTGCAACAGTTAATGAGTGGTTAAGTGACTTGAATTTTCATTAACAGTCATTAACAATCAGTGCATATTTCCAAAAGAATTACTGGAATTTTTTTCTATGCTTTGTTCGAATTTGTCTTGTGTACACAAGCACTAGCTATATCATCAATCGGTTGCACAAGGCCACATAGCCCTGAATACACAACCCCTCTGCAATCCCATTAAAAGTGACCCAGAGGTATTTGTAGGATTTTCAGCAAGGTAGGGTCCAAATTGGATTTTTTTTATACATAACTAAATAGGTACGTGAAAAAAAGAAAAAAATCCCAACATTGAAAACAAGAAAGTAAAATCTGACCCGGTATTCTTAACTTACTTTTTAGATGTAACTTTTTAGCACAAGAATTAGCCAAAGAGTTAAGAGAGGAAATCGAAGAAATGTACCTCACAGAAATCAAATGAATAAATAAAAATTATGAAGATTGAGATGGAAAACGAATTAGTTTTTTTTTCCAATTCTTTTTCTTGACATTTTTATTTATAGAAAATTCTTTTTCCAGATATATAAAAAAAATGTTATTGAGCTTTGTCTGAGCAGGTTGGAGATGTCCGAGCCGCTTGGACCAGCACCCATTGAATCGTGTTGTAAAATGCTGCATAGCACTCCATAAAGCCGTATTATGTACACCCGGTAAGCTTTTAGTATACATCGTACACTGAAAATCTTGTAAATTTACACTTTGAATTTCAATGATATAACATTCATTTCTCTAACGGACTGCTATAAAAAAAATATTTCAAAATTAAGTTCTGTAGTAAATTTTGCGTTCCCCTTCTCCCTTCTAACTTTGGTAAGCATTGAAGTATATTTTAAACATTTACCTACCTTGCCGACTGCCTTTGCCGAGAACCGTCAAACTTCTCTGCTATATATACATATACATATATATATATACATATACATATATATATATATACATATACATATATATATATATATATATATGTATACGCAGCAGTAGCAGCAACTGCTCCTACTTCTTGGACCAATGATAAAACTACCACGATCTCTGCAACGAATACGTACTACTATTATCACTACTACTACTATTACTACTACAATGGCAACTTAAATCACTACGGCTATAAACGAAAAACTTTATTGCGGTGGCTCTTGAACTCTGTGCATTAGGCAATCTGACAGGGGGGGGGGGCTGCAAACAAACAAACTTTTTCTTTGTATAATTGCGTTTGCATCTCGTTTGTAATTACATATTTTTGCGAATCTGTTTTTTTGTACCGACTTGATATAATGAGAATATTCTAAAAATCGGCTTGACGATCAACGTGATATCTCGGCGAACTTCGCTGATAAACTTACCGAAAATCAACAACTTGTCAAAATTATATAGAATTTAATTTTATCGTAAGAATCTTCGTGTCATTAATACGAAAAAATACAGGAGAAATAAGTGAGGTGAAAGTTATTCATGTACCTCTCATAGGCCCGGGGATATGTTTGGAATTACCGATAACGTAAACAAAAAGTTTGCAGTAGCAATTAGCTAAGGAAAAGTCTCCGAAGTTTTGACACGCAAAAAAAAACACCTACATTTTTGAAAATCACAAAAAGTCAATTAACTACTTACCAATAAAAATTTCCAGCACTTATATCATAAAGGGCAAAATATACTTCAAATAGGTTCCTCTTCCAAATTTTCGAAAATAAATATTTTTTCCTTGTGATCACTTCAAATCATTTGATGATTTAGTATATTTCCGGCCAGATGTCACACATTATCCTTGTATATGTAAAATCCAAGTCCATAAAATTATCAATTCTGTCTATCTTTTGGGGGAAAAAAAGTTCAGGGCTGTTCTGTAAAAAGTGTAAGTCAGGAATTCAAATAACTGGAAAATAAGATGAAAGTATTGCTCTTATTGGCAACGTATTTCTCAATCTATCAACTTGGAATTTATGGTTATTATTCGAAGGAAGAGGAAAATCTTGAGATTTGATTTTTATTTTTAAGGGATTTTTCTTCTTTTTTTTTTCAAATTTTTGTTTTATTCTTTCACTTGGAGGTCACCAATGAGATTTTATGATAATAATGTAACCAAGGCGGGGAATAAAATTTGAAAAATATTACTGGAAGTATTTTTTTTTAATTGTTTTTGGCCGGGCATTTTCTACGGAAGATCATAATTGTGCAATTGTCATTTTTGTATAATCACTATTCATTAATCACTAAGAATATAATTTTTTCTGGTACACGCATCAAAAACAATTTTGAAAATGGTGGCTTTCATGATAACAATTCCGGGGTACCACAGTGTAAAGAAGAAACATAGTGAAAACTAAAAAAAAAAAAAAAAACAAAAAAAAAACATACTGAAATTGAAAAATAAAAATGGATAGTTCAAAATGTTCGAAATTGTTACGAGTACTGCCTAAGGCACTTGTCCCAGGACATCATCCCTTTTGATTTTTTGACAAATCTATCTCGCACTTCATTGACATATCGTTGACTCTTGGATCAGAGGTTACCCCCGACCAACAGAAAAAAAGGCATTTGTCGTTGTTTATTCACGGAAAAAGTCGTGAATTCCTGCACTTGTTCAGTAATGATGAAAGTATCTATTTCTAGTTTCTTTAAATTCATAAGAATATTTCTTTATTTTTAGTATTATTTTTTCAATTACTGACTTTTTATTCTAAATTTTAAATATCCTAAATAACGCCAAAATGGGTGTTTTTGCTGTTTAAAACTTAATATTGACTTAGTGTACTCCATCATCATCATCAGCATCAGCAGCAGTAGCAGCATCATCATCATCATCATCATCATCAGTATTTCATGAATTTGTCTTGTTCATCTCTCCATCTTGTGTTCTGTCGGCCTCAGTTTCTCATGTGATCTCTGGGGATCCATGTTGTGAGTCGTAATGTCCATCGGTTGTCTTTCATTCTTGCAACATGGCCTGCCCATTGCCATTTGAGTTTTTAAAAAAAATAGTTTCTATGATGTCCCTGACTCCCGTTTTCTTCCTGATATACTGTGCTGTCTATTGATCTCTCTTTGTAAGGTTGAGCATGATTCTCTCATATGCAGGTTGCATGCTTCTCAGTTACTGCGTCGAAAATCTGATACTTTTGAATAGAGAAATATTTTGACTTTATTCTTTCTACCGAAAAAAAAGAGAAACAAAAAAAAAACTTCACATTTTTAAAAAAATTAATTGCGTTTTTAAAATGGGATGTCAACGTACCACAGAAATGCCTACGTTCGGGTAGCCCTTAGCAACAAAATAACAAGAATGTGAATCCAGAGAAAGCAATATCAGACAGGATAGTTTTTAGTATCAGTAGGTCCACATCAGCAGTATAGTTAAATCGCAAATATACCTTCTGATTGTTTTTAGGAGTGGAAAATTTGTCTATAACAAGGGTTAAACCTTCGTTTCGCTGCGTTAGCTCGTCAGATACACAGTCCAATTAAGCCTGCTTATTATTCATATACCGTACAAAATGACTATCTTTTGATTTGAAATGTGACAGTTGGATTAAATTGTAATTATTCACCTTACAATACATTATATGCTAGTGACTACCACTTTATCTAATGTTTGTGTAAACACAAAGAGCGTGAAAACCTTTAAATAAGCGTTAAAACAAAAGCTGTTACTTGTAATGTAATGTGGGAGTTATCCCTGTTGGAAAGTCAACTGTTTACGGGAATTATGGTTGTGGACAGTTCTAGTTGTTTTCGTCGAGGAATGGGTCGCACCAAGATGTAGCAGACGGTGGATTTTGTTTCCACGTGGTTTGGTGTTAGCGCCGACGTCACTGGAGGAGTTAATGAAGAAAGGGAGATGTATGAAGAGAATGCGCGCCGAGTACAAATATGATCGCTGATATCAAATGGAGTAAGAAGATACGTACAAATATTTAGATGTGAAACATGGGAGATACGCTTCATGCATAAATAAAGAATGTAAATAAAAATACATGAAATGGAAACATCAATACATTCGATTGTGCAAAGAAGAAAAGGTGTTGTAGGTTTAGGTTATTTCTAGGCGTAAAAACGATTACCGGAAAGAATAAGAATTTAAGGGACACGTGGCATAAAGGATTTAATGTCGTTTCGTCTACCTATCGAATGGAGCCTAATAGGTCGTGCCTATCATAGTGAGTGTTATAGTTGACCAAGCTAGATTAGAGAAAGGATAAATGCAAGAAGGGGCCATAGGGGCGAAAACAATGAATACAGCGTTTGCGTTGTCGCCCAAAAGTAGTAGTTGCAGTGTATGCATTTGATAGCTATGAAGTTTTTACGAATACTCACATCGAGGAAAACAAGTGACGAGACAATATATATATATATATATATATATATATATATATATATATATATATATATATATAGCAACAGTCAATGAATAGAGACTACGCCGGTCGCGAGTTTAGAGAGGGGTAAAGGAAGATAACCGGTCGAGATGCCGGGGCCAAATAAGCGAGAGAGGCAGGGTGAAGTTAACCGGCTCCAAAGCTGGGGTTAATAGGTTGGAATTTAACCGGTTCGATGACTGGGGCAAAGTGGCATTCGACTACTAGCGTTCAGGGTACGTTTTAGATATCTAAACGTACTAAAAGAAGGACTTAGTATCTAACTATTGACTAAAAAATATAGGGGTCGCTACAGTAATCTGAGTATTCACACCTCAGATCAGCGTTTACCAACCGCGGTTCCCCGGTATACTAGGGTTCCGGAAGAAGTCGCTAGGGATTCCGCGAGATGTAGTGATAAATAGGCTAATTATATGCAACTGCATTTTTAGTCATTTTCGTATTTAATTCTATATTCGTAATTTTATGATATACACATATATTATATTTGAAACCCAAGTCCGAAATGTCATTAATCGGAAAATTCTTCTAAAAAAAACTGCCATAAGACTGATATATTCTCTTGTTTTGAAAGGTGTGTGGTTGCTTTTTATTATTAACATTCATTGTAGACTTTATGGGTGTGAAAAATATTTCAACAAAAATTTATTTCAAAGATTTTTTTTATCAAAAACCTATGAATAAATGTTTTTGTTTTTTTTAATATTTCAAAATTCTTTGTTCTTCATGGTTACTTTACAAACATTATTATTGAAAAAAAAAACTGTGTTTTAACGATCGGGAATTAAGAAGTTTTTAAAAAATCAAATGATTCGGAGATTTTTCAAGGGAATTATTTCATTTTTAAATCAAACAGAGCTGTTGTACTTTCAAAATGTACGGTGGCCCAGGATGCGATAACTGGATTACCTCCTTTGATAGCCTTTTGTTTTTGTTTTGTCAAAAGACGTAGATTTGTCCCTTTTAAAGGAAGTAGATAAAAAATTCTCACATATATTTTGCTTATTAATTGTGGTAACAGACCGTATAGACTTAGAAAATCTGTCTGTCTGTTTAATACTAAAAGTCTGATTCCGTTTACATGTGTGCGGCCTCGAAGCAATCAAAAAGGTACATTGTTAGTAAGAATTAATGTACCCCTATAAAACAGTTTTAATCTCTTATTAGGGCCAAAGGTCCCGTTCAAGCCTTGCGCAAGAACTACCGGGAAATTCTACCTGTAGGAAGGATTTTCAATTAGTAATAATAAATCATTCAGCGAGAGCTATTGATAAATGACTATCTGAACCCGTGGAAATTCCATGGATGTTGACAACTAAGGTTATCCATTATTTCACATTTCTGTTCGTCTCTGGTACTTGGCCTATATCATCTCATCTCCCCCCCCCCACAATCCTGCCAACCCATATTTTTATCTAAATAGTTACTTATAGAAAAATTCATCTACCTCCTCAGTAAACTAACCCCCCTTTGACCTTTTCTTTTCAGTCCCTCTCTTCCTATCATCTTATTTAGCCATCTAACCTTTTCATTGTGTTATAACTGATCAAGTAAAATAATATTATGGATTATATCTCTGGTTACATTAAATCCACAAATATGCAAATATGATCAGCGTCCCTTATCATTTTCTATGGCCTGGGACGAAAAAGCTTGCGAGCAACTGCATAAGAGGAAAGAGCAAAGAGTATTTTACTTTTGAGACGATCATTGATTTTCAGTCTGAAGTTTAAGAAATAATGGTCAGTTACTTTTAACACAAAAAATGGCATAACTAAAGAAATGATTTATTAGGTGTATTGGCTTTCATTTATTTGTTCACAATAGCTCAATCCTCACATCGTGAACAGCATTTTTTTTTAGTGTGCAGCTGTGCTACTTGAAGGAAACAATGGTTGCAAAACATGTCCTTTTACTTCTGCCAGTTAAGCCGAAAAATGTACATGAATTTACACATGTCTGTCTATATGTACACACAATATCCCAAAGATTTTCAATGACTTTCTATGACGTTCTGTGAAACGGCATGGGCTTTGAGAGAATTGGTTGGATTTTTAGGAGAATCTAGGATTTTTTCAAATTACCTCTCTCGCATCGTAGCTGTATATCCACACAATATCTCAAAAGTTTTCAATACGTTTCGATGAAAATTTTAAGAAGGGTAGGCCATGAGGTAAGGAAGAATTGGTTAAAATTTGGGGCCGGTGCAGGAATTCTTTTTACACTAAACTCCTCAGCATCGTAGTTATGTATGAATTGATTTTCCTTCATCTATTAGTTTGTGAAGCAGAGATTATGTGTCCTCTGAGTGCTTTTCAGTTTTATCATTTGTGTCAACAAACAATGCTTCTTTTTCAAATGGATTTTTTTCTAGGAAAGGGTGGCTTCATGTAACAATGAAATTGAAGAAAAATTTCGACTGCATCGAACATTTAATTAATGGAACCATGTATATCTTCGAAGATGCTCCTAAAAGTTACAATTATTGATATCATTCAGATTCAATTTACAGGAAATTAATAGTCTGCTTGTGAAAAAAAAACCTTACGTGAAAAAAAAAATTTCTAAAACAGCTACTATAGTGAATCCGTGCTAAACGGAGCAACGTTAAGCAGGGTACTACTGCATTTGATGATTTAAAATTGGTTGATATTCCAAATATCGACGCCATGATGACTGGGTGGGATAGAAGAGAGATTTGGATGGGAGCAACATTTTGGAAAAAGATTCCAGAGCGAACACATAACTCACCAACAAGCTGGCTTGCAGGCGGTTATTCGTCCAACTACGTATGGGTAGGAATTTTGTCGAAGAAAAAATCGTGGAAATTCCACAGATGAAGGCAAGAAAGTTAATTTATTATTCTGTACCTCTAATCGTCGCTCACTTTATATCTGTGTATTTCCATCATCTGTCTTATTCCATCCAATCTCTCTTACCGATCTATGATTCTGTGATGGATCCAGGAATTGTTTTTATTCCACTTTCCAAATGATTTATGTGTTCCCTCATGTTTGTCCGCACAATATCTCCAATGAATTTAAATTACATTTTGTGGAATGATTGGTCATGGACTAAAATATTGGAATTTATCCAGGATTTTTTTTTCACTGTTATCTTCCCTGAATTCTAGCTATATATGAACAGATTTCTCTTCTGTTTTTAATTGATGGATTGTGTTGGCGGAGGTATCGTGCTCACCGAATGCATTCTAGTTTGTATCAAACGTGCAACACTTTTGTTAAAGTAGCTTTTTCGGGGAAATGGTTGCTTCTTGTAACAAAATGTTTGAATGTATCGAACATTCAATTGATGGAACCACGCATAGAATGTTCAAAGGCGCACCTAAAAAGTTACAATGATTGTTATTGTTCAGATTCATCTTATCAAAAATTAGCAGTCTTTGCTTGAGAAAGAACATCCCATGTGTAAGATGGATATTTTTAAAAGTGCACTATGGTGAGCCAGCGCTAGATGGAGCAATATCAATCGATGTATCATTGTATTTTACAGTTGGAAAAGAGGAATGATCCCTAAAAAACAATTCTTGTTGGCCAACGATCAATGTCGTATTCACAAATGGGCTTAACCAGATACAATCAGGGTCTCCAGATCTAAGGAGGGCATCAGCATGCTAATCCCTCCCCACCCCCGAAAAATGACCATTTGAAAAATCAGGCTTCTCTCCTGTATTTCTTCCATTGCAGTGGACTCACCTTCTTGTCCTATTTTGTATTTGTTCCTTAGTCTTGCACATGATATATTCATGTCTGGTGCATTTTCAGTAGTCTCCGATCTCTCTGTAGTTGAGAGATTTGTTTTCCTAATCTTATTTCCCCGGTGGACTTTTTGATGCTACTGTTCGAAGTTTTTCCTTGTGTTGTAGAAAGGTCCGTTACCATTTTTGCGTCAGAGTAGATCAGGATATTGAGCCCTGTTACATCGTTAGTTTCAATATGCCGTAAAAAGTAGTTCAGCGGACTCTTTTACTTTTTTTCCGGTCCTAGCCCCAGAGAGATGGCAGCTTTTTCTCCTCTTCTTGCAACATTTCTTTTAGGAAAAAAAATGTGTAAATGGGTTTTTTTTTCTTCTTCCGTTGGGGTGCCGATGTTTCTTTTCAACATGGCTTTGGTCCTATTTTTTTCATTTGTTTGAATTTGTTTTCGTTTCGTCGTTTACTATGTTGGCTGTGTTGGGGGTTCCTCTCTGGGCAAGCCGTATTCTTTTTCTATTTTATTGTGGATTTCCTGTGGTTTTATCTCCGTGAACCATTTATTTTTCAGGGTTTGTTTCACTTGATCAGCCAGGCGCTGATGTGATGCCTCAACAGTGGATTTTTCCCTCCATATTCTGAGCATGCATTCTCTATAGCACTACTCAGATGGTTTTCTTTTAAAGTAGCAATCCACTACTAGTTTGTTGTCCTCTTTCGTCCATTTTCCCTTATTATTCTGGCCTACAGCTGCTCAGTGATGGTTGTGTCCATTCTGATTGCCATCAAGGGAGCATGAGCTGTGTCATGCAATGGAAATTCCATGGGTGTACACAATCAAGATTATTCATCATTCCATGTCTATGCTCGTCTGTCATCCTGTGACTATATCTTCATATTTTTTCCCTTATCCCTTCCAATCTTCGTTACCGATCCATGATTTGAGGGTAGATCCATGAATTGTTTTTGATTGAGAGATATTTTTCCATTTTTTAACACACCCATGTATTCACTCATGGCTGTTCACACACTACCTCTGAAAGTTCTCAAAGAATTTCAATTAAATTTTGGGGAAGGATGAGCCGTGGGCTATAGAAGAAGTAGTCGATTTCGTCCATGGTTCCTCCAAGTCTATTTTCTATTGGGTTACTTCTTAGAAGTTGTGTTCCATTACCTCATTCTACCCGAACGCTGAAGTCTCTCATGATGATGGTTAACTATTTTTGGAGTATAGAGTTCGTAAAAGTTGTCTACTCCCTCCATGGTTTACTGTGAAGAGTGAGTGCTGACTTGAATGATGTTCAGTTTTTACTTCTTTGGGAGCTGTGCAATAAGACTGGCTACGTGATCTGAAATAGTTTCGAATCCTACAACATTATCTTTGAACTTTATAAACAAGAAAAAAAAAATCTAAATGAATGTACAATTTGATGTTTTCGATTTCATTTCCAAGATCAGATAGGTGCTTGTTGGTGGAGAGTGTTCTGACAATGTAGGTGCCACAATATACTGTTGTTTTCTTGGTTACTTTCTTGCGGTTGTCCCCGTGTTTGGGTAGTCGTACTCGGAGCATATCACCATCACCCAAATCAAGTAATGCAACTTTTGAAACCGTTGACTAAGCAGGAACGGACAGTATATTTTTGATCGTGCGAACGATTGTGATTGTTATTGTTCAGAATTCAAAAGTATCTCAGATCGTGCAGCCAGTTTCAATTCTCAAAAAAAAAAAATGTGACGTAAGAATGCGTTCGTTAATCCAAAAGGCCGGACATTTATTTTTTTACGTACCCCATATTACGAATATCATGAAAGCTTTACATTTTTTAAAATCAATCTGAAACAAATAGATTTGTAACAGAAATAAATGTTGCCGAAGGCTGTGAACAAAATTCTGTTAACAAAGTTGCAGTGGTCTCTAAACCCGTGCTTGCCAACTTGACTGGTTATGCTTTCTATAAAATCCTGAATGTAGGCTACCCGCTGAAACGTTGAAATATGTATGCATTTTCTCTCTCTCTCTCTCTCTCTCTCTCTCTCTCTCTCTCTCTCTCTCTCTCTCTACTTTATTGGTTGAGTCCCCCAGTTCATTTTTGATTGAGCCACGCCAAGACAATTTATATCTCTAGATCCACAGCTGTGGCATTCCAACAGATTACAAGACAGCATCGAATGTCTTATTAAAAATCAGCCATAAATGGGTGTATTGCGTCTGGGTAGATGATTCAAAAAGATGTTGTGTTATCTTTTCAAGTAATTTGGCTCATATCGAAGTGATTTGCAACTTTCAAGAACAAAAATATCCTACTAGTCTTAAAAATGAGGGATATACAACCAATGCATCATCCCTATAGTCACCTATGGAGCTGAAACATGGAACCTAACCAAAAGAATGACCCTCAAACTGACAATCATGCAGGAGAGAATCATGCTCAACCTCAATCGAAGAGAGTATAAGACAGCCCAGTATATTAGAGAAAAACAGAATTCCGAGATATCATAGAATCCACCAGAAAACTCAAACGGCAATGGGCTAGACATGTTGCAAGAATGTCAGGCAAATGCTCGACATAATGACTTACAACATAGATTCCAGAGATCATATGCGAAATCGTGGCAGACAGAAAGTAAAATGGTGTGAGGAAGTACTGGCTCTGCGACGCCCATGATAGAGACGTCTGGCAAATCTTGAGGAAGGTCTATGTCCAACGACAGATACTGAAAGACTGCTGCTGCTGATAATGATGATGAATAATACAGTTGACTAATCTTATCCTCTTCTTTGTAAATAGGTATAACTTGCACTTTTAAAAAACTAGATGGTGTATCACCGGTTTGTAGTATTTTAGTATATATGGCCCCCATTATGTGGGTAATTTACTGTAAAGTTTTTTATAAGGTAGGAGATTCGTTGTCTGGGTCGGGTTACCTCTTAGTAACTTAAATTGATTTAATAAAAACATATACTTCAATTCAAAAATATCCATCGGTGAGTGATGATAATAAATTAGTTAGTTGTGGAATTCCCATAGATCAGCTAGCATATACACGGTGTTTACAAAAGAAATAGACGGTTTCAAAAGGTTTTCAAAGACAAACTATTCATGATATTGATGATGACGATGTTCAGTTTTGTAGAGAAACACTTTATTACTGAAAGATTCAACACCAAAACTGACACATGTTACTTTTCTGTACCACTGACACAAGATTGGAAGAGTATTTTTTTTAAAACAAAAAAAAAATCCATTCAAAAATTGTTGAAAAAATCCTTCTTTAAAATTTTTTTTTAAAAACTGTTTTTTGATATCTAATGGAATACTTATGCAAGTTATCAAAGTTATTTGGCAAATCTTGTGTCTGGTCGCGCTGATACAAGATTTTAGAAGATTTTCAACAACATCATAATTAAAAAATGTTTGTAGGAATGCCTTGTTGAGTTCCCATACGAATTTGTAATAATTCTGACCGAATGGTGAGTCCAGTAGCTGGCACAAGATTATTAAAAAGAAATGTTTTTATTCGTTTAAGTAACTCGAAAATGCGTACATCGAACAACTGTAAGAGCAGTAATAAACTTCGAGTGTTTCTTTATCAAATTATGCATTTTGAGTTTTGTTTTATTCATTTTTTCAAACTACTTCTTCAGTGAATATCATGTTTGATTCAAACGGCCAAGTATGCGTACACCAACAAATAGATGGTTTTTTTCGTCAGTTATACCCCGTACAGTCAGGTACGTGGAATATATTAGATCATACAATACTCTACAATAACTATAAATGCTCTCGTAGGGCACTTTAAAAATACCTTTAATACATACATTTTTCATTGAATCTTAAAATTTAACTACAGCATTGAACTACAGCGAGTACTCCCGCCAAAGCCATTGTCACTGAAAATTTAAAAAATATATAGCAACGATGAAGTGAGGAATTCCTGGATTTAATAAGTCGTTCTACTTCCTCAGTTATTGTGTGAACAAATATGTGTGAATGCATGAATGTATGGAAATAAATTCTTTTCAATCGAAAAAAAAGTACCTGGATCTGCACCAATATTTAACCGGTCCCATAAAATCCTTCGAGAAAATTTCATTGGAATTCATTGAGAACTTTTGGAGATATTCTGTGGACGGATGTAGGGGAGGTAACTGAAACAATTTCATTGATCTTCCCTAGCATCTAATCCTGAAGCGTCCCTAATCGAGGTTATCTTCATTCTGTCTTCATTTTATTCTTGACTGAAAAAAACAACAAACAAACAAAACAGACCACTAAATTTGATAGAAATCTACCAAAAAAATAATTGTCAAAGATTGACAAAATGATCTACCCCAAAGAGTGATATTTTGCCAAAAGGTGATCAAGACCATCAAATAGACATAAGACATTTTTTTTTTACCCATAATTATCTCAATCGACATCAATGTCAAAGGTTGCGCTTGGTTATTGATTTGCTGCATGGACCTCTGAGCGTGAATATCTGAACGAAAGTCAGCCGGTGCTATGCAATTTCTGAATCCTGTACCTGGTAATCATCTAGATTTGCCTCCTGAGTAGTTGGCTATTCTAGGGATCAGGATCGCCAAAAAACTGGATTCATTGCAGCAATGCCCCCCCCCCCCATCCGAGGTCTCCTGTAAGCGTTTCTTAGAGCTGGATCTACTGCTAATCTACGCCAAGTTTGGAAAGGGGTTCGAGGCCAGGCCCCTCAAACGTCTGAGTCTTGGTTGAACAAAAAATCATGATACTGCTAGGGAGACTTTCCACTACCAGTAGCGCTGGGTTCAATGAACCTGCCTCTTGTTGTGTCAAACCATGTCTTTTTAAAGGATGCATGCTATCATTCCATCCCCGAGGAAAGCAAATTGTTCAGCCGGTGGGAGGAGATCGAGATTGTGCAAATTGTTCTGAAAGACCCGAAGACTAAGAGTCGGTCTTCCAGTCGTTTGGCCAGATACATGTTGAGAACTTCGTCATTGCTGATGATCGTCTCTAACATGGGGTTCTTCATGAACGCGCCCAAGAAGATGTTGGTGATCATCCTGCTCAATGGAATCCTGTTGGTAGTCCGGGTGAGCAAGTAAAAACTCTTCTTGAGCAATGTTGGCTCCAGCCTCTACATCCTCTTCTCCGACGCAATCATCCTCTCGATTTTGATGATATTCTGTTGAAACCCTAGCCCGACACTTGGGAGGAATGGTGAATTGAAAAACCTCGTTGTTAAGATTCATCATCAGTCTCTTAGTGTCCGTCATTGGACCTTCCTCAGGATTCGCCACACTTCTCAATCGTGGACGTCACGGAGTCAGTATTTTCTAAATTTGTCTAGTTCGTGTCTCCATCTGTATTCTGCCGGCCTCGATTTCGCATATGATCTCTGGGGATCCATGTTGTGAGTCGTGTTGTTCATCGGTTGTCTGTCATTCTTGCAACATGGCCTGCCCATTGCCATTTAAGTTAGCCGGACTCAATCCTGGAACTTGTTGTGCTAGGCTTGTGCACAAGCAGGAACGAGCGATTGTGCGTTGGAATCTTCTTGAAGCTGGGAGGGGCCCTGAGGAACCCTCTTCGTCAAGTCTGCTCTGAGTTTCCCCTTAGTTGTGTACAGCATCGAAAAGGTATATAAGCATTCCTAGGATGGGCCCTTGAAAATGTCCAGATGTCTTTGATAGTTTAGATTCTGCAAGTATTCGATGAGTGCGGAGGAGTATGGCAGATCTGTTGGAAAGAGATAAAATACTAGTCATGGGATTCGGGCTAAAATTATCCACAAAAGAGTAAGATTGGTTCTTTTCACAGGTGCAAAGAGATTTAATCTATACAATGAGTTTGTCAAGCTAGTTAAATGTTGAAATTGAAATCGTTGTGCAAATATTTGACCCCGGGGTCAATAACAGCCAGACATAACATCCTCTGTGTGTGTAATGTTAGGCCTGCCTCGCTTGCCGGCTCCTGCCGCTGCTGGTGGTTATTGCATGTGATCTTTGCTTGTACCCCACCTCTAAGCCAACGCCGTCACTGCTCCCTCTGCTAGCTTCATTTACGTTTTTCTCCATCTAAAATCATTACCGAGGTACGGGTGGGTCCAACCGGTAGTGTGCAGAGACCTCCGTGTTTTTTTCTATTAAACCCCGGGTATAGGATATCAGGGGGAACGTATTCAAAAACATACTGAGTGGAAAACTAAGAAAGCTTCATAAGTTGTTTTTCTA
This sequence comes from Thysanoteuthis rhombus, assembly GCA_963457665.1. NCBI lineage: Eukaryota > Metazoa > Mollusca > Cephalopoda > Oegopsida > Thysanoteuthidae > Thysanoteuthis > Thysanoteuthis major. Next base: position 62,541,767 of record OY735203.1, on the reverse strand, counting down.
ATTGTTTAACGTGGGTTCAGCTACAGAGGCAGTCATATAGTCGGATCAACCTATACTCTCGATAATTCACTGATATATCAGAGAAATTCTCTAGAATTTTTCATTCTGTTGTGTAAATATGGGGAGACACTTGGAGAAATTGGTCAGAAAAGATAAGATGAGAGGCAAGTTTTTATTAGTTCTCTTTTAGCTAATCTAGTGAATAATACTGTTGTATTATACACTCAAATAACATCACCATTATTACTGCTATCAATATTTTCGGTCATACTTAAAATCCCATTAATCAAACAATGAGGAAATTTTTCAGATTGATCAATTGATATTCTTCTACAATAAAAGCATACTGTGTTTTATGCGCTGATTTCATTTGTTTTTGAGAGATTACTAGAACGTATTTGAAGCAACTTGCGAAAAGAACTAATTGTAGTTTTGAAGGGAGGGTAGCTGATTAAATAAAAACACACACGTAACAAAAGGACAACAGGTATATTTTACTGAAATCTTATAGAAACAGAATCTAATGATTGTGAAAAGGTTATCTGACATCGGAACGAAGGCCTTTCGTGTGAAAGGTTCGATTTTAGCTGGGTGATTCTTCAAAGGAAAAGTTCAATAGCATCTGTTGCCCAAGGAATGGCATTTAACTGAGAAAGATTTACTTTCGTGTAGCAGGAAAATGACGATTATTTTGATTTAAAAGATAATAACTTAAGACTTGAATAAATATATGGATAATGCAGTACATGGATAAGCAAATATCTACGCAGTTCACTATGGTTTTCAACCTTGCTAAAGAGTGAATCGCCTGGACAAATTTGTGTCTGGTGTTATAATCTTGTTATCAGTAATTCAAGTAGATCTACTTGGTTTCTGCTACTTAATTTTTCTTTCTTTCAGCAGTTTTTTTTCTTAAAGAGTCTTATAAAGGAAGGAATATGTAGTATCAGATGTGTAATGACCAGTGCTTAGAAACTATCGTTAAATCAGGATGGTGTGCAAAGGATGTTGAACTGACCGAAATATTTGGTACTTTGGGAAAGTTACCCGTGTATGGGCTATGAAGGTGTGAAAAAAATGTAATTGATTTCAATGACAGGACAACAGATGGACTTGAAAAATCATCGATATTCAAGATTTTTTTTCTCAGGAGAAAAGACTACAGAAGAGAAGAAGGCTACCTAGAGAAGTCATTGAGCAAATTAAGGTTTATGAACATAATAGATAGACACTACTATTTGAAACTCCAGGTCAAGATTTGAAAAGCATGGAACTTAATGTAGGGATCTGGCTAGTTTGTGTCCTGTACACTTTGGGAAAGTAAAGATATTCTTGTCTCATACAGCACTTCAAAACATAAGTGAAGTAATTATAAAAAGAAAATCATGAGGAATTAACTCGTGAGTAACTGCAAAGAGAACCCATAAGTTCTAGCAAATAACGGAGATAGGTTGAGGTAAATACTACCTTGCATTTAAATTGTCAACAAACTGCAAATAAAACACACGTTAGCCAGATTTCTATGTGTAAACAACGCCACAACTGTGCGGTTTGTGTTTGACTAGCATTCAAGACAGATAACTTATTCAATGCTACTTATAAACATACTGGAATAAGTTATAAATATCAAGTAGTCCCACGTGAGATGGCCGTTTATTACATTTGTTTTCGTGATTGCGATTTCGACTAAATCTGAAGCAAAAAAATATAGTAATACATACTCAACTATTCATACGATCTACTCTGTAACACTCAAGTGTCTTGTTAAAGGGGCGAAAGAAAGAATCACAGCGTACATTAATGGGCCGATTTTTCAGTGTTTGCTCAGGCCGTCTCAGTGTTCCTAATTTCGATGTTTCTTTTCATTCATTATGTATTATATGATCAGAGTATTTTCTTCGTCTATGTGTTTGTTTATTCCCAACGTTTCAGCTGGATATTGTTCGGTCTTCGTCAGGTGCCGTTGGCTCCAGAATGTGGAATCATTCCTCAGTGCTAGAATGAACTGGATGCGTCATGTCCATTTTTTTTGTAAATTTGCATTGTGTTATAGGAGTATTTCCAAGTTTCCTTCTTTGCATAGGGTAATCTGCCTATTTTAGAAATTTGTTATGATGATTGGCTCCCAGATGCTATTGATTACAATGCTCTGTTGGCTATTTGGTTCGACAAAAGGAAGTATGTGTGCCGCTTCCTTCAATCGCCTTATTCGTCCATTATTTGTACTTGAGGGCCTGTGTCCCCTCCCCTCCAAGTGTGGTCCACGATGTCAGATTTGCACGTGTTCCCCCGGAAACACCTCTGGTGTATGGGAGAACGATTGTGGATTCGGATTTTGCTTCTGTTTTGCCGTCCGGTTGTCAGCATTTATTGGCTGATTTCGTTATCACTGCGGCTGAGTAATTTTTGCCCCGGAGAATGTTTTCTATGCTAAACATATCCTGTTTGAATGTATCTGTGTCGCCACATATTTGTTTCATTCGATGTTGTAGTCTTCTTTTGAGCCTGTTTTTGTGTTACTTGAGTGGTTAGAGTCATGGCTCAGGTAGCAGACCGTGAAAGTGGATTTATAGCATATGGATGTCCTGAATCCCCATTCTGTGTGGTTAATCAGTACACCCACAAAAGCTAATTTTCCATTTGCCTCTTCTTTTATAGTGAACTGTATGAATGTTATTAACGACCTCACACAGTCTTTTTGTTTATTATTTATTGTTTTTGAATTGCTGAGTCCAGTTTTGCCATATTAGGCATTTTTTTTTTCTAAATCCGGGAGTCCAATGTTGCCAATATAAAAGTATTTTTAGTTTTTCGAATTTGACAATGACTTACCAATTCAAAAAAATGTGCTGTTTGTTTCCTTTGTGAGAACCTAACAAGGGCAGTGTTGCCAAGTTTATTTTCAAGTTTACATCTGAAATTATGTTAAAAAGCTTCTTAAAACGTCAACAAACCTCTAGATTCTCTCTCTATATATATATATATACTAGTATACCTCAGTATTTATTTTATTAAAATATCATTCATTTATTTTAAAATATTATCTAATTCATTTTAAGATGTCACTTATTTTAATAGAAATCATCTTAAGAGCTATCCTGACACCTTGAAGCACCCAAAAACATCTACTTAGATGAAAGATATCCCAATTGGCAACACAAAGCAATGAATGTGATACGGCAACATCTAAATTGACAACACTGAGAGAAAAACGTAACTAACATTTCGGTATGTCAGTCAGTGAAGTGACAGCGCATCCAAAAACATCTAAATCGGCAACGCTGTTTTAGCTCTCAATCCATACCTGATAAATACCCAAAAGTGAATATAGAGCAAGAAGTATTGGCATATACCCCCTCTCCCTAGATTTTATACGCGAATATGAGGAATCTGTTGGGCTACCCTACTTGTACAAAGCCCAACTTCTTATTCACCATCAGCAGCAGCAGCCTTTCAGCGACAGTCGTTGGACCTAGACATTCCCCAGGATCAACCAGACCTCTCTCTCATAGGCCAATGATTTCTAAACTTGTCTATTTCGTCACATCATTTTATATTTTGCCCGTCACAGTTTTGCATATGATCTCTGGGGATCCATTTTGTGAGTCGCAATGTTCATTGGTTGTCTGATATTCTTGCAACATGACCAGCCCATTGTCATTTGAGCTTTCTAAAGGATTTTATGATGTCTCGGACTTCTGTTTTTTCTTTAATATACTTACATATTTTTTGTTATCTCTCCATGTGATGTCCAACATAATTCTCTCGTGTGCATGTTGCATGGTTCTCAGTTTGAGGAACAATCTTTCGTTTAGGTTCAATGTTTCAGCTTCATAGGGGAATATCGGAAGGATGCAATGGTTGTAGACCTTTTTTTCTAACTGTTGGGATTATCTTGTTCTTAAAAGTTGCGCTGGGAAAACCAAAAGCTCTCTAGAGCGATTCTTTGCTTGATTTTTTTCCATCTTTCGAGGGTTTCGAGGAGATTCGTTATCCTAAGTAGATGTAGTAGTCTGCTTTGTTTCGTGACTGCATTTTCGATTTGGATTTTTGTGTCTTTGTCTTCAACATGTTTTTTGTACATAGCATTTGTTTTTCTGAAATGCATGTGTAGTCAAACTTTCTTGTTCTCTTCGTTCAATTCGTTGAAAATTACTTGGAGATAGTGAGGTTTTTTTTTTTTTTTGTAAAAAGGACGATGTTGTCGGCAAATCTAAGGTTACTTCGATATTCGCTGTCTATTCTGATTGCTTTACTTTCCCTATCTATTTTCCCAGTCTAGGTTTGGAATATCAACTTGAGGCAGTCTATAAACTGTTGTGTTGGTATATATGATGCAAGACTCTAATATACGCGGTTCATGTTTTATTGTATGATAGCATCAATGACATTAGGCCTCTCCATTGTGACAAAAGCCTCCTTAAAGTAGATAAACGCTACAACGAGAGGCATTTTCTATTCTGTTGCTTTCTCTTTTAGCTAATCTAGAGAATAATACTGTCGTATTATTCACTCAAATAACATTACTATAATTATTACTACTGCTAGTGCCATTATTACTATTATGGATACATTGATTAATACTGGAATTATCATAAAAATTAAGGCTGGATGTTTTAAGTCTGGAGTACTAAAATTTAATCTATATTTTTGTTTATTTTGGCTTTCACTTGAAATCCCATTAATTGAACAACGAGGAAACTTTTCAGATTGATGAATTGATATTCTTCTACAATAAAAGCATATTATGTGTTTTATGCGCTGATTTCATTTGATTTTGAGAGATTATTAGAATGTATTTGAAGCAACTTGCGAAAACAACTAATTGTAGTTTTGAAGGGAGGGTAGCTGATTAAATAAAAACACACACGTAACAAAAGGACAACAGGTATATTTTACTGAAATCTTATAGAAACAGAATCTAATGATTGTGAAAAGGTTATCTGACATCGGAAGGAAGGCCTTTCGTGTGAAAGGTTCGATTTTAGCTAGGTGATTCTTCAAAGGAAAAGTTCAATAGCATCTGTTGCCCAAGGAATGGCATTTAACTGAGAAAGATTTACTTTTGTGTAGCAGGAAAATGACGATTATTTTGATTTAAAAGATAATAACTTAAGACTTGAATAAATATATGAATAATGCAGTACATGGATAAGCGAATATCTACGCAGTTCACTATGGTTTTCAACCTTGCTAAAGAGTGAATCGCCTGGACAAATTTGTGTCTGGTGTTATAATCTTGTTATCAGTAATTCAATTAAATCTATTTGGTTTCTGCTACTTAATTTTTTTGTTTTGGATTGCAGTTTTAATTTTCTTGGAAACACCTCTGATGTATGGGATAACGATTGTGGATTCGGATTTTGCTTCTGTTTTGCCGTCCGGTTGTCAGCATTCATTGGCTGATTTCGTTATCACTGCGGCTGAGTAATTTTTGCCCCGGAGAATGTTTTCTATGCTAAACATATCCTGTTTGAATGTATCTGTGTCGCCACATATTTGTTTCATTCGGTGTTGTAGTCTTCTTTTGAGCCTGTTTTTTGTGTTACTTGAGTGGTTAGAGTCATGGCTCAGGTAGCAGACCGTGAAAGTGGATTTATAGCATATGGATGTCCTGAATCCCCATTCTGTGTGGTTAATCAGTACACCCACAAAAGCTAATTTTCCATTTGCCTCTTCTTTTATAGTGAACTGTATGAATGTTATTAACGACCTCACGCAGTCTTTTTGTTTATTATTTATTGTTTTTGAATTGATGAGTCCAGTTTTGCCATTTCAGGTATTTTTTTCTAAATCTGGGAGTCCAATGTTGCCAATATAAAAGTATTTTTAGTTTTTCGAATTTGACAAGTTTGTTTTGAAGTTTACCACTAAAATTGTGTCAAACATCATTTTAGAACTTCTTGAACGATCTAGATCCTTCACACACATACACACACACACACACACATATATATATATATATATATATATATATATATATATATATATATATATATACGTATATATATATTTATATATATATATATGTATATGTATATATATATATATATAAATATATATATATATATATATATATATATATGTGTGTGTGTACGTATATGTATATATTCATAAAATTGATAATTGTGTCATCCATATATATATATATGTATACGTGTGTTTGTGTGTGTCTGTGTGTGTGCGTGATTCTCAGTAATTCATTTTATTACAGTATTATAAATATTTTATATAAAAATATTACTTACTTTAAAATAAATACGGATACTTTGATTAAGAAAGGGATTATCGCGAGAATTAAAGCTGGATATTCTATGACGATATACCCAGGGAAAACAGACATAAGTTTGTGGCAGGAAGCTATTCGATTTTCAATAATGAAAATATATCTCTGTGGTAAGACTACAAACAATAATCCGCCATATGTCGTTTAATTGATACAAAGCAGGTCGCATGTGTGGTGAAAACATTGCACACGAAGTAAACTTGGCAACAACTCAATTTTTGATTTTTATTGGCAGTGGAATAAAGGATCATTGATAACCACGTTACTCTTGAAGCGGAAATTTATAGTGGGAATGGAAGATGACATTGAATCGGAAGAATTTTTTCCAAATATTATCATCAGCTGACATCAGCCATTCCTTTCCAATTTATATACTCCCGTTGAATCCCGTCGGAGATGAAGAACGCCGTCCGCTTTGATTTACAGCTGAACCAGGACACTTCGACCACGGCACTATATTGTGTGCTGACTAATATATCTGGCGAATGTACTTCGTACAGTGGTCAGTTGTCGAATAATCACAGTGCATTAGATTATTTGGGAACCACAGATTGAAACAATGCAATGCCTGATGTACTGACTAATATATATGACAAATATCAACTTTGTACAATGACCACTTGTCGGAGTATCTCGGTACACACACGCACACAACACATGCATACAGAGATTTCTTCAACGTTTTTTTGGCTGATATGAAAGAAGGGTTGGGTTTACGTAAAAAGAGGGGAGCCGATGTGAAAAAAAGAAAAAGAATGGGGGTCCAATGTTCCCACTTCTAGGAATAAAATTTTATAAAATTCGATTTTCACCACTAAAAGTGGAAAAAAATTATCTCCTTCGATTTAGACCCCTTAAAGTAAAAAAATGAACCTTGCACTTCGATTTTCTGCTCCAAAACAAGAGAGAACTTCCTATGGATTTTGACCCGTAAAAGGGAAGAAATAATCACTCTCAATTTTGATCCTTAAAAATGAAAAATAAAAAATCCTTTAGAATTCAACGCCTAAAAGTAAGAAAATACCCCTTCTACTGAAGTACTAAAATTTGATTTCTATTTTTATTCATCCTGGCTTCTACTTGGAATCCCATTAATCAAACAATGAGGAAACTTTTCCGTTTGATGAACAGCAATTTTTCTCCAATAAAATCATACTATTCAGACAGTTCCATGTGTATGTGCTGATTTCATTTGTTCTTGAGAAATCATTAGAATAATTGTGGAAAAAACTAATTTTAGTTTTGAATAGAGGATAGCTGATGAAATAAAAACAAACATGCAACAAAAGAACTACTGGTATATTTTGCTGAAATCTTATAGAAACAGGATCTATTGATAGTGAAAAAGTCAATACCGTTATCTGACGTCGGAAGAAAGTTCTTTCGTGTGAAAGGTTCGATTTTACCCGGGAATTCTTTAAAGGAAAAGTTCAATAGCATCTGTTGCCCTAGGAATGGTGTTTCACTGACAAAGATTTATGTGTGCAGAAAAGTGGTCGAGAGTGTCTTCTGAGTCCTATTTATCAACAGACGTTTCATCGACAGACGTTTCGGCGAATGGACTTTTAGTCGGTAACCGTTTTGTTGAATTTTTCATTTATTTATCAATAAGCTGACGGACATTATTTCGAACCGGAATTTTGTCAACAGCTTTTTCGTTGAAGTAATATTTCATTGAAAAGATCTTCGCCAAACCGACATCGTGACGAAATTGATTTTAATGATATTTTAAAAAAAATTTGGATCTTACTAATGAATTAGTATATCTAGTTTCCCATTTTTTTTTAATATTTCATACTGTAAACAAGAAAAAATGATCATATGTTCGTATGAAGTAAATTTTAGATTATTTTCTATTTAAGATTTTTGGGATGACTCTGTACATTTATTCTTTCAAAGTATTTATATTTGATATTTCAAAGAAACTAAATTCAACTGATGTGGATTTAGCGTTACATGATACATAAAGATGGTAATAGTTACGCGTATCAATGAATAGATTTAATTATTGTGATGATACAGAAAAATATGTTCAACTTATTCATTTGAATAACTGCAATAATAGGTATAACATTCAACTTCTTCAATAGAGATTATCACGCCATATGCTCATGAGTATATCAATTTCTAAAGAGTAATTGAGTTATTATCGCTTGACGATTTCAGTATCTCGAATAACCAAGCAAACGTTTTAATTTCATATGAATGCAAACGAGTTTGACAAGGTCACAGTTACAAGATTTAAACTTTGATCTGTGTATTCAACACTATCTTCCCCTCTCTATATATATTTATATATAATTATATATGAATTATAAACTGCGTTAAATTGAATTCAAACTTATTTCAGATGATCTTCTGTCGTTACACGGTTAATACATTACTTGCCCTTCACAACGTAAATAGAATAAACAATTAAAGAAAATAGAAGTGCTGCAGGAATCGAACCTACCACTGATAGGGTAACCGCTTCAAAATAGCGCACCAATGTTTCAACAAATATGCCCATTTCTCGATGCATAACTGCATAGGCAGAGAATAAACGAGATGGGAATTTAGGTTGAAAGCAGTTATTTGGGCCTTTGCATTACCAGCAGCTGTTTAGCTCAATGGTAAGAGCATCGATACATTGAAACATTGATATATTAACCCTGTGACGGTGGAAGATCATCTCAAATAAGTTCCTATATGATATAACGCAATCTATAGTTTATTTATTCATGTCCATTTCTTAATGCATTATTTACGTGCATGATTTGACATGTACATTTTTTGAATGTGTTGTTCTACTTGGAAAAGTTCAGTCCTGAAACAGTGTTCCTTCAAATAAGGTTAAGCAAATATTAAAATGTCTTCTTTTCGTTTTTATATGAAGTATTTTATACCTTATTGCCACCGAGACCGATAAAAATAACAGTTCCAAACTCCAACGCACTTTTGAATGACGTGGAAACACTCAGACTACGCAGTGTTGTCTTGAAACATTTTTTTTTTTTAAATAACTTTATTTAGCTTGCTATGTGTGGATTGTTTATCGGCTTCGTTTGTATCTATCTGAGTTATCTAACATATAATTTGTGTTGGATGTGCCTTTTACTTATTTCCTTTCCTTTTTAGCCCGTGTCTGTTATTGAAATAAGGCTATTCCAGTAATCGGATCGTGACCCAATGTAATGAAGTATTTTATGTTGAACTTAAGATGTGTACTAATACACATATACGTATACATACATTTCATATTCCACTGTCCCTGTCCATGTAATCGGTTGAATTATTAAATTTCCTCGGGGGTTCATAGCATTCCGAACCCTTAGCTGTATGGATTCGCTCACCATAATCATCATTATCAGCCCCATAGCGTCTGTCGTTGGACATAGACCTTCCCAAAGATTTGCCAGATATCTCTATCATGGGTATTGCGGAGCCAGTATTTTTTGGAATTATTTAACTTGTCACGTTATATTACTTTCTGTTGGTCACAGACTAGCACCTGATCTCTGGGAATCTATGTTGTGAGACGTGATGTCCAGCAGTTATCTGACATTCTTGCAACATATCCAACCCATTGCCATTTGATTTTTCAAACAGTTTCTGTGATGTATCAGACTCCTGTCTTTTCTCGTTATTGGGCCGATTTGATGCGTTTTGTCGGGCCATTTCGGGCTCCCAATTCACCCCTGGTGCCTACTCTTAGTATTATGCCTGTCCCACTGCTATCACAGAATCATAAGATTCTGTAAGATCCCGATCTTTTGTACGGCAAATGAAAGGAAGAGGGGGGCTGAGAGTACGTTTATCAGTATGATGATATAGAAGTTTAGTTTATTGATACCTGAAATATTGTACTTCATTTCATTTGTATAGCATGTTTACCGCGTAAGTCAAATATATTTCTGGGTTATTTATCATTGAATAAAGTTTGAGAGCCACTAATATAGAAAGACAGTCGATGGAGAATTGTCTGAATAGGTTCTTCAATTTGAAAGGTGCACCCTTCTTTGTGTGTCGTCATACAATGAAGTTCAAGTACCACTAAGATACTGGATCGAGATGTCAGTAGTCCTCAAATATTCCTGTAAATCATGCACCTTTTAGGCCGACAAATACGGCATATCATTCAATTATATTTTGTAGACATTCTTACATCAAGCACGGTGTCGGCACTATAGAGTCAGTGCATCTCCAAATTCGGACAAAATTTTCAAACTTCGCGCAAATCAGCGTAATTCAGGCAAAATAGTGTAGAATTTCAGGGAAATTATGCTTTTTGCTCCTTGTAACGGAAGAGTTCCCATACGCCTACGATCGTCAACGTATGCCCCTCTGATCATACACTATGAAATATAGTTATACTAGAATGATGCCCGTCATAAGAAGATTTTTTTCATTTTTTTTGTCATCCATACTTCTGCTTCCCTCTAAGACGCCTGTATATTTAAATGTGCGTTCATCCCATATAGACAAGCAAAGGTGACTCGATATCCATTTGACTTTAGTACTGAACTGACAAGTAGTATTTTCACTATATTTTAAGTAAAATGTATGTAAGTATTCTTTTCAAAATCCAATCAAAAAAAATCATTAAATTGACTAATTTCTTTCGAATCCCATATTTCTGTAACGGTCTATTTAGTCATATAAGATTTTTAATTGGAAAGTTTAAATGTCGTCAACTTTCCAGACATCGATCATGGTGTAATCAAGGTGAATTTTGAGTGTAAGAAAATTGGCATTAAAATAGTTAAAAACCGGCTCTAAATACACAAAAGTAATTTATATTTTTTTTGAGTCTAAACAAAAATTAAAATTTCTAAATATTTCTATGATTGTATTACGTTTTAAGATTTGAATCGAAAATTATATTCAATTTTTCTTCACCATGAACATGAAAGCTGAAAAATAAACAAACACAGATTCAGTAATAAGAGACAAAATGTACGCATAGTTTGTGTCACTTAAAACATACGAATAGAATAAAATCAATAATATATATATACATACATATATATATATATATATATATATATATATATATATATATATATATATATATATGTATATGTATATATATATATATATGTATATGTATATATATATGTATATATATATATATGTATATGTATATATGTATATGTATATATATATATATATGTATATGTATATATATATGTATATATATATATATGTATATGTATGTATATATATATATATATATATATATATATATATATATATATATATATGTATGTATGTATGTATGTATACATACATACATACATACATACATACATACATATGTTTCTAATGTTAAAGGTGCGCCTGCTTCTTTGTCGTCTTGTATAATCTTGGTTGAACTGGAGACAATGCCACACGCAATTGAGAATGGATATCCGTTGTCATGGGCACCACTTTTCTGGGGGAAGGAGTGCATGTGAAAGGATATATTTCTTGTGTCCGGTTAGGGGGTCTAGAGGATATGTTCGGCGAAGACCCACTCTTCATTTCTGATTGCACTATCATTAAAGTGATCAGTTCAGTATTTTCCATGGGTTGTAAAGGCCATTAACTAATGCATTTTCTGAAAGATCACGGACTGAAGACACATTTCTTCTACTTAAAACTTTTTTGTTCTTTCTCTAAGGAATCAACAGTTATTCAAAAACAAAATCAGATGTTGTACTTTCAAAAATCATCTTCTTTACGGCTGCGTACGGTTTACGTGACAACACAGGTATGCATTCCATACGTTGGGCAATCTTATCCTAAAACATTTTTATTTTTTCAAATCTTTGATAACAACCCTGAACAGCTTCAGAGCTGAAACGCTAGTTGATCCGTCCATTGATCTACGGGAGGTAACTCTGAGAAATTATTATAACAGAGTTATCTCCCTGAAATAGGATATACCATCGCTATTACAGAGATCAGTCAAGTTCAGTCTGACATTGGGTCAAAAGAAGAGTTAAGAAGATTGTGTTGCACCAACATTTAGTATGAAGCCTGTCTACTTTGAAAATCAACATTCAAAATACTGGCTTTCACCTGAGATTGAACTCGTGCTATATTTATTGGTGGAAATACTGCTTTGACTACCTAGCAAATCAATCTCCATGTAATATAAGTTTGTCCTGGAGTAGTATTGAGTCAAATGAGTGTTGCTATTTAATTAGTTTATTTTAGTTAGGCACAAGGTTTAAGTAGAAGAAATGTTGGCGAGAAATATGGCTTCGCACCATTCATGTGTTTATGCATGAAGTATTTATGGCATAAGTATGAAATGGATATTTACCAAGCTCAGATTGACCACAAGAGAGGGTAAGAAGATATTGTTGTGCCAATCTTCCCGGTGAGGAAATTCTGCTCAATTTAGAAATCAGAACCTGAAATCCTGGCTTCTTACCTAAACTCCAATACTGGACGGTGGTGCCTTTGGAAAAATCTTATTACTCTCTCTCTCTCTCTCTCTCTCTCTCTCTCTCTCTCTCTCTCTCTCTCTCTCTCTCTCTCTTATATATATATATATATATATATATATATATATATATATATATATATATTTATCTATATAAACTAAAAGTCTGATTCTATTTGGATAATTCTGTATAGCTGTAAAATGTACTAATTGCATAGTAATTGCTTCATTGAAAAATTAAAAAGTAATATTCATGAATATTTAAAGAGTGTGTGCTATCGCTTTAAAGAAGTTCTCAATGATAGACTTAATCCTTGTATTTGATATCTGGTACTTCTTCTGCGGTTTATTCAATGCTATTCGTGTTGTTGTCTGCTCAATAATCAACTCCACTCCAACTGATTTTTACCCAGTTTTAAAACGAGACAGCAAATATTGGGGTGGCCCTGTTCGAAACCGTCAGAACCATGAAGTTTCCTACCTGTATATTTTGTTTCTGTGAATCTTCTTCTTCTTCTTCTTATTCTTCTTCTTCTTCTTCTTCTTCTTCTGCTTGTTGTTGTTGTTGTTGTTTTTGCTGTTCTAACCTGCTCTCAGTTATGCCTTCAGGAGTAGCATAAGAGAAAAGTTTGGTAGTTTGACAAGAGGATAGAAAGAAAGTGGTCAGAAAAGGAAATTAGGTAATTTAACAAGAAGATGGATAAAGACGGTGCAGAAAAGAAACTAAGATAGTTTATGCAGGGAGTAGAAGGACTTTTGCATGCAAAACTAATCAATGTTTGTATAACATTTAAATTTAAAAAAGAAACATGGATGGGCAGTAGACTGGAATGGATAAGGGAGAGAATGAGATGATATAGACAAAAAGTGAGAGAAGAGTAGTGGCATGAGATAATGAATAATTTCAGTCGTAAACACCCATGGAATTTCCACAGGTTCAGCTAGTGTGTATTGAAAGGAAGAATGAATTTATTAAATTCAGCCATTTTGATAATCCGATCATTTGTCCTCTTGGTTAAATATAAGTCGATGAAATGTCGTTTGCACAAACATCTGACAATCAAGTGACCGGGAGAATTTTGAAAATAAGCAACGACTTCAGCCACCAAGTGGACCATTGCCTATATCAAGATTGATTTTGGAATTATTTCATCATCATCCTCATCATCATCAGCTGCAGCCTTTTAGAGTTCTTTATTGGACATAGACCTTCCTGAAGATTAGCCAGATCTCTCTATTATGGGTTTTGCATAGCCAATACTTTCTGAACTTGTTTAGTTCATCACACCATCTCATTTTCTGCCGGTAAAGTCTCATAGTTTCGCATATGATCTCTGGGGATCCACTTTGTGCGTCGAGATGTCCAGCATTTATCTGCCAATCTGGCAACATGACCAGCCCATTGCCATTTGAGTTTTCTGACAGATTCTATTATATCCCAGACTCCTGATTTTTCTCTTACGTACTCTGCTGTCTTGTGACCTCCCAACCCGTTCAATGTTAAGCATGATTTTTTTTTGTGCTTGTTGCTTGGTTCTTAGTTTGAGGGTCAATTTCTTAGTTAGGATCCATGTCTCAACCTCATAGATAGCAGTCAACAGGATGCATTGGTTGCATACCCTTCTTTTTTGAACAAATGGGATTTTCTGGTTCATGAAGGTTAAACTTACTCTACCGAAAGCTAGCCAAACTAGAGTAATCCTTCATTTTCTTAAAATTTTGTTAATAGTTTTTGTACTGGCTACTCAGTCGCTTCAGACGTTGAAGGGGCAAATTTAGCTAATAAAATCTTTATTCTTCTGACTGACCGGCACTAGATTATAGTCTGGTACGCTACATGCAACATAAAATTTGAAAAATCCATGGGTGATACATGATCTTGTGCCGACAAATTCGTATTGTTGTTTCATTGCAATCGCACTGTTTTCAGATCAATGTTTTTTTCTCAGATAAATGTTAAGGAAGTAATGTTTCAATCGTAATTTTATTTGACTAATCTTTCTACAAAAAAAAAAAATGAATTTTAATTTGATCAAAAGTTCATTCAATTAAAACACGGTGGCTAATCAGAACATTTTCAAAGAAACTTTTTGTACAAGTGAAATCAATACATACATAGTTTTGAATCGATTAGATGTTCATTCAACATTGTTACCAAAAGTTCGAGTAGTTTTAATTCAATCTAACTTTGTTTAACGACTGATAAGTTCATACAAACTATTTTTTCTTACAAAAAATAAGTACGTAGTTTCAATTCGATAAAAATTTTATATAATCAAAACACGGCGGATAACTACATCAAAACTTTCAATACAAAAAATATTATCCATAGTTTTGATTTAAGAAGTTTATACATCATATGTTTGTTTAATTTTTTGAAAGCAAGGATATTGTGTGGGAAAACTATTTTTTCGATGTTTATAAAATTGTGTGATACTTTTTTTCAAAATATCCTTTTGATTAGATAAACATATCAGTTTCTCTCTTTTTTTTGTGATCATCACGAATAACTTCCGATCAATTTAAAACAACGCATTTAATTTTTTGTAAAAAAATATTTTGATGTGGTTATCAGCTGTGCTCATATAAGATTAACTTTTGATCAAATTGAAACTACGTATTCTTTTTTTGTAAAAAAAAAAAAAAGTTAGATTAAGCTCTAATTACCTTTTCATTTATCTGGGGGAAAAGATGAAATAAAAAAAGTTGTATTGAAAGGAAATAACACAATGAATACAATTTCCTTGCAATATCCTTTTTTATTAAGTAAAAGTTTGATAGATATACTTCTATTCATATTTAAGGTTGGAGGAACATTGATGTATGTTCCATAGAATATAAATGATGATGGAGAAACTGAGCTGTAATAAACACATTATCAATGGATAGGTCAACAGAAAAAAGGCCCAGCTGGTTGGCCTATCTTATCTGTTGACCGACAACTTTGTAATCAGGGACTCGTCAGTAAAGTCAAACTGTTCAGTTCTGTACTTTTCATCTAATCTGTCATGGGAAAGATAAACTCAAAAGTCTGAGCAGACCTGATATAACAGAACAGATTGTGTCACAACTGACCGATCCTTTGAGACGGGATTCAAGTTCAAAAGAGGATTACAACATTAAAACGAAATCGGTCGGACTTGACTAATATCTTTAAAAGTAATGGTTTATTCGTTTGAACCTTTTTTAGAACTTGATCATTTACCAAATTCAGCACAAAAATCATAGATTAGGTGCTATTTCCTGATCCAGGTTGACTTTTTATCATTACATTTGTATCCTGTGATTAATATCCTGTTCATTTTCTTTTCAACAAACACCCACGTTTTGCTGGCATGCTTTTGGGAAAAAGGGAAAAGCAATTCAATTTCGAAAGGAATCATTCCCAATGGGCACAATATATTCTTATCATGTGACGCGAACTGCAGTGAAAGCAAACGGGTTCTGTCTTCTCAGTTCGAAGAATTCACTACAAAATTTCTCAAAATTTTTTCGTCTTCCTCAGATTCTTCGATGTAGCGTACTAAACTATGATCTAGAGCTGACCAAATTTATATTAGATAAAGCGTTGCCAACACTTATTTTTGGCTCAATAAATTGTGCTCTAAAATTAATAAGGGTTGACAATGCTTCATCTTATATAATTCAACTGGGAAAATACTGAAAATGACTTTTCATGAATTTTTATTGTCGAGATCGAAAGAATTATATCTTAAAGGCATAGACGATCTTATTTTTCGTTAGCTAAGATGTTCCAATTTGAATGGTCCGTATTTGGACTGATTGTGTAATTAGCCGATCGCTCCCACTAATATTTCAATTCAGTCATCATTCCCCAAACAACATGATAATCATTCGACAAATTCTATAATCAAACAAACGCACTCTCCAGTAAATAGCTAAGTATGTGGAAAAATTCGTTCGAGGTGGAGAAGAGAAAATCATGCGTTCTCTTTCAACGCTAAACTTGAATATATAACCAAATATGTATTTAAGAAATGGACACATTTGGTCCGACAGGATGAATTATAAATTGCGTTATATTATATGGAAACTTATTTGAAATGATATCCTGTCGTTACATGGTTAATATACCACTCCCCTACTAAAATGTATTTAGTTGGGGATTAAAACAGTTTTTGTAGACATAATAAAGACTAAATGTTAAAAATGTCTGCCTTCCGGCTCCGTTGACGCGACCTGTTCGTGTGATACATAGCCTGTCAGCTGACCAGCCAGATAACCAATCAGCCAGACGAACTTGAAAACTGGAGAAACCTATTTTGACGATTTTGGCGGTTTATAATTTTGTATGAGTTTAAAAAAAGAAAATGGGGCTGCTCTGGGAATCGAACCTTACATGCTACGTTGAAGCGGCTCCTTTATCGGTAGCAGATTCGATTCTTGCAGCAGCCCCATTTTCTTTAATTGTTTATTCTATTTATGTTGTCTAAATTGAGTGATATATTAAGTATATTTTAGTAGGGGTTCAATTTGCAATGTGAGTTCATGCCAAACCGATCCCCATGTTTGTGTCCAGCAGCATTCACGTTTGTTCTTTGAAAATTCAGACTTTTTTAGTGATCACTACCCAACGAAAGGTGGGGTAAGTAACTTATCCACTTATCGCCACTTTTCCAAATATTTTGAATTGATCACCCTCAACACAGTATGCACTTAAAAGACGTTGGGTTGTGACGGTTTCTATTGAATGACTAACCAGACCAAAAATCTGATACATATGCTATGACCTAATACAACAGCAGAATAACAAGATTCACGATTGCAAACGATACAATGTAATTCATACCTGCTTGAATCCATACTGATAGCACTCAATCATGAATTGTCATGTTTCTGACAATTTATACTCTATGACCTGATACAAAAGTGGAATAACCAGATTTAATAAACGATATAATATAATGAATGATTTGGCTTCACGAACATTGATTTTGGAGAGTATTTCACGACTATAGGTCTGCAGTCAGCGGGGCCTGGGTGCAAAATAGCCCTTCAGCCTGCGCAATAGAGTTTTAAGGTGAAGTGCGACGTGCGCATACTCGACCCCACCCTTTAAACCTCAGGTTTCTATGCTATGATTCAAAGAGGTGGAACGAAGAAGAGCAAGGCCTATAGGTCGTAACTTTCAGAGGATTTCTTTCTCCTGGTAGATACCAGAGCTAGCTATGGAGATCTACCACCCCTTTGCAGGTGTGTTCCCACAGTATGGCTGATCTGGGTAGTTAAACAACAGGGTATGAACACTCTGTAGTTGGTAGATATCAGAGCTAGATGTAAAATTCTACCGTCACTTTAAATGAGTATCGCAGCAATACGATTTTCTGCGCAACTTTAAGCACAGATTTGAGACACTCGGACTGATTTAGATGTCCAAGTTGGATTTCGAGATCTGCTATTCCTCCGTGGAGTAACTAGAAAGTAGAGCAGCCTTTGCAGATTGGAGCCCAGGTTTGAGTTGCACCCCTGTAAAATGGGGAGCGAGTGATATTATGAAGAGTGCCCGGCAGCGCTGATGCCTGTGCAGTTTGAGCCAGCTCCCAAGCATTTTTAGGTTATCTATTCATTATTTCATCTCTCTAATCTTTGCTTCTTTTTATTAAGCGTTTAATATGTTGTTAAAGTTTTTAAAGAATAAATTCAAAAAGCCCTTTTCTCTCTTTCTCATCACCCTGACTTCCATTCTCATTCCCTGTTCTGGTATTTGAATAAATCGTTCAGGAAAAAATCGCTAGATATATATATATACGTGAATGGGATCAATAATAACAGCGGTAACAGCAGCAATAAAAGCAATAAATAAGAAAAGGCTCGTCTTTTATCTTTGTAGATTTTGTGGACTGTCTCTATGCTCAACTGGTTGACTGCCAATTGTCAGTGGAGAGACTATAGAAATTACCTTCACTATTCAAAACTGTTCTTTTCTCCGCACAAAACTCACGGACCTGACTTATGGTTAAAAAAAAGTCACTAGATATATATGTAGGATTAATAAATTTCTAGATTTTGCAGACTGACTCTATGCTTCACTGCTCGACTACACACCTACCTGAATCCATCTTAATATCACTAAATCATGAATGGTCGTGAATTTGACACTTCATGTAATACGACCTAATATAGCCAGATTTACAATAACAAATCATACACTATAATTCACACCAACATGAAACCGATCTTCATAGCACCCAACCATGAATTGTTACGCTAACACTTTAAGTGGCACAACTCAACAATAAATTGCTTTATGTCCTTTTTTCCTTTGTATCTTCACGCCAGGCGGGAAGTAGGGAGTGGTTGCCATCGCTTAGGATCAACCAACAGCAATCAAGTCTCCAGCAGCTCTCCTCGCTTTTTGCACTGGCCTCAACAGTCGTGTGGTTAGAATCACCTGAACACATCCATGGATCTTTTTCTGATCACTTCGTGAGGATCTTCGAAACTACTTTCCATCATCATCAACATCATCATCATTCTTTTAACGTCCATCGTTGGACATTGACCTTCCCCAAAGATTCGCCAAACTTCTTTATTGTGGGCATCGCAGAGCCAGTATTTTCTGAATTTGTCTATTTTCGTCTAGTACTCTACCGGCCTCGGTTGCGCAAGTGGTCTCTTGGGATCCATGTCGTGAGTCATGATATCCATTGGCTGTCTGTGATTCTTGCAACATGGCCAGCACATTGCCATTAGAGTTTTTTTTTAATGGATTCTATGATGTCTCACACTCCTGTTTCCTCGCTGATATACTGTGCTGTCTTATGTTCTCTCCGTGTGAGGTTGAGCATGATTCTCTCGTGCGTGCGTTGCATGCTTCTCAGTTTGCGGTTCTGACTCTTGGTTACTTTCAATGTTTTAGACCCATAAGTTACTATCGGGAGGATGCATTAGTTGTATACTCTTCTTTTGACGATTAGTGAGATCTTCTTTCAGCTTACTATCCTCGAGTAATTTTTCATTTGATTTCTTCTTTTTTTGAGGGCATCATGGAGATTCGTTATCCAAGATAGATATAATGGTCTACTTTGTCCGGTTCGGCGTCTTCGATTTTGATCTTCGTGTTCTTATTTTACAACATAATTGTTGCACATGATCTTTGTCCTTCTGGGATTCAAGTGTAGGCCGACTCTCTTCATTTAGTTCATCTAGCACTAGTTGGAGGTCATGTAGGTTTTCTGCGAAGAGGATGATGTCGTCGGCGAATCTGAGGTGGCTCAGATATTTGCCGTCTATTTTGATTCATTTATTTTCCCAGCCTAGGCTTCAGAAGATCATCTAGAGGTGGGCTGTGAAGAGTTTTGATGAAATGATATCAACTTGTCTTACCCCTTTTGGGAACCGGAAGGGCTCCGATTCTTTAGGTTGCCTGATAAAAAAGCTGCTATGATTATATATATGTTGCAGAATCCTGACATATACGGGGTCTACACTTTTTAGAGTGATGGCCTTCATGACCATAGGGATTTTCACTGAGTCGAAGGCTTTTTTGAAGTTGATAAATGCTACAGCGAGAGGCAGCTTGTATTTTGCTGCTTTTTCTTTCAGTTGATTTATAGAATGCAGTTAGTTCATGGTCAAATAGCTTTTTCTGAAGCCTGATTGTTCTCGTGGTTGATTTCTATCTAGTGTTTTTGTGATTAGGTTGGTGATGATTTTTGTGCAAAGTTTGTATTTGCAGCTGTGTAGGCTCAACGGTCTGAAACTGTTGAGGTCTTTTGGGTTTCCTCTTCATATAAAAACATTATGACTGTGGTGTTCCAATATTCCAGGACTTTATTTCAGGCAGAAGTTTAAAAGGATGGCCAGTTTCCTAGTGACGATCTTACCCATTTTTTGTGTAGGTCAATCGTGATGTTGTCTGACCCAGGGGCCTTTCCTTTCTTTTTTGGTTTTTTTTTTTTGTTTGATGGCTTGTTTCACCTCCTACGGGATTACTTCTAAAAAAACCCTCGAGCCGATTGCTTGCGTCTTTCGTCCTGTTTGTTGTTTTGTAGGCCTTGTTTGGAGGAGTAGAATTCTTGGGCACGTTCGACAATCCTGTCTCTGTCCGTTGTTATGTCTCCATTTTCCTGGAGTACGCTTGTTATTTGCTTCCGTCCTAGATCGAGGCTTTTGCTTATAGCTTTGAAGTCCCGACCTTTTTCGAGAGTTTCAATGATTATTGTTGTGTATCTTCTTCTGTCTTCTCTTCGTTCCTTTTTATTGTTTTATTCAGTTCAGTCTCTTCAAATTTCTCTGTTGTTGTTGTCGATGGCCTGAGGTTTCTGTGTTTTTCTATTAGATTCCTGTTTTCATCTGAGATTTTGGTGATATTTTGTGTGCTCCTTGGTTCAAATATAGAGGCTACTTCTATTAGAGAGGCTGTTATTTTGTTGTTGTGTTCGTTGATGCTGGTATTATTTTATTGTTCAGCAAGAACTTTATATCTGTTTTCCAGTTCCAGCTCGAAGTGATCGAGTGTGTTCTTTTGGTACGTTTAGTGGTTGCGTTTTGGTATGGGACATTTTTATACGTTCTTTGATGGTGTTTACTTGCATTTTACATCTTACCATTGCTTCCTACGTTGACTTGATTTAGGACTTGCATGTCCTCGATGGTATCTCTTTTTGTCCGTTAGGATGTAGTCTATTTCGTTCCTTGTTTCGTGGTTGTGGCTTTTCCAAGTTTATTTCATATTGGGTACCTCTTGGAGGAGGTGTTCATGATTTTGAAACCATTAGCCGTTACAAAGTTCACAAGGTCTTCTCTTCTCTTGTTCCGTACTTTATATCCAAATTTGCCGACGCAAATTTTATATCCTTGTCCTACCTGTGCGTTGAAGTCTCCCATGATAAGATTGAAGTGTTTTCTAGTGTCTTGGAGTAGGGAGTTCAAGCCGTCATGAAATTTGTCTATTTCCCCTTAGGTTGATTGCGAAGTGGGAGCGTAGACTGGGATGATATTCAGTTTGTACCTCAATGAAAAGTGTATGGTGACGCTTGCTACTCAGTCTGAGACGGCTTTGAGGTATTTACTGATGAGAAAGCCTACTCCACTCTGTTTCACTTTTCCGTTCCCGGAGTTTTAAAGAAGATATTTGCTCTTTGGTTCGATTAGTTCTTCTCAAGGTCTTTTCACATTGCTAATGCTCATAATTTCCCATTTTTATTTCATTTTCTAGGTCGGTTAGGCGCATGTCAGTTGAGAGTGTTTTGACATTGTAGGGTCCAATGTATAACGTAGTTCTTTTGATGACGGTTTTGGGGCTATGTTTGAGTCGTTGCTGTTTGACCGACGTCCCGTCAGGAATGAGTATTCTTTTGGTGAAATGTTTTGGTAGTCGCTTTTGGAGCACATCATTCCCACCCAAGGCAAGTGAGGCGGTTGGGTCTTTCTGGGCCGATGAACCAGCAGGAACGGGTGATCTCTTGATGGAGTGTTTGGATAGTCGCTATTGGAGAACATCAGCCCTACCCGATGCAAGTGGACCTTTTGGAACCGAGGACTCAGTGTAATTTTTCTTAGTGCGAACCACAGGGGATGTTGGGCCATGCCCTGCCACGCTAGCCAATGACGTGTTGGTGGGGGATAGTTGGATTGGTCACTGCCGATATCGTTCGAAATGGCCTTAGAGCTCCATCAGCTCTTAGTATCCTTCGTTTCAGCTTTTGGAGGGTAGGTACGAAGAGAGAAAGGATATGGAATATGATACAATATAAAAAAAAAAATTATGACCTGTACGAAAATCATTCACTGTGTACTTAGATGGTCATTTTGTGATTGATCGTACCTCTCTCTTATTTTTTCAAGTTTTTAATTTACTTCCTAAAATTAAACTTTAAATTCTGTGGGTAACAATGTTTTTCTGTACCCCTCTCTCTCTCTCTCTCTCTCTGAGACTGTTTTTAGAGTTCCACAAATTATGGACACGATCGTCCTCATTGATGATGATGGCTATGATGATGATTTATTGTTGTGGTCGTATTTTCACCGTACTGCCAAAAATTATGGATGGATTTTTCTTTAATTCCACCACCGTAGCGAACGGTTCTATTTTTATTATACATGCGCATGTTTGTGCTCTCCAGCACTCCTGGTCGTACCTTTTGTCTATAGACTTGAAAATTGGCATCAGTACTCCACTAAACACCATTTAAAAATATTCTCTTGTTTTCTTCTTTTTTGACCTTTTGGGGGCCCTGTTTTGGCAGGTTCATTGATTACATCCAGATTCTCCATAATCCAGATGTTTTTTCTCTATTTAAGATGCTGTCAATGTCATGAATGGAATTCATTCTGACCATATTTATTCGTCGATGAAATATTTTTCACATTACTTGAAATTTCAACGCTGCGGTGGGTCTATTATTGACTTCGATGACAAGTCTAATTTATAATTACTTTGCATTTCCTTGTTTGTTTTTATCTTGTTTTATTTCATTTTCTCTTGGGAGACAAAAATTGTACCCACAATTCTATGCAGAAAGAAAGTGTGAATTGAAAATGCAAACACCATTTTAAAAACCTAATTACTTCGTAGCGAATGAGAAAGAAAGAGAAAGGGTCTGTGCGTGTGTATGCGCGTGGGAATATATGTATGTGAGCATGTATGCTTGCGTTGGTATGTGTGCATGTTTGCACACCTGTATCTGCTTTATGTGTATATGCATGTAGTGTGTGTATGTATGCATGTGCATATGTTTGCATGTACCTACTACAATGTGTGTGTGTTTGTATGTGTGCCTGTGTATGCATGTGCGTGTGTTTTGCAGGTCTATTAGTGAGTTTATGTTTGTATGTATTTACGTGCGTGTGCTTTGTCTGCCTGTATGTGCGTAATGTGCGTATGTGTGTATGCAAATGTGTGTGCATGCGTGCGCACACGTGTGGGTGTTGATAAGCAAGAGAATTAGCGATCGATTACTGTCGACTGAAAATCTCCGGCCAGTTTTTCATAGAAAGACATGACTTTGATATTTATGGATATTATAGCTTCCTCTTCCATCTAGCTACCAAGGAGACGTCACATAAAAACAGACGCTGTTCCTGTTCGTGTTGTCGAGTCCAGATTACCACGTGACTACCGTATAAAATATTTTGTGGTCACCAGACTGCGTTGCTCGGCAATCACATCTGACTTCTTCTTTCCTTTTTTTTTTTTTTCATGTCTATCTTATGATAAAGAAACGTGTCTGTCAATTTGTCACACTTCGATAATGAATATTCTTGTCAAGGGGAAAGAACTATCAAATGGATAAAGGAAAGTTTTCTCTTCTTTTATTTATTTATCTATCTATATATTCATTTATTCATTTGACAATGCGTGAAGAATCTGGGTCGATTCTGGCCACATCAGATCGCACTGAATTTCTTGACTTTATTTGATTTCAAATCATATAACTCAAGCCTGTGAGGTGTATAGACGTGAGGAATAGAGAAAGAGCAAAGTAACAAGAAATGTCAACAAAGAAATAATTGGTCAGTATGCACATAAGTAAATAGCACAATACACACACACACATATATATATATATATATGTGTGTGTGTGTATATTGATTAAAGATAGTAATCCTTCGCAGTAACATTATATCATTGAAGTGTTGTTTGGTTAGGGTTGAACTCTTCTTGAATTACCCCTTAAACAATAGATTAGGACTGGTGATTTTTCACCTTATACGACATAGGTTTTCATTCGCACACTCATGATGATTACCAGCAAATACCAGTCATACAAAATATATGAACTTTTGTATCAACTTAATAACCTGTTCCAATTAATTGCAATGAGATTTTCTGTATATTTAACAACTGATTGACACATTGTGCCAGGAGATTAATCTCATGAACGCTCTACCGGGCGCAACGCAATAATATCGATATTCCAATGTTAAAATTTAAAAGAAATCAAATAACACCTATAACAACAGGTTTTAACCAACCACTAAAGTCTAGGATCTTGAAAAAGCGAAACTAATACCTGAAAGCATACAACCAGAAACTCATGGACAGTTTTTGCATACAGTATCTACTGACCTACCTCGAGTCTGTGGAACTGGGAACGGTCAAGTAGAACGTCAAAGAGTGAACATTCCTTTTCTCTGGTATTATTCATGCGAACTTCTATTTTTTAGTCGTTAAATGTTTGTTGGGAAGATTTTTACTGAAACTGTTCATTCTTTCAACATGGCCTGCCCATTGCCATTTGATTTTTCAAATAGTTTCCATGATGTCTCGGACTCCCGTTTTCTTCCAGATATAATGTGCTGTCTTGTGATCTCTCCATGTAAGGTTGAGCATGATTATCTCATGCGCACATTGCATGCTTCTCAGTTTGTAGGTCCGTCTCTTGATTAGGTTCCATGTTTTAGCTCCATATGTGACTAACGGGAGAATGCAATAGTTGTATACTCTTCTTTTTAGGATTATTGGGATCGTCTGGTTTTTGAAAATTGAGCTTGCTTTACCGAAGGCTTGCCATTCCAGAGTGATTCTTTGCTTGATTTCCTCCTCTTTTGATGATCTCATGGTGATTCGTTGTCCTAAGTAGATGTAGTGGTCTACCTTGCCGAGTTTTGCATCTTCTATCTTGACAGTTGTGTTCTTATTCTCAACATGATTATTGTACATGATTTTTGTCTTACTGAAGTTCATGTGTGGGCCGAATTCTTTGCTGTCTCCCTTTAGTTTATCCAGCATTAGTTAGAGGTCGTGTAGGTTCTCAACGAAAAGGACGATGTCGTCTGCAAATCTAAGGTTGCTCAGATATTTGCCGTCTATTTTGATTCCTCTATTTTCCCAGTCCATGTTTCGGAAGATCATCTCAAGGCAGGCTGTAAAGTTTGGGTGAGCTGGTCGGTAAGTGCTTATTCATTTGTTTTCCTTTCTTGTAAGTTTGGTATTATTTCCCCCAGACGGATATCCCTACGAACGTAGCTACGGGACATTTTTATTGTATTTGATTCATTTTGCTAATAAGTTTTAATAGCAATGAATCAATCAACATCTGACAACAACCAATGTATTCTACCAGTCTTTTCTTTTTTTATCTGAAATTTTCACAATAATGTTCGGTCTACATGAATAATTTTCACGACTACATTAATTGTATTGACAAGGATGGAAATTAATAGATATTTGTGGTTTAAAATAGAAGAGTTTTTCATTATTAGGCCACGGATTTATTGATTTAACTATGTGTATCATATTGTATTTTGCCTACTTTTGGGATGGGATATTTGCATTTTTTACGGCTAATAGTGGTCAGCGATCAGACTCAAGTAACAAGGCAACATTTTGGATGCAGATTTATAAGTCTGGGAAATAGGAATCGTTTTTGACTGAGACTTTATCGATTTTGCCACAATTGACGAATCTGAGACCAGAAGAATAAAGTCGAGTTTTAAAAATTCTTCCGAGAATAGAATTGGCATCAGATAAATCTGGTTTGAGAAAATATTGCATACTTTACACAGAAAACTTAGTTTATGAATCGATGTTTACAGAATTTTGATATACGGTTGACATCTCCGCCCATCAAAGTTTTGTCAACACCGACTTATACATTCCAGGAGAGGTTAATCACATTTCTGAATTACGCACCACCGTACCTGGCGAAATGTATTGTATGAAATAATAATAAAAATAAAAAACAATTAAAGCTATTTTTTAAAAAGATGGGTTGTTTACATTTCCTGTCATCCATTAGAAATTCAAGATTAGAAACAAACTCGCTGTTGACATCAGTTATGGTAGGAGGAGGTAAAAACTCTACAACTTGACCTTTGAACTGTCTTCACCCGTAAACGACCACCCGGTGAATGAAAGTATTTATACCTAGTTTTCTGTGGAAAATAAGCAGTATTTCCTTAAACCTAGTCAATCAAGCATTAAAATAACCTTTTTGTCGAGTAAAATTTCTCTAAAGTCAGTTCTATTTTTAAGAAAATTTTAAAACTCGACTTCATTCTTCAGTTGGTAGATCCGTAAAGATTCTAATCAAAAACGTGACATATCTGCCAGGTCAGTATTCAAGATCCTGGTTTGTTACCTGGGTTTGAACACTGACCACTATTGATCGTGGAAAATGCGGAATTATCTCATCTGCAAAGTAGGCAACATGAAGTATGATTTACGTTATTACATCAATAAGTCCGTAGCCAATCAACGAGGAAAAATTGTTACAAAAAACAAATATTTATTTACATCTCAACATCCTTCTGTGAATCACTTGATGTAATCATGAAAATTATTCATATAAATCGAACATAGCAGTGATAATTTCCGATCAGAATTCAGCTGATAAATACGTATTAGGCTACAGACTTATTGATTCACCGTCGTATGTAAGACAATAAGAAACAATTCTACTTAGTTACCCAATAGAAACCGTTACATGACCAATGTCTTTTGACACCATACTGTGTTGGGAATGATCAATAAAAAAAAATATGAAAAAGGGTCAACAAGAGGACACAAACTAAGCTATCAATTTAACAAAAACTTAGATTGTAAATTTTACCCCCCCCCCCAATCAAAGCGTATTTCCGAAAAAATACGTAACAAATAAAGACATGATAAACAATAAATGTTTAGATTTTCAGCCCTCTAGCTCCATTAGAACGTCATGTATGCATAATGCATACATAGCCAGCCAACCAGTCGAACCAACTAGTTGACAATTTTGGTTTGTAGTTTCTGATAAGAAAACCATTGTATAATTCTTTGGTTATTGCCAGATGTTGATTGATTTATTGTCATGAAAACATATTAGCGAAATCAATCAGAGGCGGTTGTCAAAAAGGCCCAGTAGTCAGTTTTATGCACCAGGATTCAATTAAGGACATATTCGAAAATCTTTTAAAGTTGGGCTGACAACTTTAACGGTTTTCAATTTTCGTTTATACGGAATGACACACTGAATTAATTGTGCCAGATGATTGGTTTCTTTTGGCTTGTTGCACGCATTAGGATATCTGGCGATGGGAAATAATTGTAAATTCACAAGAAAGGGAATCAAATGAATGAGCGCTAAGCAACCAGAACAGGTGGTTCCACAATTACAGCAGCTCAAATTCGTATTCAAATCAAAACAAAAGTATTAAATCGCCAAGTTTCTCTTTGCTGCCGGCGGGATTTGTGTCAGCTGTATTTTATATCGGCTGTATTCCTGACTGGCAGATTCCTGTATCCTGTGTCCTTGCGCCTTACGATATTAGTTATTATATATGCGATGTAAAAGTTGCAGTGATCATCTTCAGTTGGAATAGAATTAAGAATGGAGTTTGACCTTGCAGTAGCCAGACTTGTTATTAAACATTCTCGATGCCTTCTTTAATGAATTTTCCCACCAGTATTATCTGGTGGGGATGTACGGAACTGGTTTAATAGCTAACACAGAATTTGGAATCGGCGAACCGAGTTCAAATTTCAGCTGAGGTAGTTTCTATTTGCTCTGTTCTTATGCTCTCGGAACAGACATGAATACGTCGTAGGTCAGATCAGGGGTTGCTCCCTGTTACTAGTACCATATAGCTTAGTATGACCTGTGTCCTATTACTTGGAAGGCAAAGGGGAGTCTCCAATAGCTCCACGGCTCCGTGTAATGTAATGAAAGACCTCGCACAGTTCCTCGACGACCTACAAGGGTCATGCGATAATTTGATTTCGAATAACTGATGGCTTACAATTGAGATCAAGTGACAATAAGCCTTCTCTAAACTCAAGCACTTTTTTTTGGTATCTATTAAGATTAGTAAATAAATTTTTGAACCTGTGGTAACTGATGGCTTACACTGAGGGGTCAAATGAAAGCAAAATCCAAGTACTCTCTTTGGCATTCAATTAAAATTAGTAAATTAGTTTCCACACCCTTGGTAACTGGCGGCTTCCACTGGAAATCAAGTAACAGCAAGTGTTTTCAAAATTCTATCACTCTCTTAAATTCCAATTAAAATAAGTAAATTCGTCGATCTGATCCCAGAAGTTTAACGACTAAGTAGAGAAAAATCTATACTCATGTAGCTATTCCTTTTTCCGTCCAATTATTCGTGCAAAACATTCTTTACTTTCTATTTCGTAGAAGTAGTAATAGTCTGAAGTTAATTTCTTATATGTAGTATTTTCATTGTTTATTTTGTACAAGTTTTCCTTCCTTTTAAATTGTGGATTTTCATTATAACACTCAAGTCGTTATAATCAGTTAAGGTAAGCAGCTTGAATCAGAAATTAGAAAAAAAGTAGGCTCTGACAAGAGTTGGACTTTCATCACATAGTAGACGCACGCCTGACATGGACGTCGCTTTTGCCGATTTGGCCACGAGCCTTAACGGCCGAGCAGAGTTAAATCTACAATTATATTCAGGTTTACCATTATTTTGTACGGGGAAAATGGTATGTTAAGCAGAGTCGTCGGAAGTTTGGGTGATGGAAAGTCCAAGAGACTGGAATGTAGTAGAGAGGAGAAGAGGGTGCGAGAGGCGAACAAAAAAAAAAAAAGAAAAAAAAACACCGAATGCTATTTCCGCTTTTCGCATTTTTTTCGTAAAAATAAAAACGTGGCGTAAAGCGATCTTTTGACAAACAGGGCTTACCCGTACATTGAGTAATTCTATCTCTTTTAATACTTACAACAGACCTTGCAGAAGTGTTGCGTAATGAGCTACTCGATGAAAACGATGCAGTGGATAAAAAAGTAGTACCCGTGATTTGTGTGTTCGCAGTCAAGGCGAAAAGTTGCAGAGACGAAAAAAAAAAAAGAGAATGCCGTAGTTCTAACAATTTGGTGCTTTTGTTTGTTTCTCCCTATTTTTTATCTGACAACATGTTCTACGACTTATGAAATATGTCGGAAAATGCGACGGAGCAAATGCTAGTTGAAAAAAAAAAGGTGAGTAGAAAAAAAAACGGACGGGCTGAAATGCGAGAGTGAAAGTGATGATTGCTGCCCCACCCCTCAACGTGGCCAGCGAATGTCTGTTATGGGAAATGCCGCTCGATCAAAATTGAGATAACATGCATCGAAAAGAAAAAAAATGTCGTTCTCCGGCGACAAACCCCAGCCGAAGATAATCGTTTAGTTCGAAGAGATTTGCTAGTCCATGGAAACGTTCGTCATTTATAAGGATATGTCGACATTGATTATCCCGAATCGTAGCTTTACTTTGGCGTCTCCAATTGCATACACGTATTTTCCAACTGAAGGTCTATATCCATAAATGTACAAATACAGTTGATACAATGAATGGTTTTACCACAATAATTGTCTCAGATTTACAAAGAACAAATGAACCTGTTTACCTACAAATCAATCTTGGCTGATGATAATTATCGATTTCTAAACGGCGCCATCTTTTCCAGTGATCACATCAATCTTCTCCCTTTAGGTGAAAAGCAAATAATGGCGTCTCGTGTTTGCCAACAGAGACTAAATGGTAGCGTAATTGGTATCGACAAGGAAAATGGAATCGGCAAAATGGAATCAGCAAACCAAGTTCGAATTCCAGTTGGGGCTACTTACGTTCACTTTGCACAAACACCCTTGGGCAAGTTATGAATTGACATTATAGTGGTCATATTCATTCGTCGAAAGATTGGAAAGTGATGACCATTTAACTTCAGTTTAACAATAAGGACTCAGAAAGTACTTTCAAATAACAAGCCAAATTTGACGGTGAAATAATCAAAATATATTTTAAATCCAGTTGAAATGAACCAAAGGATCCCCTGTTCTGAAGCCTTCTCTGGAGCCTATCTAAGCCTTTAAAAATAGACACAAATGAATAAATTCAGTAGTTTGCCCAAGCTGAGAGCAGGAAGATGTTTCTCACCTACTCATCAACAATGCAGTCGTTCATCTTTCAACAGCGAATTCGATTAACCCCACAGATAGGACCAGACACAACCAAAGATAATCTACCTTTATATCCACATTCACAACAGTGCAGTATATTTAGAGTATGTGATTTGGGTTGGTATTTGTGATAGGTATTACTTGCGTTATTTTCGACAAGTTACGTGATGTTTTCGATGTTGACTGCAAATGAAGATAAAGATATTAGAATATATAGTTTGAGAACTACGGCATTTGGCATGTAAAATGTTATCTATCTATATGAAAGACATACACGCAAATTGGTATGTTCAATTGCACAATTGATCGTATGTTAGTATCTTAGGTTTGTCTGATCCTGTTATAACCCGAATTCATCATAATTATAAAGGACTGGTCCACGTGAAATGAAATTAACAGAGCTATTAATAGATAAGAGTGTTGTAATAAAAATGTGATTATCCGTTGTCATAAAAACGAATATTACGTGAAAATGTTAATGAATCAAGGGAACGCAAAAAGAAGAAATAACCATTCAGTGAATGAAAGAGTCTTTCGCTTTCTCCTAATTGTATCTAATTTTATATCTTCTTGATATAATGGGAGTAGCGCAGTTGTTAGATAGGTGACGACGTTTCTGGACAAAAACTCGCAAAAATGGCCAAATACATTAATAAGAAAAATAATTTTTTTATCAAACATCGCAATAATCTAAGTGCACAAAGAAAAAGATGAGAAATTATGATACTTTCACAACACATTCAAAATGACTCAAATTTCGAATATTTAGATAGAAAAATTCATGGCCAAATGCTTTCTAAAAAGGCCAGATTTTTCAAATTTGGCCATGCTCTTTTCCTTTTTTTTTTTTTAATAAAACAATATTCAACTTCATTTTGTAATGAAAAAAAGTTATATTTTGATAAATTGATTTTTTCCGATGACTTTTTATTCATACTGCACGATATTAGTGGTGACTTTTCTTCCATGACATTTTGTCTCAAGACTCCATGTTCGGCCAACTTTTGAAACAGTGTGAGCAGAGCTCTGACTTTAAAAATAATGAAAATTGGAAAACTTGAATTGTTAAAAATAAATTACCTATTGAAGTAGCTTAATACTGCTCGATACCAATCAACACATAAATAACCCCGTCATTTTTACGAGTATGTGCTACCTATGTAATAATGAATAAGATGTAAGTTTTAGTAGATAGTAACATTAATTGTAATAAGGATTTATTTTCTCTTCGGCACATGATTGAAACAGTCGTCTGCAGAGAGTTCAGTTTGTATGTGCAATGAGTTCTATCCCAATGTAAGTCCAACTTCTCTTAGCTTAGACACTAGACTTGGAACAGTTGATAGCAAGTTAGTCTTACATACCTATAGCTAGTGTTGAAAGTTTGATTCTTGTAGATATTCCACCATTGTAGCTTTGTGTCGTACCAAGCTAACCTTAGTAAATACGGAATCCACAGTGTTGCTTATCTTTCATGTCTCGATATAAAGTAAAGGCGAGTGGCTCAATTAGCATGTATTTTGGCGTTCCTCTACATCTACCCGTGCATCTACGTGGCTAAACAGAGGCATCCTCAGCTTTCGAAAGTTCGCTTTACGCCATTTTTTTTTTTTGCTTTTATGAAAAAAGATAAAAAGCGAAAAGCGAAAGAATATTCAGCAGTTGTTTTGCAGCTAGTCATTATAGAGACAGTGCATACCAGTTTTCAGTACCTTTCAACACCCCCTCTCCCAACAACTCAGTCTAACATACCATTATCACCATTTGTTTTATTTTGGAACGCTTAAAAAATTTCTTATTTGAATTAATATATTTGCTTCTTCGTTTCACGCTATTTCTGGCTCACGAAAGGTTTCAGTGAGAATTATTCATTTCTATATACCGGAAAAAACTGCATTCACTAAAACCGGACTTAGTTCGACTTAGGGTCAAAACAAGAAGAATATGTGAAATAGAGGAAAGGGCTTGCTTGTCCAGAAAAATCAGCATTCGAAATCCTAACTATTGAACACACGATCGAACACCATTGACCTTTTCTGGCAAGAAAAACGCAACGATCTAGCCACAAAGAAAGCCAATTCAAAAATATTAAACAGAGAAGAGAATCTGTTTTGACGAGTACCAACATCTCATCAGCATGATTTAGGATCAATTGCGAGCAAATTTCAAGAACAGAGAAAGAAAAACAAATCTCTGCACCTTGCATAAATTAATCACTGGAGCCTGCCCGTGTACCAGAACTACTTATCCCCCCAAATATCTAAGACTATCAAAAAGAAATAGACCTTTTATCTGAAAAATTACAACCCAAGATTTGGGCATTGTTGGTCCAAAATGACCACAGAGACCCCAAAAAGCACTTTTTGAAAAAACAAAGAGAGAATGTTTTTAGATGGCTCA